>CM060598.1:4095000-4267500 GCA_030578255.1 Tiaroga cobitis | reverse complement strand
ATGCTTGTGTTGAGATATTTTACCCATTTTATATAACGATGATCCAACATTTTATGAAAACAGACTGTGTTGATGATTACTACTATATAGTGATTGATTTTCAAGTAATATGGCATATTATGAGTTTTGATATTTGGGATAGTGTCACTGGGTGAGTTTTGTTTCGCAGACCTGGCAACCCTGTCCAGTGTGGATATGAAGGAAAGATGAGTCTGATTGTGTGTGTGTTGACAGCGGCAGTGTGTGGAGTACGCTCTGAAAGCCCGTCCGCTGAGGAGATACATCCCCAAAAACCCCTACCAGTATAAGTTCTGGTATGTGGTGAACTCCACAGGCTTCGAGTACGTCATGTTCGTGCTCATCGTCCTCAACACGCTGTGTCTGGCGGTTCAGGTGAGAGAGACATCGGCACTGAGACACAAACCCCATCAGAGATCCTGAATATATCGCCACATTACAGTGTTTTACAATAGCTAGGACTTTAACTCTTCACACGGTTCTCTTTACCAACATTCAGCATAAAAGAGAGAGTGCACAAAAAACATTTCACACGTCTTAAATCAACTAATTTTTCCACAACATTGGCAAAGGTTTCACCCAACAAACACACCTTGTCAGTCATAAAACAAAGAGCTAAAAACATTATAGTACCTTTTTTTTTGGATTTTCCCCTTCATGTAGTGTGTAATAAATCTGTTTGTCAAAGTAAAAGGTCTGCAGAGTTTCACAGATCAAAGTGCAGATACAGTCAAACCAAAATGTATTCAGATATCATTTTGTGATATTTTTTCACTAGTGTGATCAGGACACTATAGTTCATTTATGTAAGTGAGGAGAGCAAAATCAAGTAAACTGTGACATTTTAAACCCAAATATTCTTCATACAGCGACTGACTACCAGTGACATTTATACACATTTGGGACCAGAAATGATTCCGTCACTTTGAGCAGGCAAGAGTCAACGGTTCACTGAGAGAAGAAGTTGGACAGGACCTTTGGAGGACGATAGAGCAAGATAATTATAAGAGAGTCAGCATTTAATACCATTCAAATGCATTGAGTCGGAGGTTATCACGATGGATGATAGCGAGACCGTGCAGTCGAGGTCTAGACAGATGCTTATATCCGTCTGGTGTAAGTAGATTTAACTGCAGAGAATCTTCAGGAACTTGCCACGTTTCAGGGAGAAGAAAAATGTCACGCTTATTGTCAGTGATCATTTCATTGAGATAAGGGGCTTTGTCCGAGATTGATCGACAGTTCAAAAGTGCAAAGTGATGATGCAAGACATTCAAATTAGAGCTATGTTGCTGATCGCTATCAATGAGATGATGTATTCATACGTCATCGATCAAGACGCGGGCGGCAGTTAAAGGCCCTTAGTTGTGATGCTAACTATCCAATATCCATTACGGATGCGAGACAAAAAAATGAGGCAGAAGAAAAAAGAAAGATTTTTTTTGCCCTGAGCATGTTGATACTGAGGAATTGAGAGCCAATCACAAGCAAAAACCAAGTTAGCCAAACCCTGATGTCACTTCACTTAAAACACCAGATTAAATAGGAGACAACGCACCCTGATAGCAAGCAGTAAACAAACAGCGCAACCGACTGAGGGCCAGATGTACTAACGCTTTTGCGCCCACTTCAGGCGTATTTGTTTCGCCAAGTGCGCATAAAACCATGGCGAGGTGTGTACGAACGGGACGCCCCGAGATGAGAGCGCACACTGCCTGTCGCGGGAACTGAAATTGGCAAAATGCGCTTTTCGTGTCATGCATATGCATTCATGGGATGGTCAAGGGGAAAGAGTGTCACATAGAGATATGGGAGGGGAAGCGTAAACTGCGCCTAATTATGTATTCCGCGTTATGTACAGAAAGCGCCCCGCTGAAAATTCCCCGCCTCTTAAAGGTGCAGTGTGTGATTTTTAGCGGCATCTAGCGGTTCGGTTGCGAGTTGCACTGATGGCTCAGCCCACTGCTCACCCCTCCCTTTCGAAGAAGCTACGGTGGCTCAAACGGGACAAGCATATCGTCGTCTGAGACAGCAGAGAATAGCCAGAGTAAGCCAAGAGTGTGTAACACTGTCACTGTTTCTGTACCACAGTCCATTATAAACCACATCATGGATAAAGTTTACAAAGCCATAGTCAGGTGAGGATCAAGGGTCTTAATATATAATATAATAATAGTAATCAGCTGATTGTCTCACAAACGTAACCAGCACATTTCTCCCCACATAGCAAACCCATAATACAGCGAGGGAGAAGAACCACATGAAACTATGCAACTATATAATGTTTTCTAGCAGGGTAGTAAAAGTTTAGCTGGCTAATATGAGCTGTTACTGTGGCTGAGCTGGTTAAAGCGTAAAGCCTTGTTTAAACTCGACGTGTCCGCATGAGCCCAAAGGTGCGCGCGGCAGAAATGACATGATTATAACAGCGCGCGCGCCTCCGCATCCCCTAGACACCATTTACTACACACAATAGGCTTTTTTTCTCTGATTTTGAAAACTCTTCGCGATCGACTTACAATGCTTCCAAGATCGACTTGTCGACCGCGATCGACGGGTTGGTGACTCCTGTAACTTTACTGTTTTACAGTCAATGACAAGAGTACTAATCAGCTGTCTCACGAACGTAACCAGCACATTTATCCCCACATAGCAAAGCCATAACACAGCGAGGGAGAAGAACTAAGACATGAAACAATCCAACTACATATTTTACACCACTGACAAGGGAAAAGTCACTATACTCATGGTGTCTGTGTCTTCTAGCTTTCTGCGGCTTCTCTTTCAAGGTAGTGACGAAGCGCGCTCTGTAGCGCTGTGTGTTCGCTGTCGGCTACGGTAGAAACATGACGTCACAATATGTCGACCTTCATAGAAGGGGGTGTCCGCGGTTATGTAGATATAAATGTCTCATTCTAAGGTAATAAAAACATTACGGTTTATTAAGTAAGTTCTTTATACACCACTGAAAACATAGTTATGGATGTCATATTGCATTTCTGTTAATAGATACTCCAAATTATTACACATTGCACCTTTAAAAGCCGGTGTAACTTATGAAGCGGGTTTCCCGGCATACGCCTCCTGGTGAAATGGTAGCAGTAATCCGAGCAAGACGAAGACATAGGCGAAGGAGACGAGCTGAAAAGATTTTTGCCACAAGAATCAGTTGAGTGAAAGTTGAGTTTCAGTTGAGTGAAAACGAAATCATTAAGCGTTACAGATGAAGCAGCTACGCAATATTACTGGAAGAAATCAAAGATGACATCGAATCTCCGACTCAGCGCTCACATTCCATTCGCGTTTAAACACGCACAGTTTACGGTATAATGTGTGTGGACAGGCGCGGATTACATGATGAACTGCAGGTTTGGTACATAACACACACACACTGCGGTTTCACATCAAGTGCTTTCTGCGTCTTGGCCATGGCGCTATTAGCGCTGCGTTCGCAAATGTACGTACATCTGGCCCTGAGAGAGCAGTAACTCACCATCTGAGGAGCCGAGCGTGTTCGAGATGTAACGGTAGAGAGCTCGCGGCAGCCCGATGGCAAACTAGATCAACAGTGAAAAATGGACCAATCCAACCAGGACCACAACTTTACAACACAACTTTAAAAAATCATCTGCATCAATTGAGCACAGTATATATCATATATATATCACACATTTGCAATTAAAACAGGTGGATGGAAACATTGCTACTAATAGTAGAGCAAGGTTGTTTTTTTTCCACTTAAAGGGTTAGTTCACCCCAAAATGAAAACTCTGTCAGTAATTACTCTCCCTCATGGTGTTCAACCCCGTAAGACTTTCATTCATCTTCTGAACACAAATGAAGATATTTTTGATACTCGGCCTGGAGTTAGTTCACGTAGTGTAACTGCACCCAGAAGCGCTGCGCTGTTACACTACGTGAACTAACTGGAGGCCCACAGAGAAGGAAATTAATAGTTGAATAAAGGTGAATGTTTTTTTTGCGCACAAAGTATTCTCGTCGCTTGATAAACTTAAGGTTGAGCCACTGTAGTCACTCGGACTATTTTAACGATGTCTTTGCTAACTTTCTGGGCCGGCAAGTTTCAATCCCTTAGAAGCCTATGGTGGAGTGATCCAGCTCTCAGATTTAATCAGAAATATCTTAGTCTTACGGGGTTGAACAACATGAGGGAGAGTAATTACTGACAGTTTTCATTTTGGGGTGAACTAACCCTTTTAGGAATGAATGTATATTGTCTGAGTTAGTTTGTAATCCACATAAAATGATGTTCAATTTGAATTTTCTATGTATTATACTCAGCATCAGGGCCAGTCACGGCTTTTCAATTATGGGATGGACATTTTGAACATGGTGTTCACGGGGGTCTTCGCAGTCGAAATGATTCTCAAACTGGTAGCCTTCCAGCCGAAGGTATGTGTCTCTGTAGTGTCAGTGTAAAGCTTGTGCCCCTGTCCCGTGATGTTTAACCCTTCTGCTCTCCTGTCCCCCCCGCTGGTGTGTGTCTGATCAGGGTTATTGTGTGGACCCCTGGAATGGGTTTGATGCACTGGTGGTGATTGGCAGCGTAGTAGACATCGTTCTGAGTCAGGTAGACGCCCGTCTCTCCTCTCGCCTGTCTGACCCTCACTTCTGCTAGCCGGCGTTTGTGTATGTTTATTTGGTCACTTGTCCTTCAGTGTGCTGTGTTTATAGATGTCTGACACAGAGCATGCTTTAAGAAGTCTTATTTATGGTTACAGAATTTAAGCCAAACCAAAATAATAACAAAATATGTCAGATAAGAAGATATCAAATTGTTTTGTGCTCACTAATAACTAATGTAAAATATAGAAACTTGCGCCTTTTGCTATTTAACAATGTTTTGTGATGAAATGTAAAATGATTTGTATTATAATGGCTGTATTATAATAGAAGCCAGTATAAATCATTGCAATAAAATCATGTATGCACAGTTTAGTTTAATGTGATCATAGTTTAAGGGATCATAACATTTACAAAGCACAATCTGTGCTCATGAATGTGATAATTTACATGATGATTTATACTTGTTCTCATATGAGTTCTGCTCATGTTTCATGAATGAAAATATTTAGAATCACAAAAAAAGTCAAAAAAGTGAAGCGTCCGGAACACATTACAGTAGGTCATGCGAATGTCACAATGGAAAAGGTTTTCATTTTCTTAATGCATAGTATACTGTAGTTTTCTTTTGATTTTAGGGTGATATGTGACATAAACATTATTATGAAAATCAAATAAACTGTTATAAATAAATACCCAGAATGCCTAGCTGATGTTGTTGTGGTAGGATGTGTCTCAATCCGCTCCCTAGTTTCAGTGCACTGGTCATCTCCAGAAATCTCACAATGAATGCAATAACCAGCAAGCATTGGTTTCTCAATACAATCCCATACAGGAAATGTCATCATGTCTTATTTAGAAATGGAGGACGAAGACATGATGGCAATTCATGACTTTTAACAGTTGCGATACAATAAAGATGTATGATAAATGAAACAAGACCATTGTGTCCCATTGTTGGGCTCAAGCCCCTTTCTAGTGTCTGGATTAGTGTTCACTATCCTCTGATTGCCATTATAGGGAGGTAGGGAGCAGAATGAGACAGTGTGTTGCTCTTTCTGTGTGCGGCTGCAACATCAAAACTGTGATTTTTCTTCTGTCTTTTTCTTCCCTCTTTTCTGTTCCTTTGTCAATCCATCTCTTTTCCTCTCCCGTCTCTCTGTTTCGCTGGGTGTCCGCAGCACTATTTTGCCGATGCATGGAACACGTTTGACGCCTTAATTGTTGTTGGTAGCATCGTTGACATTGCGATCACTGAGGTCAATGTAAGTAAATATGTGATCCAGGCCCAGCTCTGTGTTCTCTCTTCTCTGTCTGTTTCTGTTCAGATATTAAAGGTGTTTTCCATCTTACTACTGATATAAGGATATAGTCACATTATTGGATCTGTTTAGTGTGCAAATGATTGGCTGTACAAGACATTTTAACTCATTTTAACTCACTCAGTTAAAGTAATGGAAAAACATATGTTGCCATGACTTATTAATCATATAATTTTTTACAGTGTTTTTATGTGTTTAAACTGTAAGTGTTCCCACCGAGGGTAGAATACCAAGTTCTGTCATGAAACTCTAGATGGCGCAGAATGATAGGTCCTCAATCTGCTTGCAATTACGTGATTTTCTTTAGGGTACAGCTGATTGGTTCCTGCTCTATCAGTAGCCAATGAGCTCGCTGCACAACCTTCAAATACTTGTTCAGCATTTGCTGTAGCAGTTGCAGCGCGCTTTCAAAAACCCTCCACGTTCCCCAGCTCCACCTGTATAGATTTGCTATGGGTAATTCATGTAGGCTATTGTACAGCAGCAGCATGTTTTACCTGCTCACAACAGCGTGTCGTGCATATATATATACATGTTCTGCAGCAGTAGCAATAACATCAACAGCAATAACAGCAGCAGCAGCAACAATAACAGCAATAACAGCAGCAGCAACAATAACAGCAATAACAGCAGCAGCAACAATAACAGCAATAACAGCAGCAGCAGCAATAACAGCAGCAGCAACAATAACAGCAATAACAGCAGCAGCAACAATAACAGCAATAACAGCAGCAGCAGCAATAACAGCAGCAGCAACAATAACAACAATAACAGCAGCAGCAACAATAAAAGCAGCAGCAACAATAACAGCAGCAGCAATAATAGCAGCAGCAACAATAACAGCAGCAGCAATAACAGCAGCAGCAGCAATAACAGCAGCAGCAGCAATAACAGCAGCAGCTACAATAACAGCAGCAGCAATAACAGCAGCAGCAATAACAGCAGCAGCAACAATAACAGCAGCAGCAATAACAGCAGCAGCAGCAATAACAGCAGCAACAATAACAGCAGCAGCAACAATAACAGCAGCAGCAGCAATAACAGCAGCAGCAGCAATAACAGCAGCAGCTACAATAACAGCAGCAACAATAACAGCAGCAGCAATAACAGCAATAACAGCAGCAGCAACAATAACAGCAGCAGCAATAACAGCAGCAGCAGCAATAACAGCAGCAGCAACAATAACAGCAGCAGCAACAATAACAGCAATAACAGCAGCAACAATAACAGCAGCAGCAACAATAACAGCAGCAGCAATAACAGCAGCAGCAACAATAGCAGCAGCAACAATAACAGCAGCAGCAACAATAACAGCAGCAGCAACAATAGCAGCAGCAACAATAACAGCAGCAGCAACAATAGCAGCAGCAACAATAACAGCAGCAGCAACAATAACAGCAGCAGCAACAATAGCAGCAGCAACAATAACAGCAGCAGCAATAATAGCAGCAGCAACAATAACAGCAGCAGCAACAATAACAGCAGCAGCAATAATAACAGCAGCAGCAATAATAGCAGCAGCAACAATAACAGCAGCAGCAGCAACAATAACAGCAATAACAGCAGCAGCAACAATAACAGCAATAACAGCAGCAGCAACAATAACAGCAGCAGCAATAATAGCAGCAGCAGCAATAATAGCAGCAGCAACAATAACAGCAGCAGCAGCAACAATAACAGCAATAACAGCAGCAGCAACAATAACAGCAATAACAGCAGCAGCAACAATAACAGCAGCAGCAATAATAGCAGCAGCAGCAATAACAGCAGCAGCAACAATAACAGCAGCAGCAATAATAGCAGCAGCAGCAATAATAGCAGCAGCAACAATAACAGCAGCAGCAATAATAGCAGCAGCAACAATAACAGCAGCAGCAACAATAACAGCAGCAGCAATAATAACAGCAGCAGCAATAATAGCAGCAGCAACAATAACAGCAGCAGCAGCAACAATAACAGCAATAACAGCAGCAGCAACAATAACAGCAATAACAGCAGCAGCAGCAATAACAGCAGCAGTAGCGTAGCAGATCTATTCCGCCAAGACCAAACATACAACATCGTCATATCCATCACAATGCCAAACACATTTAGAGAGTTGTCATGACAGAACTGTACTTCATGTACTCAATGAAGTTCAAAGCTCAATAATTCAGGCATGAGTTTGCTGTGTTCAGAAGCACCTGTCTGAATGTGAGATTTAATACGAGCCCTTTCATCTGTTGAAGCACACAGGAGCTGCAGTATAGTCAGGGGTAAGATGCCCTGTGTGTTGTCTTGGCAAGATCTTTGTCATGTGAATGGGGCCTTGAAGCGTTTGCTGACTGATAATGCGAAGCCTGCAGTGCATGAATAAACTCTGCATGAAACTCACCAGTGAATGAGGCAGAACACTCAAAATCACGGTCCGGCTCACACTCGATCCACTCACTGTGCGATGTGTGACAGAGACACATTGAAGTAAAGAGCGAAAGCACATTATAACTCATTAACTTGAGGTGTTTTTCTCAGAACACGGAGGACAGCGCAAGGATTTCCATCACGTTCTTCCGTCTGTTTCGTGTCATGCGCTTAGTGAAGTTGTTGAGCAGAGGAGAAGGCATTCGCACGCTCTTGTGGACCTTCATCAAGTCCTTTCAGGTACACTGCACTGCAACACATGATTCTCTATTGTTTTCCAGCACAAGTGTTTAAACTAGTGATGCACCGATACCACTTTTTTTCAGACCAAGTACAAGTACTTACATTTGGGTACTTGCCGATACCAAGTACCAATATGAGTACCTAATACCATTACAGTTCTTCTTACAATGTTTTATTTTCATCAGATGTTTTTCACTTTCTGACTGTAACAAAGTAAATAGGCCTATACAACTTGTATAATCAAATTGCTTGTGTTAAAGGAGCTATTTCTCACCCGTCCTCTTGACAGTTTAGCAGAGCATAGTTTGCTTTCTTCTGTTCTTTCTTAAAATATCTTAAAATATCTCCAAACGGCTGACATTACTCCTCCAACTCCCTGCTCAACTGACGAGAGGTTAGGCTAATGTCACGTTGCCATAATATAAGCCATATTATATGCCATAATATATAATATAAGGGGCCATTCACATTTACGTGTGCAAATTCGTAATTTCAAATGTAGGTGTGCATTTGTAGGAGAAAAAATCTTAATGCCTTAAAATATCTTGAATGTAACTCGACACCCTCGCCTCATTTAGTATACGCGGTTCTATGAATATGCAAATGAGCCCCGCCTCCACTCACTCACTCAGCTCAGAGATCCACTGGTTGACGATCACACGTTGATCTAATTGGTTACAAGGTCGTTTGTGACGTCAGAAACACCAGCGATTTCAAACTGTGTTTTTGAGACTGTCTTTGGTTCACTGCAGTTTTAAGCAGAAAATACTCAGCAATGCTGTCGACTTATTAACAACGAAACGTCTAGGCATAGATAACATAATCAGAAACCATGGAAGCTTATAGAAACAGGAACTAAACACAGGAAGAGAAAACAGAAAACACTGAGCCAAATAATCTTCAAAAGAAGAGATACACACTTACTGAAGCTCACGTCTTCTGTCTGCTGATAACAATTGTAACTCGCATCTGAGACTAATAGTTAGCTAACTCGTCCATATGAAGCTTTGATTGCAGATTTAAAAACACATAAATTAAACTGTAATGTTGTAATTAGCATCACTGTATGTGAGCGATATTCAGTTCATATTCATATTCCTCCTCTGTCAGGCTCTCCCGTACGTGGCTCTGCTCATCGCCATGCTGTTCTTCATCTATGCTGTCATTGGGATGCAGGTAAATCATCCGCTGGTGTATTGCAGTAACACTCTGAATTATGAATTATAATAATGAGATTGTTTTACACTTTTAGGTGTTTGGGAAGGTCGCTATGGTGGATGGAACCAGCATTAATCGTAACAATAATTTCCAGACCTTTCCACAAGCTGTGCTCCTGCTGTTCAGGTGTGTGTGTGTGTAGGCTATTAACTAGTAAAAAAATGTGAAGGCGAATTAATGTTTTCAATAAGGACAAGTATTTATCAAAATATAAAATATGTTCTTCCTCAGTATTTTTGTCTTGTTTTAAAGATTTGAACATGTTTAAATCAAGATACATTCACTGGAGAAGCCAAATTACTTAATGGGACAGTTCACCCAAAAATGTTGTTTTCATTTACTCACCCTCAAATTGTTCAAGTTTCTTTCTTCTGTTGAACACATGAAAGATATTTTGAAGAATGTTTGTAACCAGACAGTTGTATTTTTCCTACTATAGAAGTCAGTGGCTGCCATCAACTATCTGAAAAAATGAATTAGCCATTGATTGTAGTAATTCCCATAGTTTAAGCAAGCACAGGACAGTCTGTGATTGTGATTGTGTGTGTGTGTGTGTGTGTGTGTGTGTGTGTCAGGTGTGCGACGGGGGAAGCGTGGCAGCAGATCATGTTGGCGTGTTTGCCTGGGAAACTGTGTGACTCTGAGTCCGACTATAACCCTGGAGAGGAGAAGACCTGCGGCAGCTCCTTCGCCATCCTCTACTTCATCAGCTTCTACATGCTCTGTGCTTTTCTGGTATTACTCTCTAAATATTTCAGCTTTTAAGATGTGTTTAGCGTTTGGTCAATACCTCAGAAAATGTCATAATTTCTATTTTTAAAGAGGACCTATGATGCTTTTTTCCATCTGTGTTTAGTGTGTGATGTTGCTGTTTGAGCATGAGAAAGCTCCAGTTCTTCTCTATATCAGTGTCAGTGTTTCTGAACTCCTGAAACGCCTCCATTGTAGTCTTGAGTTTCCTCCGGGAACGAACACGTCACAATATTCCTCATTATAATAACTCATACGCAGAATAAAGGGGCGGGGCCTGGTTGAGTTAGTTAGTAGTGTGTTAAACTGGCGGTTATGGTAAGGGACGGGACATTCCCAAACACACTCGAAGCGCTCGACCAATCACAACACACTGATCCAGCCGACCAATCAGAGCACAGTGTGCTTTTCAGAAGGAGGGGCTTCATAGAGACAGGAAGTAAACAGAGCGTTACTGACAGACTGGGAAGAGAGGAGCCGCAACAATGGAGAATATGAGGAGAATAATCAACATTCAAGCAGGAAAACCTGTTCTAGTAGAGCCTGAAACATCAAGACTTTGTAAAAGTGCAGAATAGTTCCTCTTTAAGCATATTCAGTTTATAATAATCATGTGTTGTTATTGTCTTTTTCTCTTTAACATCTCTCTGAACTGTTTTCTTACTCACTAACAGTTTTTATTTTGTTATTTGACACAAATTGTAGGCTATTGCTCAGTTTTATTACTGTTTCCCCCTCCCAGATCATTAATTTGTTTGTCGCTGTCATCATGGACAACTTTGACTACCTGACGCGTGATTGGTCGATTCTTGGACCGCATCATTTAGACGAATTCAAGAGGATCTGGTCGGAATATGATCCCGAGGCCAAGTATATATGCAAAAGATGTTGTACTTCTAGTTCACTCTGTATGTTTTGTTTGACAGTGAATACAGTGTGTGTGTGTGTGTGTGTGTGTGTGTGTTTATCAGGGGCCGTATCAAACATTTAGATGTGGTGACGCTGCTGCGCAGGATTCAGCCGCCGCTGGGCTTTGGCAAACTGTGTCCTCATAGAGTGGCTTGCAAGGTATTGCACATAACACACACACACACACACACACACACTCACTCACTCGTGATCAAATCTTCATTAAACTGTATATCGTTCAGAGACTAGACAGACAGATGATGCACTCTAGTGGCTGAACACACACTCACACACACACACACACACACACACACACACAATATACAGATACATACATTTTTCCATTTGAAATACTGACCAAGATTTGTTTTCCTCGTTTAAATCAGCAAAATATTTTCAGCAAAATAATGAGTTTCTATGTGGGTGTCACTATTGATTAGCACAACTTCAGTAATTATGCTCAAACTTATAATTACACTCCTACTGTCACTAACACGAATCATATAAGTACATCATGATCGCCAACATTTTCCGTCAAAGTCTGCAAATTCAGTCATTTTAGGCCTAAAAAAATCAGCAAAAAATCCTGTGAAATCCTGGTGGGACCATTTATGAGCCTGTCATAAATGTAATACTGTTAACTCGAGGAAGTGTAAATATAAACACACATTATATCTTCCTCATAATCCTCGGTCTCCAGAGGCTGGTTGCCATGAATATGCCACTGAACAGTGACGGGACGGTCATGTTCAACGCCACCCTGTTCGCTCTGGTCAGAACTGCGCTGAAGATCAAGACTGAAGGTAAAGCTTTGGTGACGGAGCCTTCCACACGTCTGTGCTGGTGTGAATCTTACTCACGAGTGTGTGTGTGTGTGTGTGTGTGTGTGCGTCTCAGGCAATCTTGATCAAGCCAACGAGGAGTTACGAGCCGTCATCAAGAAGATCTGGAAGAAAACGAGCATGAAACTGCTGGACCAAGTGGTGCCACCTGCTGGAGGTCACACACACGCACACACACACACACACACACACACACAAGCACATGCACACACAGACACACGCACGCACACACACGCGCAGGCACACGCACACACACACACGCACGCACGCACACACACATATTGTATAAGAATGAGCTAATTTTAAGTAACTCAGCATTGAGACCACAGGTGTGGAACATGAGCAAAAATGGTGTTTGGACCTATAAATGTGTCATCATTTTACATTAAATCATATTATTCATTCATTATTTTTTTATGTCAAGGTGTGTAATGACACTACGTTTATATTTATGAAGCATCAGATGATACATTTTTTTAAATAAATCTAAAATTTCACTACTGGGACTGGACTGGGAAAAGTGCCTGTAGTTGCAGAAACACCCATATATACCATCTCAAAGACTCACACTATATTTAGATCAGGCTAATTATATTTTATATCGCCTAACCTGTTCTTAATTACTGTAATCACATCAATAATTGCTCTTTTGAGCTCTTAACCCACCTTTAAAACTTCCATTCCACCAAACCTGATCTAACATCACCCGTATCCAGTGGTTAAATTGGCTTTTGTAGGGAGGGGGAGCCCTTATTTACAGTAAAATGGTCATCATTCAAAATCGCGCCGTATATGACTTAATGTGTTTTTACACCAAAGTGGCTATTTTTCCAGTATTAACGTGTAAGGTAGGGTTGAGTATTTATTCAAACAAAGATAAATACTTTACAATTCACTTACTTTATTATTGTTTTTTTACCTTTAATGTTTACAAGCAGGCAATGGATTTCAACCTCGGAAAATGTATGAAATTGAACATATTTAACATTGGCAAATATGTAAACATCTTTTTAAACAAGAAAATGATGTAGATTTAAGAGAAGCAGGGCCAATTTCTTTGGCAGTTTATGTTATGTTTGATTTAATCACACTGACACGGGAGGTAATAAAACAACCCGAACAACACTTGAGGCACTTGTGTGCAGACATAAGTTTAAACTTTAAATACATCTCATTTACTTATTCACAAACTACAATTCATGCATTCATCAGCTTCCAAATAGGAGTAAATGCAGGCTCCTCTGGTTTATGATTTATGTTTCTTTGTCTACAGGCAGCATGGTCTGCTGACCTCCTTGTCATCACCCACTTCCTAACAAACTTAGTTGGGTTCCACAACTCTAGTGGTGGACCCACTAACTTTACAAACATCAAAGAGGACACATTGACAATCTTCAGCTGATTTCTCAGTGGTGAAACAATAATATTCATCGCTGAAAATCCCCTTTCACATTCAGCTGTGCTCACAGCCAGTGTATCCACAGTGTGTTTTAATTTTAGAAGACCCTCTTTAATTGCCATGTTTGGGTTTTCCTTGTAGTCCCTGAAACCTTGTTTGACACTACAGTAGTTCATTGCCAGACTAACACACAGCTGCCTCAATTCTTGTTCTCCATACAGCAGTGGCACTGGAGAGGGCCAGGTGTCAGGTGACAACACATTTATTTGGTCAAAAAGCTCCAGCTCATGCTCTGGGACCATCCTGGACTGCATGCTACAACTGAGTGCATGAAAAAACTTTTTCGTGATTGATTTTTATTTGTCTCCCACCCGTTTTCAATGGAACCCCCTTAAAAACCCCATCCTGAACAGCCTGACAGGTAATCTGGTAATGAGGGCCTGGTGTCTCCATCATTGCTAAGAAAACATCAGTCTGCCGTTTAACTTTTTTTAAACCTTCTGAGAGACGAATTTCTCTGTTTTGTAATGCCTCAGACAAGTCTTTAAGCTCTTCTAGAGCATCCAACATTAGTCCCAAATTGACAACAAAACCCTCTGAGGATAATTTAGCTGCAAACCCGTCATACATGCACCTTTCAGCCGAGGTCCTGGATGTATCTTTACCAGCACTAATAAAGTGCTGGTGCAAAGCACCATACATATTCCAGACAGCCTCAACTGTCCTGTAGGAAGAGGCAACCCATCTCACATTTAACACACGACCTATTTTTCTCAACTGCGTGCCCACTACTGATGCAGCCTCATCCAGTTCCCTCAAATTCTTTGGGGACTGACTATAAAGACAGTACAGCTTATCCAGGAAACTGGTGAAGTGATTGGTTTCCACACAGCTCCTTACGGCATCCCCAACTGACAGCTCTAGCCTGTGATTAAGGCAGTGCCAGCCAACCACTGCTGGATATCTGGCCTTTAGCTTTGCATACACCCCTGCTTTTCTACCCAGCATCACCGATGCCCCATCTGAGCAGAAGCCAAGAAAGCACTGCTTCAGAAACTCATCATCTAACCCATTGTCCATGAGACACTTGAGCAATGCATCAGTGATGCCATCTGCAGTAGTCTGTTCTAGTTCAATAACCTCTAAGAAAAAAGTGAGTGGGTCTGAATTTTGGATCGATGCGCGAACATATACAATTAAACAAGATTTTTTGCTTAGTGTCGTGCTCTCATCTATCAGGATGGACACTTTGGGCCTTGTATTCCTGATGCTGGTCATCAGGGCATGTTTCATTTCTATTGAGATGAAATTAACAATCTCTGTGCATGTGACATTAGTGTGCAAAACTGGTGAAATACTGCATTATAATGGTTGTATTGGCCCTTTACAGGTATTTTAATAGGTAAAAAGTAGTAGGTGAGTTATAATCAGTCAGATTTAACCCTCATGAATATAATCAACTAATTTCAGGGCAGAAATAACCTTTCAATAAATAAGTAGAGGCTTCAATAACTTTTTAGCAGCTGAAATACTCCAGTATAATGGTTGTATTGGCCATTTACAGGTGTTTTAATAGGTAAAAAGTACTGGGTGAGTGATGTTTATTTGCACGTTATGTCTGTTTGATCCACATAAAAGCAACTGCATTCGTAAAGAGAATGGGCGATACATCTTTAACACGCTGCGCGCGCTCCCGCGGCCGGCCATCAATTTTCGATGCCATGATAACAATGCCATTTATATTACTTAAAGACAGCAGTATCTCCCTACGGCCAACGTAAAATAAAACCGGATTAAATTTGAAAGGCGGGACATGTTTACTTCCATGCAATCCAGCTAAAATAGAGCTCCTGGCAGGATTTTGAAGGATCTCGTTAATTCAGAAAAACAGAGCAAAAACTTTTTTTTCCATGAAAAATTATCTCGTAATTCTGAGATAATTAACTCGTTAATTCAGAAAAACAGAGCAAAAACTTTTTTCCATGAAAAATTATCTCGTAATTCTGAGATAATTAACTCGTTAATTCAGAAAAACAGAGTCGATTTTTTTTCTAAAGTGAATGCAATACGCTTCCGTAATATATATCCCCCATTTAGCATTTAATGTTTTGAGGTTAATTTTGAATTAGTCAGATGTTAGATAATTATATACTTTTTAAATATTTTTTATCCTTATTTTTATTAAATGGAGCTATCAGTAAATTAGCCTAATTATAATCAACACATAAAGGTGTACACTTTGAAGAGTACACATTAAAACTGCATATGGTAATCAAATTGCACTTCCAAAAGTCATACATATGTGAAAAAAAAGTAGAAAAAAACTAAAAACGAATATACACATTACTTTTAAGATATATAACATAAAAAGCTAAGATCAGAGCATTTAATGAACAAAACCGTGTTCTGCTATATGGCAGACAGGGGATCGTAGTCGAAAGCCGGGCGATAAAGTTTGTTTTTATAAATCCAGGAAACATCAACAAATCCAGAGGAGCAAATAAACGAATGATACTAAATAGCAGACAAATCAAATGAAAAACTAAACAGTGTGAGCGAGGCTACATTAGTCACATTAGAAAATTATGTTGTAGGCCTAGGTTGTGTTTGATTACGTATCTTTATTTATATTATATGATATTTATCTGAGGTAAATTAAACCAAATACTCACGTATCCTCGATAAAGAATGAGACAGCACAATGAGCCCATCGTCATCGGGCGGTTGAATTTAAAAGGCTGATTTTCGCGCTTCAGGGCAGTGACGAGTAGGCTATGTCGTCCGTTAAGCAATGGCCCTGAACGGTGGTTTAATGTCAACATTGTGTCAATTTCAACGCTGTATGAAATTAAAATATAGAGAAAATAAAAGTGCCCAAAATGTGTATGCTGCAATGAGCCTGTTTTGCAATTTCTCAAAGCAGGGTTGCAGGCTTGATACTGCCACTCTCAAGTCATGCTCAATGTTCAGCTGAGATCTGTAGGCCTACTTTGTTTTTCAGTGAAGCAAAAGCTGAAAAGCCCATCTCACAGTGATATGATGTGGCAAAGGGAAGAAGAAAGCACACTTACCATTTTCATAAGATATAAACTAATAATTAATTATTTTAATATTCCTTTGTTCCGATCAGAGCATGTGAGCGGAGAGCGCATTTCTGAATATTCCGCTCCGCTCGCTCATTCCGCTCAGGGTCGCGCGCTCAACCCAGAATGGCCTGCTGGTTCAAAAATATGTGGAATATGTGCTGCCTCCGACTAAAGTTTTTTTTCTAGTCGACTAGTAGTTGTTTATTTAAGCCATTAGTTGACAAATCGCCCCTTTATATTGATTTAATTACTTAAATAGGCTATACAGGATAATGAACGTCATATTACCGCTCTCAAGCAAGCGCACGACCGCACGCATGCTTGCCACAAAGAACCGGCAAAAGTCATAATTATGAATGTGTAAAAAATAGCAAGGAGACATTAAATTGTTTATTAATAAACTGGTTTATTAATAAACTGGTGTTTTCTGTGTCGCTGCAAAGATGAAGTTGACGGCGCGGACTCGCCATGAACGAATAAAGATATAAATGCATAAAAAGGAAAATTTCCTCCCGTTTGGCGCGGCCCTCACGTCTCTATTCCCCACCAGTGGGGCGCGCTGAAAAGAACCGCGCACTTTGAGAACCGCTGCGTCTTCCATGTTAACGGCGCTGGTGGGTGGGGTGCTGAACCAGAGAACGCAGCGATTAATGCATTATGACGTCTGATAATTCCATGTAGCCTGGAAGTCTCTGTGTAGTCTTGCTAATTATTCAGTCTCATATGCCATGTATTTACCAGGAGATGAAAAATAATTCAAGTGGATTAACAATATTTGGTGCTGAAGGAGACGGAGCTGAGCTCCGGCAGGGTGTGTTGTGGACCCGAGCCAATTTAACCTATGCCCGTATCTAACCTCAAGAGCGACACAAGTGTTTGCAATACAACATAAACACGATAAGCACAATATACATAACAATTAGCTTTTTTGATGTGAGTACATAGATGCCTAATATAAGGTGTGACCAACACTTTTATAATGTCACGTCAGGTCACCTTTATTTATTTAGCACTCTTTACAACACAGAGTGTTTCAAAGCAGCTTTACAGAGATAACAGGAAAATAATGCAACAAAGTTTGTGTCCAGAATAAAATAGCGTCACAGTCCAGCTTACAGTTTTTTTCGATTGCTAAACGACAGTGAGCACAACTGGAGCTACATGTGCTAAACTCTAACTACAGTCTGCACTACCAACAGTCACCTAAGCTAAACAGTTCACATCACCTGCACATTACATTCACATCAACTCACTCCAAGCAACACAACTCTCCAAGCAACACAACTCTTAACACACGGCTCAAAACAGGCTCAGTGCAGCCAAACACTACACACAACCCTCACTGAGATAACACACACTGTCACTCAGAACTAGAGCTTAGATTCTCTGCCCGAGCCCGAGCCCGACCCGACCCGACCCGACCCGACCCGCGGGCCGGGCCGGGCCGATATTTCACGCCACTATGCTCGGGTCGGGTCGGGTCGGGCCCTTGATCAAGCACGTCACGTGTCACGCGCAGCGTCTCCTCCACTCGCGCGCTGTGCTGTATTGTGTTGTGTACTGTAGGCCTAGCTTAAGTGCAATATGGATTTTGTTTAAAAAAGATTCTATGTTCTAAAACATTGTTAAATTATATTAAAGTAGCCTACTCCTAGCTAGGCCCTCCAAAGTTAATTATTTTTCATTTTCTGTGTTCGTTTTTTTACGTTACTTCATTCGGATCCATTTGCGATCCATTCCATTCTGAATAAATAAACAACGCAGTTTACATGCTTTGTCCTTGTTACTTTATTCATAAAGATAATAATTAATAAATGCACGCAATAAACTCAATAGGCCTACATGCCTTTCAATTTATGTGTGCAAAATTCAGAATTAAATGAATGTGCAGCAATTTGTACAAATAGAGAGTCTGTAGTATGTGTTGTAGCCATTAAATAAACGCATTTATTTTCATATTTATTCAAATATTATAATGTTATTTTTTCCCATCTATGTTGATTATGAACGTGAACATAGATAGGAGGGTGCGCAATATCGGGAGACATTGAGTGGTTCAGGCATGACCACTTCATTATGTTCTGTTTTGTAGAAAGCCTTTCTTTAAAGTGAATTTCGTTTTGTATAAATTGTATCTTAATTTTAATACATTTTTCATTAACCAATTACCTGGAATAATAAGAAGCAAATATAGCAAACTATAATCATGACATGGAAGCGCCGGCGAGCCGCGGTTACCATAGCACGTGAACTGAAGCCATCTCATCATAAATTAAATCAATTTTTGGCACGCTTGTCACCGAATTTACAAATGCACATCTTGCTTGTTGCACGCGCACACATATGTCGAAATAACATTATAAATAATAATGAATCTTTAAGAATATTTGATTGAATCCTGAATGTTGTGCTTGTTCAATTTAATAAAATTAAAACTTTCATTGTGATAATTGAAATAATTTAATATTAAATATTAAGTGGGCAATTTTTGCACATTTATTAATAGTATTTATAATATATATATATATATAACATTGCGCAGCTCCCCCCTGTCAATGGTCTAGCACCCAATCAGCACCTGCATGATCTGGCGTCGCCCCTGGTTATAACGGCCCAAAATGTTCGGGTTTAAATCGGGCTCGGGCTGATAATTACAGTTAATGTCTCGGGCCGGGCCGGGCTCGGACACAACGTGCACGGGCTTGGGTCGGGTCGGGCTTGATTTTTTGGGCCCGATCTAAGCTCTACTCAGAACACACTGAGATAACACACACTACACAACCCTCACTGAGATAACACACACTGCACAACCCTCACTGAGATAACACTGCACAACCCTCACTGAGATAACACACACTTGCACAACCCTCACTGAGATAACACACACTGCACAACCCTCACTGAGATAACACTGCACAACCCTCACTGAGATAACACTGCACAACCCTCACTGAGATAACACACACTGCACAACCCTCACTGAGATAACACACACTGCACAACCCTCACTGAGATAACACACACACTGAGATAACACACACTGCACAACCCTCACTGAGATAACACACACTGTCACTCAGAACACACTGAGAGTAAAAACACTAGCATCAAACACCAGAATACAGAAAATACAAACTTTTCATCTTTACAGTTTGAACAATTTCAGTGACTTCATACCAAGTAATATTTTCTTCAGAGAAAAGAGTGACATTCTTTCACGTGATTTATTTAAAGTTTTAGAACATAACAATTCTTTAAGGTAAATAAAAATTAGCAGTTTGCTCCAATAGTCTGTAGTAATTTACAGAATTACAGTAATGAGAAAAAAAAGGTAGAAACTAAAAGTACATACTGTAATTCGAGTTATAACTAACAAGTCTAAAACAAGACCCCTGCTTAGCCTTTCAGCTGAGAGTGCAGTCAGCAGTGTGTGTGTGTGTGTGAGAGAGAGAGAGTGCAGTCAGCAGTGTTTGAAAGGCACAAGGCTGAAATCTATTCTGTTTTGAATGTGTGGTTCACAGTTTTGACAGCAGTGTGTTAGCATTTGAACAAAGTGCTGTAAATCCACAGTGTTGTGCAGGTTGTGGTTAAAGTCATGGGATAAGTGTGTAGAGTTTTGAACACTGTGTTCAAGCACTGAAAAACGAACTAGAGTTTGGTCCACATGAACTGCTGCTGTGCAGACTGGAGTTAGAGTTTAGCACATGTAGCTCCAGTTGTGCTCGCTGTCGTTTAGCAATCGAAAAAAACTGTAAGTAAGTTCAGTGATGGTTAATTTTTCTTGTAAAAAAAGTGATTAATTTATTTCATTTATATATATATATATATACAGGTGAAACTCGAAAAATTTGAATATTTTGCTGATAGCATACGTGTCACGCTGCATTGAGGCAGTAATTCATGCAAAAGGTGCCCAAACCAAGTACTGAGTACATATGCATGATTATACTTTTCAGAGGGCCGACATTTCTGTATTTAAAATCCTTTTTTTGATTGATTTCATGTAATTTTCCAATTTTGAATATGGGGGTTTCATAAGCTGTAAGCCATAATCATCAAAATTATAATAAATAAAGGCTTGAAATATCTCACTTTGCATGTAATGAGTCTATATAATATATTAGTTTCACCTTTTAAGTTGAATTACTGAAATAAATTCACTTTTGCACGATATTCAAATTTTTCGAGTTTCACCTGTATAGTCGCTCTGGAGAAAACGTCTCGGGTTACGTATGTAACCCTTGAATGAGACACTGCGTCGGTGACGACACTAGGGGAATGCCCTTCAGCATAGCGCGTCTGAATTTATGAATGAAACCGAATCCAATCCTATTGGCGTTGCGTGATGACGTAGCGTGTGACGGCATATGCGGATGTGTATAAGAGC
Source organism: Tiaroga cobitis (assembly GCA_030578255.1). Classification (NCBI taxonomy): domain Eukaryota; kingdom Metazoa; phylum Chordata; class Actinopteri; order Cypriniformes; family Leuciscidae; genus Tiaroga; species Tiaroga cobitis. The sequence goes on along the minus strand of CM060598.1, from coordinate 4,246,342 downwards.
AAACCGGCAAAAGCAAAGTCAGCTCTTTGCTATGAAGCAAGTGCTCCAGACGGGGTGAGGTGTGGCGAACCGACGCAGTGTCTCGTTCCCTTTCTCAGGGAACAAGGGTTACATACGTAACCCGAGACGTTCCCTTTCGAGGGAACTCAAACTGCGTCGGTGACGACACTAGGGGAACGAGATACCCACTATACCACAATGAACCCCGCTCATCCTAGTGTGAAGCTGACTTCAGGCACTACTTAGGATGAAAGCACTCGTGCACCGGGTGTAGAGGGAAAGTCCAGACTGTAAAACCTCATGAATGTGTGCGGAGTGGCCCAGCCAGCCGCCTCACATATGTCATGGATAGAAACCCCTGAAAGGAGGGCTCTAGAGGATGCTATACCTCTGGTTGAGTGAGCCCTCACGGCCATAGGTGAAGGCAAATTGCGCACCTGATAGGCCAGGGAAATAGTCTGAACGATCCAGTTGCTGATGGTCTGTTTAGAGGCGGGAAGCCCCTACTTGGGGGACCCAAAACACACCAGCAACTGGTCCGACTTCCGCCATGAGAAGGACCTCTAGATATAACACTGTAGTGCTCTAACAGGGCAGAGCAGATGAAGTCTCTCCTCATCCGCCGTCACGTGAGGTGGAGGATGAAATGCCTGCAGAACCAAAGGCCGTGCCACATTAGATGGCACCTTGGGCAAATAGCCGGGCCTGGGATGTAAGATGGCCTTAATGTTGCCTGGAGCAAACTCCAAGCACCCATTGGAAATGGAGAGCGCCTGGAGATCTCCTACCCTCCTCAGAGAAGTAATGGCCAACAAAAAGACCACCTTGAACGAAAGGTTCTTGGCCTCAGCCGACTCCAGTGGTTCGAAGGGGGCCTCGGCCAGCCCTTCAAGAACCACTGCCAGGTCCCAAGAGGGAACCCTGGTGCGAGTCGCAGGTCTCATCCTCCAGGTTCCACGGAGGAAGCGTACGACCAGGTGATGCCTCCCCAGAGGACCATCACTCAGAGGAGTGTGGAAAGCCACAATGGCAGCCACATAAACCTTGAGTGTGGACGGGGTAAGCCCGGCAGAAAAGCGGCCTTGGAGAAACTCCAGTACTGAAGCCACTGGGCAGTTAACTGGGTCCAAATCACACTCTCTGCACCAAATGGAAAATTCATTCCACTTAAGACCGTATAACTTCCTCGTGGAGGGAGCTCTGGAAGTTAGTATAGTTTCGACCACTCCAGCTGACAGGCCGGCTTCTAGGTACTGCGCCCCGTCAGGGGCCAGACCCACAGATTCCACAGCTCGGGCCGAGGGTGGAGAACTAAGCCTTCCGCCTGCGACAGCAGGTCCCTCCTCAGAGGAATCTGCCATGGTGGGGCTGCCAGGAGTAAAATGATGTCCGAGAACCATACTCGGGCCGGCCACAACGGGGCTACTAATAGTAGGCTTGCCCCGTCTCGACGGACCCTTTCCAGAACTCCCGGGAGCAGAGCGATCGGGGGAAAGGCATACAGACGTAGCCTCGGCCACATCTGTACCATAGCATCCAACCCCAGCGGGGCTGGATGCGTGAGGGAGAACCACAGTGGACAGCGTGTCGTCTCTCGCGTAACCCTTATCAAGCGGAATGGATTTCCCCTCGGGGAAAACCCCTTGGTTCTCAACCACCACTGTAAAGCTCTCATGTGTAGCAGGCCAGAAGGGATCACGCTGGACGCTGCTGCCATGAGACCCAACACTCTCTTAAAGTGTTTGACAGTGACGGCCTGGCCTAGGCTTATCCTGGACACTGTTCCAAGATTTACACAACTCATTGTGTAAATCTGGGAAGAAAGGTAGAGACCGGCGTGAAGGTTGCGTGCGGTGCTGCAGGAAGCGCTCATCAAGCTTGTTTTTAGGACACATTTCCTGCCGCTCTTGTGGCCAAGAAATATTAAGCTTGGCCACAGCCCGCGTTAAAACCTCCACCAACTCATCACAGCTGGGTGCAGGCTAAACAGTGTTGTGTCTCTCAATAGGAATCCCCTCCCCAACACTGAGCACATCTAATTCCTCAGAATCAGAGAGCTGTAAAACGGGGTCAACATCCCGAATGGGAGAAGCCGCGGAGCGGACTCCCGAACGAGGGGGGAACCTGAGCTTTCAGACGAAGAGTGGGAAAGTGTCTCGGCAGTCCCACTTCCGTCTAAAAGATCTCTCTGCGATCCCCACGTTCTAAGCCGTCGCATTGCCTCGGCAGATGCGGGACCCAAACCGCAGGGAGAACGCATTTGGCCATCCTCAGTGAACAAAGCCAACCGAGAACGCAGCACTCTTATTGACAAAGATTCACAGTGAGCGCAAACAGCCCCCTCGAGAGCTGCTTGAGCGTGCTGCCTTCCCAGACAAGACACACACATTTCGTGTGTGTCCCCAGCCGTTAGATAGCGTGGACAGGGAAACACACATTTTTTAAACTGTTCGCTTGCCATGATGAATTAAAATAACAGGACAAACAACACCAAATAGATTCACAGTTCAACGCATACACAGAGCCCTTGCTGAATAGCAAAAAGCTGACTTTGCTTGTGCCAGCGTGCTCTTATACACATCCACATATGCCGTCACACGCTACGTCATCACGCAACGCCAATAGGATTGGATTCGGTTTCATTCACAAATACAGGCGCGCTCCGCTGAAGGGCGTTCCCCTAGTGTCGTCACCGACGCAGTTCGAGTTCCCTCGAAAGGGAACCGTGATGTCATCGTCCAGCTCAGTTCAGCTCATATAATGGTGTCAATGCAGGAGATCAATATTATTGTTGAATATTAAATGTAATGTAGCTATACATATAATATAGTTGTCTGTAATGAAGTGAGTTGGTTATTGACTGTGTGTGTGTGTGTGTGTGTGTTTAGATGATGAGATCACTGTTGGGAAGTTCTACGCCACTTTCCTGATACAAGATTACTTCAGGAAATTCAGGAAGCGTAAAGAGCAAGGGCTTGTGGGAGGCCAGCCGCTGTTCAACTCCACCACCGCTCTACAGGTGAACTTACACTTGAACGGTGTACTGAAGGTGTGTGTGTGTGTGTGTGTGTGCAGTATTGTATACTCGAGACTCGGACTCGGCCTCGAGACCATATTTTAATGAACATAACTCGAACATATTAGGACTCGGACTTATTCCCGAGTCCACTCGAGTCCCATTCAAAATATGTCATGATTATTACTGTATGTTAATATTTCTTTAAATTGTTGTTTGTTTGATTGAAACGTCCAATGATTGCTGACTTTCTTGTGCGCAACTGCGCATGACTTGAGACTATAACGTTCGCGGCGCGCAAATGCAGCAGGACCCAGGTCAGATGTGATGTGGAGCCTCTAGCTCAACTATGTATTGAAAATGTCTGCCTTATCATCCATAATTCAGTTTGCATATAACGGCCGTTTCACACCGCAAGCGTCAGCGGCGCCAGAACAGCGCGTATTTTTTCCGGCGTGCATGTAAATCAATGAGTGCGTTCACACCGCGAGCAGCGCGTGAGCGTCAAGCAGGAGTGTCGCGTGAGCAGCGGTGAAGCGCTGGTTTCGGCTTCGATTCTATTTTTGCTGCGCTGCTCACGCTCAATTAAAGTGAAAGCACTTTTGATGGTCAAAATTAATATGATTTCACACAAAAAGTGCCCAAAACGCACAGAATTTGCATGTCTAGTGTGTTTTAACAAGAACTGCAGTATGTCAGAAAAGGAAATGAAGACTACCATAAAAAAAATCTAATTTTATAGAAAATGTACTCATTAAACTTGTTTTTAATTATTCAGTTTGGGCTTTGAACAAACTTCAAGTCTGTTTATGACCAACTTCTAAAAAAAAATTTAACAAAAGTCTTTGTAAAGAAATGCTTGCTTATATGTAGCCTGGGAGCCGCTGTTGTGACTCTGTACAAACGCTTCCAGTGTGAATACTCGCGCGCGTCTGCAGTGACGATGTAGTTGCGCTGACGTGCTGCTTACGCGCTGCTCATGCTTGCGGTGTGATACGGCCGTTAGGTTATCCAACCTCTCTGGTCTCGGTCTCGACTCGGACTCGACTCTCTCTGGTCTCGGTCTCGACTCGGACTCGACTCTCTCTGGTCTCGGTCTCGACTCGGACTCGACTCTCTCTGGTCTCGGTCTCGACTCGGACTCGACTCTCTCTGGTCTCGGTCTCGACTCGGACTCGACTCTCTCTGGTCTCGGTCTCGACTCGGACTCGACTCTCTCTGGTCTCGGTCTCGACTCGGACTCGACTCTCTCTGGTCTCGGTCTCGACTCGGACTCGACTCTCTCTGGTCTCGGTCTCGACTCGGACTCGACTCTCTCTGGTCTCGGTCTCGACTCGGACTCGACTCTCTCTGGTCTCGGTCTCGACTCGGACTCGACTCTCTCTGGTCTCGGTCTCGACTCGGACTCGAGTGAGCTGGTCTCGGTCTCGACTCGGACTCGACTCTCTCTGGTCTCGGTCTCGACTCGGACTCGAGTGAGCTGGTCTCGACTACAATACTGTGTGTGTGTGTGTATAAAAACACTAGATCCTGCTGTACTAATATGGCCTACTGAGTAGATTTCTTAGTAAATTGAACGTATAGCAGAAGATGATTTAATGAATGATGTAATACTGATACAGATTTTTGTTTTCTATGACAACCACAAATATTGAAACTATGATATTTTGCCTTAAAGGAATAGTTCACTTTAAAATGCAAATTCTGTTATCATTTTCTCACTCTCAAGTTGTTTCAAACCTGTATGAATTTATTTCTTCTGCTGAACACAAAAGAAGATGTTTTGAAGAATGTCGGCAACCAAACAGTTGATGGACTATTACTATTTTTTTCCCCTAGTATTTTATTCTTTTGTGTTCCGCAGAAGAAAGAAATTCATACAGGTTTGAAACAACTTGAGAGTGGCTTATGACAGAATTTGCATTTTTAAGTGAACTATTCCTTTAATAACTTTGGAAGCTTGTTTCCACCACTCAATAAAAAAGATCATTAGGACTTTTTATCTCACAATTATGACTTTTTTCTCATAATTTGGAGTTTGAGACTTTATAACTCACAATTCCCAGCTTATATCTCACAATTCTGAGAAAAAAAGTCATAATTGTGAGTTATAAACTTGGACATGCGAGTTATAAAGTCTAAATTGTGAGATCGAGATTACCTTTTTTATTTATTTTTTTACTTCGAGGCAGAAACAAGCATCCATAAAAAGCTAATTGCAATTATGCTTAAAAATAAAAGAGGCTGATAAGTGGGAAGTAAAAAGTGCTTCCATTAAATGCTGCCCACAGACATGGAAATACTCATATGCACATAATTCTGTAAAAACTTCTCCTGAATGATAATAATGTTAAATATGTCACCGGCGTGTCACATGCGTCTCTTCTGCAGGCGGGTCTGCGCACACTGCATGATATCGGGCCTGAGATCCGGCGAGCCATATCATGTGATCTCCAGGACGAAGGACTCGTGGACGTCAGGAACCTTCACGAGGAGGAAGAGATATACGGGGTAAAGCGATCAGTGTTTATCACTGCACATCTAACTTAAATAGTAGAGCTGCACGATTAATCGTTAAAAGATGGCAAAATCAATCATTGAATCATTCATTCAAGAGATGTGTTTACTTGTTTCATTACTGGATTAATCAGCGTTTTTGAAGTATTTATGAGTGAGTCATTGAATCATTCATTAAACCGTTTAAAAAAATAATAATTTAAAATGTTAAATCATTTTGAATTAATTATTTTAAAAAACGGTTGAATGAATGATGCATTTTCTCAGAACCTCTAGTAAATTACATGTTATTTAGTTTAGTTGTCTGATTAGAATTGTGGGAGAATTGTGATCTCTGTTTGACAAAAAAAAAATCATGATTCTCAATTTAACCAAAATTGTGCAGCTCTATTAACTAGTAGAGCATTGCGCTCGCAAACCAAACGTCTCGGGTTTGATCCAAAGGGAATGTGTGAACTGATCAAATATGTACCTTTTTCAAAAGCAACATAAAAGCATAAAACTATTTTTACATATGATGCCCAAAATGTCACTAAATAACTGAAACATTATAGAATGGTTATACTCTTTTTCTTATACTCTTATTATTCTTGACAAATCTTGAATTCATTTAGATTTGTAGTGTAAACAAATAGCAGAAGATTTTTAGTTATTTAATTTAACAATTATAATTGTTTTTTTATTTTTATTTTAAGAATCTTCATTATTCATCATAACCAATTAAGTGGAATCATTACATTTTTTTTCTTACTCCATTGGCAAATAGTATTTGTCTTGTTTTAAGCGTAAATCTAATCAGATGAAATTTGATTAACCTCTGAAAATGTAATGTTGATGTCCCTGTGATAACAGACCAGTGTGTAAAACTCTTGGACGTATTTCAAAGAGTCTATGCCGTAAACTTTACATACTTCACATACTTGAAAATCCAGAGTTTAGTTGATCCTGATAAGTGCTAATTTTCAGTTAAATAGCAACGGCTTTCCTTTTCCATGAGGGGGTTTGGCATCGCGGCGGACCGTTAAAGGAACACGGCGAGTTTTCGTGACTTTAGCTTATTCACCGTATCCCCCAGAGTTAGATAAGTCCACACATACCCTCCTCATCTCCGTGCGTGCCGTAACTCTGTCTGACGCACCCACCGCTAGCCTAGCTTAGCACAAAGACTGGAGGTAAACGGCGTAAATAACGCCAACATTTTCCTATTTATATGTTGTGATGTGTATAGTCACAGTGTGTACAAATAACAAGGTCACATGAGACACAACCATCTTCTAACCGTATACATACTGGGAACTATATTCTCAGAAGGCGAAGCACAGCTACTGCGGAGTGATTTGCTCGTAGTGCCTGAGACGCACCGTGGTGAGGAGCAGAGAGTTCGCTCAGAGTGTAGCGCAAATCACTCCGCCCAAGTAGCAGTGCTTCACCTTAGAGAATATAGTTCCCAGTATGTATACGGTTAGAAGATGGCTGTGTCTCATGTGACCTTGTTATTTGTACACACTGTGACTATACAAATCACAACATGTAAATAGGAAAATGTTGGCGTTATTTTGTCACTTTTTGGGAGCAGTATGCTAGCTGGAGCCGTTTACCTCCCGTCTTTGTGCTAAGCTAGGCTAGCGGTGGGTGCGTCAGACAGAGTTACGGCACGCACGGAGATGAGGAGGGTATGTATGGACTTATCTAACTCTGGGGGATACGGTGAATAAGCTAAAGTCCCAAAAAGTCGGCGTGTTCCTTTAAAGAACACGACATACATGTCTCTCGGACATCCTGTAGAATTCAACCAATCAGATGATGAATTCAAAACTCCTGAAGTGTTTTTTGTGTGCCATATGCATCCGACGTCCTGAGGCTGAGACTATAGTTATCATAGATATAATACTGCTTACAGCTGCTTATGAAGCCGAGAAATTATTATGGTAAGGGGTGTTTTGTTTCCGACACATACTCTAAATGGTTGACCAATCACAACAGACTGGGCCAGCTGACCAATCAGAGCAGACTGGGCTTTTCAGGAAGGCGGAGCTTTAAAGAGACAGGAACTAGAAGCGTTTCAGGCGGAGGGTAAAAAGAGGCGCTGCAGTAATGTACTGTATGTTTTCTAAACTTTAAATGGTGTAAATGTATTCTAGCAGACCACAAAAATAAAGTTATGATCTTGTGAATGAGCATAAAATGGACACTTAAAAAATATCTCATATATAACTTGGGATTTTATGTTTAAAACAACACCAAAAACCTTGAAAAATAATATTTGAAATCAAATTAAATGCTTCCTGTTATAAGGATCTCTACATATATCAAACAAGTCAGTGTATTTAATTAAAATATTAATGAATTAGATTTAATAAAATACTAGGGAATCGATGGGAATTGTTTTTGATCCTGAATCTGTTGTGTATTCGCAGAGGAATGGAGTTGTGATTGGGAGTCTGGTCAATCATGCGAGTGGAGATCAGTACAGCACCAGCGTTACCCAGCGTCCTTTGCAGCTCCCGCTCCCTCTTTACTGCCAGTCAGACTCCAGATCCTCCAACTCGAATATCAACAGTGCCAGCGTGCCGGCGGGCCCCGTCTTCACCAACGGCTGGCACAGTCGGCCCTCCAGGGGCCTGGTGTCCTCTCTCAGCTCATACCTCAACCTCAGGAGTGATGGAGAAACACAGCTCAGGACTCACTCCAAGAGGTGAGAGGTCACATGACCACAGGATCACCACAGGAAAACTAAAACAAACAAAGTTTGGGCTTACCCAACTCCGCAAACACAGTTATCGTGTTTATAAATGACCGGCCGGAACGCATTAAAAGATTTCTGTTTTTTAGTTAAAACGGTGTCCTGTAAGCGGACCCTAAGTTAATAACTAATGATCTTTGCAATGGAAGTGAATCAATCAAAAACTATAACAATAACTTTATTCTAGAGCTGCTGTAAAGCCAAAACAATCTGTTACTTTGATTTCCTATTATCACTGTAAAGCTGCTTTGAAACAATCTATATTGTTAATAGCGCTGTATAAATGAAGGTGACTTGACTAGGCCATGGACAAAATGTCTTTGCTGTTTATATTTATTTAAAATATTCCAAAAAATCCAACCACACCACACAAGATCACTGGCAGTAGAACAACAGAGTCAGACAGTGATCTTGGGGTTGTATTCAACAACTGTGTTATTATCAGTGTTGGGGAGTAGTTAACTACAAGTAGCGACGCTACTAACTTAACTACATTTTTCAGTAGCTTGGCAGTAGCTCAGTTGCTTTTTAAACAGTGTAGCTTTTCCAGTAGCTAACTACTTTTTGCAGCAAGTAGCGGTGTAGCGCGAGCAAAAGCTACATTGGGTTTTGTTGAGCCTGCGCGAATCAGCGCGATGCAAGGATATTCTTCTTCTTGTTAGATTACAAACTAATTTTTTTGCCATTACCGCCACCTGTTGTTTAATCATGCATCTTGCGGCTAACGGTTCACTGACGTACAGAAGACCTCAAGCACAAATTTAAGGACGCGCATACAGGTGATTAATGGCCATTTTAAATATATTAATTATTCTGCTTTATTGCTCTCTATGTTACATCAAATTTCTATTTCTGATTTAATTACAATGAACCGCCAGCTGATCTGTCCGCCAGTTTGGTAATGAACATAAAATACCACTAAAGTTTGCGCCATCGTGTTTGTCAGTTGAACAAAAAATGTAATCTTAGTTTGTTTATCGCACGACAAAGCTTTGATCTAATTAAATTGCTGTATAGATTTGTTGTGACTGGTTTCAGAGCGAACCGAACTGTGCTCACAAGCAGCTTGTGATTCAGGTTCTTCTTTCACAGTAAATTCTGCGAGCTCCATCACTGCATGTGAGCGAGTTTAACGTGCATTGTCAGTGCCACATGTGAGCGCTTGTTCAATGTATTTTCTTGCCAAAATGCAACCATCTCACAATCGGTATTTTTGAGAAAAAGTCTATAGGCCTACATGCAATTTACGTTGGATGTATATTTTGTTCTTGCAATGTTGTATTTGTTGCAATTTTGCACTTTTGACAAACAGTCTGAGATATTTGAGTGTTGTGTGTAATAAAAACAATAAAAATCATAATTGTATTGCATTGTTTTAAACATTAAATATTTTACTTAAAACATTCCTCAGACACTTATTCAGTTATTTATAATATATGTTGTTCAAAAAAAGCAAAAGTAGTTTCAATGTAGCTAGCTAGTTTTTGATCGTAACTTGTAGTGTAGCTAACTACTTTTCCAAAAGGGTAGCTTGACTGTAGTTTAACTACTTTAACTAACGAGTAGCTTGTAGCTTGTCAAACTACAGTTTCAAAGTAGCTTCCCCAACACTGGTTATTATCAGTTATGCCCGATAACATGCAAGCTTGGCCTATTGTGCCGTATATCTGAGTGAACTTCTGGAACAAATGTAGGTCCCCACGGTTCGGTACGCACGTGATTCGCAGATTAACTGCTGAATTTAACCATCATAGAGTGAAAGTTTTGTATTGCAAATTTACACATTCAAACAATTTTAGGCGAGAGAGAGAGGCGTGTTTCAGATAGCGCTCACCGAATTGATTATTGTCCTTGAATGTACACATAAACACAAAATTATGTCTAAATACCCGTCTCGGCAAGTATTCTCCCGGATCTGTCATGAGTGAACATTTGAGAAAGAAACTGGATGTTGGACCGGTTTTTTTTTCTGTCTTAAAGTGACAGCAGCCTAATATTCCCACTGTTGTCTGTGTCATTAATGTTAATAAAACAACAAAATACAGCCTTAACAAAGATGAAGCTATTTTTAATTTCTACAGGTAACAAATAGTGTTATTTTACATTTAGGGTTAATTATTAATTTCTGTACATGAATACTACTGTTAGACTGTGTATTTGTTCATATTTTGTTACTGACTGTTCACTTGTTTTTAATAATGTTTGAACTTTATTTGGTGGTATAAAGATGGTTTTTTGATGTAGTATCAAAGAACTTCAAGTGAGTTTTAAGTAATAAATTAAAAGCAAAGTTACACTTAACACTTACCCCCCCCCCCCCCCCCCCCCCCACACACACACACACACACACACACACACACACACACTTTGACTGTGTATAGTGTGTTTCACTAATGATCGGATGCTCCTGTGTCTCGCAGGCCTTGCTCTAGTGCTGTCGGATATCCCACTATCCACGTGCAAAACCCCAGTCATGCTGACATCAGCGATGAAGACAGAAACTCAGTTACGGAGTATTACAGCGGAGACGAGCTTCACGAGGACGACTTCATGCTGGCTAGAGACAGGTATCGCTTAAAAACTCTTCAGACTGTGTATATAAATAATAGCAAAATATCTTTATCTTCTCTTTGATTCTCTTGCCAGGACGTACAAAGACTTCCAGGACACTTTGAGTGACTGTGCTGCGGTTCGACAACTGGATGTGTGTGAATGTGTGTGTGACGATGATGAGCAGCTCATATCCCAGCAGTCTCAGAGGTCATCAAAACGACAATGTGAGATATTAGAAGAAAATGAATAATACTCTTTTAATAGTGTCGCACTGAGTGGCTTTCAAACTGCTTTTAACTGAGAGCTAGCATTAGTTAGGGAATAAACATGAGGCTGAATTGCTCCAAGCTGTTAAGACCAATGGAAATGCGGTTATATCAATATTTTATGGTACAGGGCCAATCACTTTCTGGCTTTTCATTTTCTGTTGTTTTTAACTCCTCCTAACATAGAGAGGAAATATGAGAAAATAGTGCAGCACTGGATAAACGGTGAAGATTAACTGGGCTTTTAACCCTCTTGTTTGGTCATTTTTACAATTTTTTACTTTATCAGAATATTACGAAACTTGGTAAAGGTTTTGGCGCTTGCTATATGAAAACACACACACACACACACACACAAAAAAACATGGCCATGTTTCGAAAAGGTTAAATGGTTATGAAAAAACAGTCACACGTGGTCAAAAATGAATGGGAAACTAATTTCCTGCGGCCAAACAAAATATTACTGAAAGCTAATTTTTTTAGATATTAACTTTATATTTGGAACACAGCTTGTTTAGGTTTATACATTTCATATAAAAATGTAAAATAGTATTTTTCTGCATTTTAATCTGCCAAGTGTCTTCTTTAATATGAGACCAAACTTCAGTCTGTTGCTCCACAGTATTCAAGATTTACGACAGTTTAAAAGGTAAATTTCATTTTCAGGTCTATGCTCAAAAAGTCGTTAACAAGTAAAAAATGGATAACAATTTCAAAAATATAATTAAGTTCCATATAATCTTCTAAAAATACAAAATATGAAATAAAAACATTATTGAACTAAAATATATTACATTCATTTAATTGAAAAAAAGGTCATTTTTGACCGCCATGCGAGCAGAATCTTAAGAACACACTTAAAGGAGAAATTGATAATTATAAGGAACAAATGTTGATTGTTTTTCATTGTGATGCAGTGACATAATTTCACAAAATGGTCCCTTTTTTAAAAACCCACATTTTGTTTTTGAAGCTACTTTATGTACACAAAAAATTACATTAAATTTACAGTAAAAACTGCCAACTGTGATTGCCAGAAATTCCCTTTAAAAAATACTGTCACAATGGGTCTAATTTAACAAGCATGCGTACAAATGTTTTCATGAACAAATCATAATTCACCAATAACTTTTTTATTAAAATAAACTTTTTACTAAAATGTAGGAACAACTCGTGTTAAGATGAAACTGTATAAGAAAGTTTTGAACAATGTTCAGGTTTAGACTTCAGGGCAAAGACTTCTCGCAACAGCTGCAATCTTATTTTATTGAACATTCATTCATTGTAATAAATACGCATATATTGATGTTTGTGCATTCTTTCATACAGCCTCTCACAAGACCGCTTTTAATTTCGACTGTCTGCGCAAACAAGACAGTCAAGATGAGATTCCCCTGCATCCCACAGGTCTACCGCCACAGCATCAGGTGATCAGCGCATAACCAGACATGACATTACTGCTGTCAAATATCATATATCATATCATATCATATATCATAGCATAGCATATCATAGCATATCATAGCATAATATATCATATCTCATAGCATAGCATATCATATATCATAGCATAGCATAATTAATACATTAACTAATGAACCTTATTGTAAAGTGTTACCCATACTTTTTTTTTCAAAACAGATGTGTGTAAAGTGTTGATATTGGAGGGTTTCTCTCAAGTGTTGGTCACCCAACATCTCACAGCAGCTTAATTTATTATTTATTTATGTATTATTTATTTAATCTTTATCCTCGCGGTTCCACAGGTGAAGACGGCGACCGGACAAGAATCGAGTCGAGCGCGACTCTCTCCGACTCGCTCCATCCGCTCGTGGGTCACGCCCCCGGCCACGCCCCCTCCCTACACGCCCCTGACCCAGGCCACGCCCAGCGCCAGCAGCACTCCCGGATTGGTTCACAGGGGCTTCTGGAATTCCCAGCACGGCTCTGATTGGTCCACGCGCCCCCCCACCCCCTCCCTCTTGAAGGTTCCCCCCCGGTTGAGTGGACATCATCTGCAGCAGCGCAGCAGCGCTCACAGCCTGGTGGAAGCGGTGAGAGACCACATTACACGGGTGTTTGGTCCTGTGTGTCTTAAAGGAGTAGTTCACTTTGAAATAAAAATACCCCATGATTTACTCTCAAGCCATCCTAGGTGTATATGACTTTCTTCTTTCAGACGAATACAATCAGAGTTATATTAAAAAATATTCTGGCTCTTCCAAGCTTTAAAATGGCAGTGAATTACGACCAACAGTTTGAAGCTCATAAAAGTGTATCTCTCCATCATAAAAATGCATCTATCCATCATAAAAGTGCATCTATCCATGATAAAAGTGCATCTCTCCATGATAAAAGTGCATCAATCCATGATAAAATTGCATCTATCCATCAAAAAAGTGCATCTATCCATCATAAAAGTGCATCTATCCATCAAAAAAGTGCATCTATCCATAATAAAAGTGCATCTATCCATCAAAAAAGTGCATCTATCCATGATAAAAGTGCATCTATCCATCAAAAAAGTGCATCTATCCATCAAAATAGTGCATCTATCCATCAAAAAAGTGCATCTATCCATGATAAAAGTGCATCTATCCATGATAAAAGTGCATCTATCCATGATAAAAGTGCATCTATCCATCATAAAAGTGCATCTATCCATCATAAAAGTGCATCTATCCATCATAAAAGTGCATCTATCCATGATAAAAGTGCATCTATCCATCAAAAAAGTGCATCTATCCATCAAAACAGTGCATCTATCCATGATAAAAGTGCATCTATCCATGATAAAAGTGCATCTATTTATCATAAAAGTCAAGTCAAGTCAAATATATTTATATAGCGCTTTTCACAATACAGATTGTATCAAAGCTGCTTCACAGTATCAATCAAAACAACTTAACAATGTTTGTTTATTACTGGAAAAAAAGACATCCAAGTTTGGTAGAGCTGATCAATGGCATGATTGGTTAATTAATTTAAATATCCCCAACTGAGCAAGCCAAAGGCAACAGTGGCAAGGAACCGAAAAACTCCATCCAGTGACCTAAAGGTGTCCTAGCACACCATCAGATGACCCAATGGAGGAAAACACACCTAGGGAGAACCCAGGCTCAGTCGGGGGCCAGTTCTCCTCTGGCGTTTATGAACTAGGGGCCGAATTTACAGTAACTGTAAGATAAAAAAATGTATATGAATGCCTGGCTAAATAGATGCGTCTTCAGTCTAGTTTTAAACTGGGAGAGCGAGTCTGAGCAACGAACAATATCAGGAAGGCTATTCCAGAGCTTCGGAGCTAAATGTAAAAATGCTCTGCCTCCTTTGGTGGATCTGGATATCCTAGGAATGACCAGAAGCCTCGAATTTAGTGATCTTAAAGAGCGCGATGGATTGAAGGGCGATAGAAGATCCGTTAAATAAACTGGAGCTAAACCATTTAGAGCTTTATAAGTCAAAAGCAATACCTTGTAATTAATACGTAACTTTATAGGTAACCAATGAAGTGATGATAAAATCGGTGTTATATGATCATATTTTCTTGATCTAGTAAGAACTCTAGCGGCTGCATTTTGGACTAACTGAAGCTTGTTTATTGAAGATGCAGGACAACCAGCTAATAAAGCATTACAGTAATCTAGTCTCGAGGTCATGAATGCATGAACTAACTTTTCTGCATCAGAGACTGATAGCATGTTACGTAGCTTAGCAATGTTTCTAAGGTGGAAAAAGGCTGTTTTTGTAACATATGAAATATGCTTTTCAAAAGACAGGTTGCAGTCTAATGTAACACCCAGGTCTTTTACTGTAGCGGATAAAGTAACAGGGCATCCTACTATGTTAAAGTCGTGCTGTGAAAGGTTTTGTGGACGGTTTTTACAACCGATAAGTATTACCTCTGTCTTGTCTGGATTTAATAAAAGAAAATTACGCGTCATCCAATCTTTTATATCTTTAACACAATCTGTCAATTTGGATAATTTAGCGTATTCATCTGGCCGTGATGAAATATATATTTGAGTGTCATCAGCATAACAATGGAAACTAATTCCATGTTTCCTTAGAATATTACCAAGTGGCAGCATATATATTGAGAATAGCAGAGGGCCTAACACAGATCCCTGCGGCACTCCATAGTTTGCCGTAGTTATGATCGATTTTTCTCCATTTAAATAGACGAAATGGTAGCGGTCAGATAAGTATGACCTGAACCAGCTTAATGCTTGTCCTTGAACACCAGTGTAATTTTGTAGTCGATCTAAGAGTATTGTGTGATCTATAGTGTCGAACGCAGCACTAAGATCAAGTAAAACTAGTACTGAGATAAAGCCTTGGTCCGAAGCTAAAAGTAAATCATTTGTGATTCTAACAAGCGCAGTTTCAGTGCTATGATGTGGCCTGAATCCAGACTGAAACTTTTCATAGGTGTCGTTTTCTTGCAAGAAAGAGCCGAGTTGACTGGACACAACTTTTTCTAATATTTTTGACATAAATGGAAGATTCGAAATGGGTCTGTAATTTGCTAGGTTATTTGGATCTAAATGTGGTTTCTTAATAAGAGGTTTTATAACAGCCAGCTTGAACGTTCTTGGAACATGACCTAAAGATAAAGATGAGTTAATAATATTGAGAAGAGGCTCTTCCACTATAGGTAACACTTCTTTCAGTAGTTCAGTTGGTATAGGATCTAATAAACACGTTGCTGTTTTAGATGAAGTGATAAGTTTATTTAACTCTTTTTGTTCTATGGTTGTAAAGCATTGTAATTGTTCTTGCGGGGTGATAATTGCGGCTGAATTATAAGGCGCGAGTAAAGATTGAACGTTTACGATTTTGATTCTGATGCTTTCAATTTTCTCGGTGAAGAAGTTCATGAAATCATTACTACTAAACTGTAACGAGGTATCGAGGTAAAAGTGCATCTATCCATCATAAAAGTGCATCTATCCATGATAAAAGTGCATCTATCCATCAAAAAAGTGCATCTATCCATCAAAAAAGTGCATCTATCCATCATAAAAGTGCATCTATCCATGATAAAAATGCATCTATCCATCATAAAAGTGCATCTATCCATCATAAAAGTGTTCCACACACCTTAATAAAGGCCTTCTGAAGCGAAGCAATGCGCTTGTGTAAGAAAAATATTTCTTACTTTGTAACACGTTACAAAGTAAAATTCTAGCTTCCAGCCAAACGAACATACGCAATCTCTACTTACGCCTAAAGAGCAACGTCAGAAGTAGTGTAGTGCGTCACAGCGTAAATATCAGCAGTGCGTCTCGCATTACTCGCAGAAGCTGCGCTTAGACTTAAGTCAAATCCTGTATGTTCGTTTGGCCTACTAAACTAATTATTTTACTTTATAAAGTTTTAAATATGTATTGTAGGAGCTAAAATAAGGATTATTTTTATTTGTGTTAAATTAATTATTTCACCCTATGTTATTTGAGTTGACACCACCTAGAGGTTGAAGCAGGAGATGTAAGGCCTCTGGGAATAAAGGACCCGTGACTTCACCTGAGGGCGTGGCCAGAACCGGAAGTGACAGTCTTTGACCTCACGGCCTGACTCCATGTAAAACAGATTGATTCAATCCACTTTATATCTTCTCAATCCTTTATTTACTTGAGATTTTGATTTTGTATAAACATACTTTTTTGTAATAAATATTATTTCAGTTTGGAAATCTACCCTGTGGACAATGGAATCTTTTGGAAAGTGAGCGTCAAGTTTTTTTTTGTTCAGCTACCAAAGTGGACTATTTATCTGCTACATGTATATTCTCATCGCTTTGCTTCAGAAGGCGTTTATTAACTCCCCAGAGCCGTGTGAAGTTCGTTTATGATGGATGGATGTGCTTTTTTGAGCTTCAAACTGTTGGTTGCAATTCACTGCCATTATAAAGCTTGGAAAAGCCTGAATATGTTTTCATAAAACTCCAATTGTATTCGTCTGAAAGAAGAAAGTCATATACACCTAGGATGGCTTGAGGGTGAGTAAATCATGGGGTCATTTTCATTTTCAAGTGAACTACTCCTTTAATTGTTTAAACCTGCTCCAGGAGGGTCAAACTCTAATCTGCCCCAAAACAACTGAACTGGAAGTTCTAGTAAACCTGAAGATCTTGGTTAGCTGGTTCAGGTGTGTTTAACTGGGGCTGGAAATCTGAGGCTACGTCTACATTAGAGGCTTTTGCACCGGAGGAACCTTTTCATACTTCCTAGAACTATTGTTTGAAGTTCCCAGATTTGGGCGTGTACCTACTTCACAGTCGGGTCTAAATCAGCGCTATAGGAACTACCAGTGGCGTTAGTGTTTGCTGATTAGCCGAACGCACGTGAAACACCAGCACATTTTTAAAAAGGCTGTGTAAACACACAGATTATAGCCTATATACTTACTACACAAACTAACTCTACGAACATGGAAGACAGTGATGGATGGAGCTCTCAATCTTTACGCTGAGGAGAAAATCCAATGCAACTTTGAGGAGACCAAGAGAAACATAATTATTTACACTCACCTAAAGGATTATTAGGAACACCTGTTCAATTTCTCATTAATGCAATTATCTAATCAACCAATCACATGGCAGTTGCTTCAATGCATTTAGGGGTGTGGTCCTGGTCAAGACAATCTCCTGAACTCCAAACTGAATGTCAGAATGGGAAAGAAATGTGATTTAAGCAATTTTGAGCGTGGCATGGTTGTTGGTGCCAGACGGGCCGGTCTGAGTATTTCACAATCTGCTCAGTTACTGGGATTTTCACGCACAACCATTTCTAGGGTTTACAAAGATGGTGTGAAAAGGGAAAAACATCCAGTATGCGGCAGTCCTGTGGGCGAAAATGCCTTGTTGATGCTAGAGGTCAGAGGAGAATGGGCCGACTGATTCAAGCTGATAGAAGAGCAACATTGACTGAAATAACCACTCGTTACAACCGAGGTATGCAGCAAAGCATTTGTGAAGCCACAACACGCACAACCTTGAGGCGGATGGGCTACAAAAGCAGAAGACCCCACCGGGTACCACTCATCTCCACTACAAATAGGAAAAAGAGGCTACAATTTGCAAGAGCTCACCAAAATTGGACAGTTGAAGACTGGAAAAATGTTGCCTGGTCTGATGAGTCTCGATTTCTGTTGAGACATTCAGATGGTAGAGTCAGAATTTGGCGTAAACAGAATGAGAACATGGATCCATCATGCCTTGTTACCACTGTGCAGGCTGGTGGTGGTGGTGTAATGGTGTGGGGGATGTTTTCTTGGCACACTTTAGGCCCCTTAGTGCCAATTGGGCATCGTTTAAATGCCACGGCCTACCTGAGCATTGTTTCTGTCCATGTCCATCCCTTTATGGCCACCATGTACCCATCATCTGATGGCTACTTCCAGCAGGATAATGCACCACGTCACAAAGCTCGAATCATTTCAAATTGGTTTCTTGAACATGACAATGAGTTCACTGTACTAAAATGGCCCCCACAGTCACCAGATCCAACCCAATAGAGCATCTTTGGGATGTGGTGGAACGGGAGCTTCGTGCCCTGGATGTGCATTCCACAAATCTCCATCAACTGCAAGATGCTATCCTATCAATATGGGTCAACATTTCTAAAGAATGCTTTCAGCACCTTGTTGAATCAATGCCACGTAGAATTGAGGCAGTTCTGAAGGCGAAAGGGTCAAGCACAGTATTAGTATGGTGTTCCTAATAATCCTTTAGGTGAGTGTATTTCTGCTCAGCAACACTAGATATAAACCACATGGCATACGCTAATAACTTTTCATTTACTGTCTACTTTCTGTGCATAACAGTAATAACATATTAGACAGGACTGCTAGACAGATCATAAACTATAATGAACACAGAGAATGCTTGCACTGTGAGCTCAAGCTCTGGCGTTCTCAGCGCCGTCAAAATAAAAGTCACAACAACAAGCGTGTCTTAGTCACTTCAGAGTTCATTACTGGCGGTGCGAATGCAACCAGGAAAACGCTCCTATGGGAACCATTAGTTCTCGGGGAAGCACCCTGGTGGCTCGTACCTATAACTGAGTTCCTAGAGCTACCCTGTTCAAAAGCCCCTTCTGTCTTTAATGTTTAAAACTGCTCCTGGAGGGCCAAAGTTTAGCTCCAACCTGCCCCAAAACAACTGAACTGGAATTTCTAGTAAACCTGAAGATGTTGATTAGCTGGTTCAGGTGTGTTTAACTCTGAGGCTACGTCTACATTAATCTGGATATATTTGAAAATGCTGTTTTCATTTCAAAACTCTCTCCGTCCACACTAGAGTTTTTCTGAAACGTCAGAAAGTGCTTAAATCATCTTTACTGCTCATGCATAAAACATAATAAAGGCTCATTGAGATGATAGAGAGAGAACAGACATAATAAATTCTCATGATAATCTTCTGACATGATCATTTTATTAGCAATGCGTTCACACACATGTGCCAATCCATGTCTGGCCTAAAACAGTATTTGCAAGTAAATTTCCTGTCATCTTTGCAGGAATATTATATGAAGATATTATAAAAAAAATGACACTATGAATATGAATAGCAGACACAACAATGCCGGGTTGACCATAGATACAATATGCATCACATAATTAAACTTGTGTAATCGTTTTTAAATACCTCCATTAATTAAAATAACTGCAAATTTATCCACTTAGGAGTGCCTTAAAATAGCTCAGTTTTCGCTGTACAAAAACTACATCTCAGTGTGGAGAGAAGGCCAAAACATCTAGAAAATTGTGCATTTTCAAATATATCCGGTTTGGTGTTGACTGTTTTTTAGCTAGATTTTACTTATAGACATTCTGAATATAACTACACTGACAAAAAACGATGGTTGAAATTATGCCTCTTATGTAAGGAATCACCCTTTTAGGACATGTAAGAGCAAATACATTAATATTGGGCTTTACATCATATATATGAGTGTGTAAAACATTGACATACTGTATATCTTTTACACTATATTATACAGCTCTAGACTGGACTGCAAGTAAAACTTGCCTCCATTGTTGAATTTTAAATGGAAGGACTTTATGTCCATTTATAGATATTATTTTGTCTGTTGCTTGTTTTGCTGATTGTGATTAGTTTTCTTATTTTTAATTTCATGATCCTGTGTAGATCTTGGGCTTTGTATGTAGTGATAAGTGACAAACTCTTATCATAACTTGACGCGCTGACACGATACCTTTTGTTGTAGGTGATGATATCTGGGGGATTGGGCAAATATGCGAAGGATCCTAAGTTTGTGACGGTGACAAAACACGAGATTGCCGATGCTTGTGAAATGACAATCGATGAGATGGAAAGTGCTGCTAGCAACTTACTGAGCGTCACGCTAGGCCACACGCCGGAGGCAGAAGAGATGGGCTTGTGTCAGAGCAATGTTCGTGACTACAGCGATGAGGAGACAGACACGAGCAGCAAACGTGAGGAGGACCTCACCGACGAAATGTTCTACGTCTCAGTATTATAGTAAAGAACTCAAAATGAGCCCAACAAAGCTAAATCATGTAGAAAAAATGAATCAATGAGGTAATTGTGCCTTTAAACTGGAGTGTCTGTTGGCTTATGTGGACCGATTGCTTCACGCTTATGCATTTGGATCTTTTCATTTAGTTAGCAAACCTTGTCTTAGGAAATTTCCGGCAAGATCCAAATGTAATGACATTACCGACCCAAGTGTTTTCCTCTGAATCTATGCACGGACTGGACAGTGGCTCTTCAACCGTTGAAGATCCCTAACCAACTAACCAGCCAAAGTCCCCCTGGTCAAAGCCACAGAACATGTGGAGACACTGAGACACTGAACAGACGCATTCAGGACACGTTCACCATTTGAGTCAAGAATTGTACTCACATACTGTATATGAAGCAATTACAATGCTAAAAGCTTCACATCAATACCTCCTGGTTGGATAACTGAACTTTATTCCAAGTCTTTCAAATTAAATTTCACAAAAATGTAAGTCATTATTGACTGAATGTCTCCCTTTTCCCACTTTTGCATATTCAAATGTGGTGCGTCAAGGTCAGTTGAGTTTGGCACCATTGACGTCAAATCTTCTGCAACGCATCTTTAAAAGGAACACATTTATGTTTGATCCTCTCACAAAGCTATCGGTTTACTTGGAATATAACACACAAATTGTGTGAACTTCACAGTGAACTTCTCATTTGTGTATAATGGAAAAAAGGTGGGAAAATATTGTTTGGGTGAACATAAAGGGATCTTTAGGTTTTTAAATACTGCATGTTCTTTTCACTAAATCTTCAGTGTTTAGTTTGATGATTTATTAAAAAAATCAAACATCAGAATGACAGTGTCTTTCACATTAGTGTCTATTCTCCAGGGAACGTGAGCTGTCGTGAGAGCTGCATGATTGAGCTTCCTGGGATGTAAACGGCACTGAGCGACTTGAGCCGCTGCTGACTCCAGAGAAGGAGATGGAGTGCGAGTTGTGACATGCAACATCAGCTTGATGTACGCAACAGTCACAGTGATATTCATGTGGACCAACACATGCTTGCCCTGAAGCAACGGTCGAAACCTGCACAGGGCGAGCAGCATTGCCAGCATCTCCAGGCATTTGGTATGCCACTGCAGTCGCGGTCCTGTCCAGGAGAAGCTGCTCGTCCTTTGCACACAGTGCCCCAACCCATTCTGGAGGCATCTGTTGTAACATGCCTGGACCCTTTTTCTAAGGGCACTGAGGGTCCGTACAAAGGCATGGTCTGACCAAGGGCTGAATATTTGGCGACAGCTCGGTGTAATGATCACACTGTGCCATGCCCATCTCGGGACTCAGCCATGTAGTGTGACACTTCCCTGGCTCGGTGGGTCCCGTGAAGGACTGGCTAGGGAGATGAGAGGAAGCAGTATTTCCCCAGTATGGCCCAGAGCAGAGATGTTCACAAGTCTTTCAACTGGAGTCTGAGTCAAGTCTAAAGTCTTTAAGCTGGAGTCTGAGTCAAGTCTGGAGTCTTTAAGCTGGAGTCTGAGTCAAGTCTGGAGTCTTTAAGCTGGAGTCTGAGTCAAGTCTGGAGTCTTTAAGATGGATTCTGAGTTAAGTCTGGAGTCTTTAAGCTGGAGTCTGAGTCAAGTCTGGAGTCTTTAAGCTGGAGTCTGAGGCAAGTCTGGAGTCTTTAAGCTGGAGTCTGAGTCAAGTCTGGAGTCTTTAAGCTGGAGTCTGAGTCAAGTCTGGAGTCTTTTGTCACGGGTCCAAGTTGAGTCTCGAGTCATTTTGGTATTATATCAGACAAAATATATGTTCTTTGTATTATGTTTTGTTTGTAATAAAGGTTCTAAGATTTAAGGGATAGTGTCAATCCAGCTTGTTACTTTATAATCCATTACAATGTATAAAACAATCGTTCTGGCAACAAGACAAGTAGTTATTTTCAATACGATCGCTAAGTGGATGCAAGATGGCTCCAGTTGCGGTTTGTTATACAGTAGTTTGTTATACAGCGGTGTTATTGACGACAGTCATTATCTGAAAATATCCTAACCTTAAAATGCAACTTGAGTGCATCTCGAGTCTGAGTCTTTAACTCGAGTGCCCAATATGACCCAAAGGCTGAGGAAATTGCCCTTTTATTGAAAAAGTGGGTACCGCTGGCCAAATACTTCCAAATTAAACTGAAGATTCTCCATCTCGCATTCACCATCTCCCAGCTACCTCCACCTCTGAGACACCCGTCTCAGGGCTTTTTAGATGGACGTTTCGATGGTTTAGTGTCACGCCGGGGCAGAATGTGCTTTAGGGCCTAAATCTGCTACTGGACTGCCAAGAACTTCTGGGCAAAGACCTCGACAGTGGCAGAATGTGCTTTAGGGCAGAATGTGCCGGGGCAGAATGTGCTTTAGGGCCTAAATCTGCTACT
The DNA here is from genome assembly GCA_030578255.1 of Tiaroga cobitis. NCBI lineage: Eukaryota > Metazoa > Chordata > Actinopteri > Cypriniformes > Leuciscidae > Tiaroga > Tiaroga cobitis. Next base: position 4,223,330 of record CM060598.1, on the reverse strand, counting down.
GGACTGCCAAGAACTTCTGGGCAAAGACCTCGACAGTGACGCTGAAGAGGCCGGGCGGGGAGATGGGGGCGTCAGGGGGTGCTGCAGCACTGATTGTCAATGTAACGCAAATTTTTGTTCATTCACACTTATTCATTTTAAGCATTTAGTAATTTATTTGGGCTATTTAAAAAGTGTTAGGACTATTTATACGTTACATTATGTTTTTTAAAACATACACGCAGAGTGTGACGTCATATTGTGTGTGTGCGCGTAGAAAGAATTCATAAGCAGCTGCTCCAAAAAAATTTTTTTCCAAACGCTGCCGCTCTACTCCTGAGCTCAAGTCCACTGTCAGTGTTGTGTTTGTTAGGCACTAGGCAGTTTTTTGTGTTCATTTCTATTTCCTGATGCTGTGCACACTCTTTTATTGTATATGACAGTGTAATCAGCCCAATAACCCTTTTATTTAAAGGGTAGACCAGTCCGTTGCATTACGATTGAAAGCAATATCAATAATGTCAAAAATCTGATGTGTAGTCAAGTTCAAGTGTGTGTGTGCTGTTTATATGAGTGTTCTCACCGACGCTTGTTGTGATTTGCAGAGTTTTGACTAGTTTTATAGACTTGATTTTGTTTCTTTTTTAAAAGTGGTGAGAACTACAAGGAAAAGTGCATACGTCTACTTAGAGTCTGACATGGCGCTAAACACTTTTCCATTTCAAAGACTATTTTTATAAATGGGAACGTTGGAGTGGATTTTAACATACGAACACTCTTATCTCTGCATTCGCACCTTTTATAAATGATGGAAACTGTGGGCCTGCCCAAATACCCGCACTTGTGGTCTTGGCCACTTGAGAGCGATTACATGCAACGGGAAGTAAGAGCGCAAGAATGTCCCATATGTGAAATATGCCAAAGCACAGTGCCCTCAACGCACACTAAACCCACAGTATTTAAAGCTAAGCGTATTCCATCATGCATCATGTTCAGGAAATCAAGTGCCCCGAAATCACAAGATGTCAAGAGAACGTTCCACTGTAAGTTAACCCTCTGGGGTCTAAGGAGTTTTTGGGGTCCTTGAGATGTTTTGACATGCCCTGACATTTGTGCTTTTTTATTTAAACATATTAATGGCAAAGGTGTAATTACACTCTATTTAGCACAAACAGTGCTACCATAATATGTGAGAAACATGAATGTACATGTTTGTATTTTTGAGAGAATAATGTTTATGCATGGTTATTGAAAAAACAAAAAATTTAAGTTTCTGAAATAAGGCCACAAAATACATACTAAATATGTGTCCACAAGACTTTTGACTAATGGATGTTGTCGCCTAGAGTTTTTGCTTCAAAATGATCTGAAAATCACCCTGCCTAATCATTCACATAAAACAATATATTGATATATTGATTTAAATTTTGTAAAACACTTTTTGTTTGCAAAGGCTGTAACGACTGAGACCAATCAGACAGAATTATTTGTTATGGTTAACAAATAATCTTTAAAGCTCACTCTGGGACCTGGGGCCCCATCCCCCTGCGGGTGTAAGAGGGGTCTTCGGTTACCATGACCACGATAAAGATAAGTTGGTTTTATGACTGTTAGCATCATATTCCGACCAGATCCTCTTGAATTCGTCTAAATGATGCGGTCCAAGAATCGACCAATCACGCGTCAGATAGTCAAAGTTGTCCATGATGACAGCGACAAACAAATTAATGATCTGGGAGGGGGGACAGTAATAAAACTGAGCAATACCATTTGTGTCAAATAACAAAATAAAAAACTGTTAGTGAGTAAGAAAACAATTCAGAGAGATGTTAAAGAGAAAAAGACAATAACAACACATGATTATTATAAACTGAATATGCTTAAAGAGGAACTATTCTGCACTTTTACAAATGTAGTTACTTGATGTAGTTTTCAGGCTCTACTAGAACAGGTTTTGGTTGAATCTGCTTGAATGTTGATTGAATGTCTGTCAGTAACGCTTTGTTTACTTCCTGTTTCTATTGTTGTGGAAATTTATGATTTTCAGTGGACATTACAAAGGAATGTAATATGGTTTTATCATTTGCAGTCTGATGTGAGGAGGAGGAACTTCTCTGAAATGTATGAATGTTTATACTCTTGAAGTGCAGGAGCGAGACATTCCAGAATCAGATGGGCCTCTGACCTCTGAGGTCAGATGGTCATCTAGTTGAGGGGGGCTTAAAGGGTTAGTTAGTGATAAATCAAAGCTAGCAGTAATGGGTCTTTTGTCTGTGGAAAACTAGTGGGAAACTCTGCAGGGAAAAGGACCTTAAAGAGCAGTATAAAGATTGCCCATTTCTTCCTGTCTGTGTCTCACTCACTCCACAGGGTAACTGCTGTGTTGAGACTAGGGATAGGCATTTTTCAAAAATATTGCATTCGAATATTCGGGCTCATAAAAATCGAATATTCGTTTATTTAAATGACGTTAAACGAAAAAGACGTTCTTTTTTAAGTTAATTTTTTTTTCACGTTTTTGTCACCATTTCTGAACAAGCTTACAATTAGGCAATATACACAACAAGCTTACAATATATGTTAAAGTTTTATTTTAGTTGAAAACATTAAACAGTAGGCCTATGTGTAAACAAAAAATATAAAAAAACAAAAGCATTAATAAAAGCATGCTTAAGCAGCGCGAACGGAAAAAAATCCGCCTAATAAAGCAGATTGCGTCCAGATATAGTACAGAACGTACACACACACTCCAGTCAGCGTATTATTATCGTGTTTATATTGTTTCACTTTTATATTGAGAAAAACAACAATATCCACATGCAGGGGCGCCGCCAGCAATTTATGCTCGAGTGAGAAAAGGTGCTTTGCTGACAGACGTTTCAGAGACACAAAGATAAAGGTGTTCTAACAACACTTTCCGTTTTCTGTTCTTAAACCGGTCTCCCTCAACGAAACTTTAAGGAAGTATGTCTCAAAATCATTTTGCTATAAGATATGTTATCATTTTGGATCACGCGGGGTCCAGCTGCTCTTACCTGCAGTCGTGATGCAGTGATGGACAGCTGTCTTTCCTCAGTCGACTGTTTGGATTTCATGTGATTACTCATTGTGTTGATGATATTATAACTCAGATTAATTAATTAATTTGATCAAAAGTAATTCCATTTAGTAAGATCGTTTTCAAGTAATTCCAAACTTCGCGAGGCAGACGACAACATTATGATCAAATACACACAACTTGTTAACACACTCCACAGCGCCACCCAGTGCATTTAATTATAACGGCGAGTTAGTGCTTGGGATTTATCATGGATTCACTGCCTTTACGGCCAGCAAAGCAACGTAGTAAATTCGAATAGTATTTTATTTTTCGAATAATAATTACAGATCGAATATTCGAAAATTCGTGCACATCCCTAGTTGAGACTGGGCCTATTCTTGCAAGAATAAATACTTCTCTTTTTATAAATTTGACTCTGAGTGTCTCTTACGCAGTGATGATGTTTAACAGAATTTTTGCCACAACAATTTGGTGTCAGAAGTGTGGGATTCCTTGGATGTGCCTTCTGGACCTGAGAGCGGGCGGTGTTTGGCCACCTGGACTGAGCAGTTCCAGCTCTACCTCATAAACTTGAGAGAGAGGTGTCAGGAACCAATCAGACACCACATCCTTCACCACACAGCAATCACTTTCCCCTGAATATTAATCACCTGCACCTGTTCACAATCAGTAGCCTCATCAACCCCTGCATAAAGACACTCACCACAGCCTCACTCATTGTCAAGCCTCCAACAGGAACAGACCATTTCCCGTTGTCCTGCTAACCCACTACGAAGTTCAGTTACAGCCACGTAAAGTATACTCACCTGTGAAGTACTAACCTCTGCATTCCTGTTCCACTGCCTCCAGACATCCTGTTCGAGTCCTGGCTTCCTGAAAACCCAGTTTGGGTTCATGCCCGTTGTATCCTGGATCTCCCTGAGTCTTGGTGTTCACGCTGAGCTATCTCTCCCACGACGACTTCTGTAACAGAAAAGACATGGATAAGGATCTGCCATCGCTTGACACAAAGTAACCTGAAGAGGATCTGCTCACCTGTACTCTGCCCCGCACGTAGCGATCCACCTCGTATCTGCACCAGCACTCTGAGAATACTCACCCTTGCACTTGTGTCACTATCAATAAAGTTGTGTTTGGATTCACTTACCTCTGTGTCCTTGCCTGTATCCTGACAGAAGGCTTGACCATCTACCGCTATGGATCCAACACAATCGCCACCCGCAGCCAGTCCAGGGCATCCAGTAACCGATGCGGCGAGTTCACTTCCACAACCAAACCCCGCTTCCACGATGGTATGCATTGCTAGCCCCATGTCCCGACCAGCGCCCTTCTCCGGTCGGGCGGAAGATTGCAATGGCTTTCTTTTACAGTGTTCGCTCACCTTTGAACAGCAGCCGCATCTGTTTCCCACAGACCGTTCACGAATCGCTTTTATCATTCAGCAGTTATCTGGAACAGCACTGAGATGGGCTGAAGCGCTGTGGGTACAAGAGACTGAGGTTACCAGATCACTACAGAATTTCATTCACCACTTTAAGGAGGTTTTCGGCCAACCAGTCAGTGATTCCACCGTCAGTGACAAGCTAATTCATTTTCGACAGGATAAGAGGTCCGTCTCAGAATATTCCATTGAATTCCGCACCCTGGCCTCCGTGAGTGGGTGGAACGAAAAAGCTCTCCTGGCAGTTTATCGTGGCGGTCTAAATCCGGCACTTCGTCTCCAAATGGCGATCTACGATGACAACCTGGGGCTCGAAAAATTCATACAGCAAACTCTCCGTATTCATCAACGTTCCCAGAGCTGCTATCGAGATACTCGAAGTTCTCACGCCACATCCCCTCATGTCCTCACAAATCGTGAGTTGGAAAAGGACCCCGAAGACATGCAAGTCGATACTCACCGGCTCACCCAGGCTGAACGCTCTCGTCGCAGAGAAATGAAGTTATGTCTGTACTGTGGTGGAAAGGGTCATTTTCGACTTGTATGTCCCATTCGACCACCTCAGTTGACGGTAAGCTCCGTTCTGGCTCACCACGCCGTCTCGACACCACTCACAATTCCAGTGATCCTGAAAATTCGAACTTTCCATGTATCTGTAGCAGCCATTGTCGATTCCGGATCAGCGGGGAACTTCATCTCAGGGCAACTCTGCACGAAACTTAACCTCAGGAAGGTCGACATCCCAAAGCCCTACTCCATTCATGCAGTGACCGGCGAGCCCATTAACAAGGGGTATGTTACTTCACAAATCACACCCATCAAACTGTGTATTGAAAATCTTCACCACGAAATGTTCGAACCTCTCATTCTTAAGAATAGCCAAGCAGACATCATCCTCGGCCGTCCGTGGTTAATTCGTCACCAACCCACCATAAATTGGCAGTCCGGTAAAATCACCGATTGGGGGTGTCATTGTCCGCTGAAGCAGTGCACACATTCTGTTCCACCAGCTGCAGAACCCGAGAAAATGCTCACTGTGAGTTCCACCTCCATCGAGAGCCCCACGGAGAATCTGTCTACGAACATTCCTTCTTGCTATTCCTCGTTCTCTGACATATTCAACCCGGTTACTGCCTCCAACCTGCCACCTCATAGACCCTGGGATTGTGCCATTGACCTGGTCCCCGATGCCGTGATTCCCAAGGGTAAGGTTTATTCACTTTCCATCCCTGAACAAGAGTCTATGCGGAAGTACATCGAGGAGGCATTACAACAGGGGTACATTCGTCCCTCTACATCTCCTGCGGCCGCTAGTTTCTTTTTTGTCGCGAAGAAGGATGGTGAATTAAGACCTTGCATCGATTACAGAGCCCTGAATCGAATCACTGTCAAGTTCAGTTATCCGCTGCCTCTTATCCCAACAGCCCTTGAGCAGCTCCGAGAAGCCAGGATCTTCACTAAGTTGGATCTAAGAAGTGCCTACAATCTGGTCAGAATTAGAGAAGGAGATGAGTGGAAAACCGCTTTCATCACACCTGCAGGGCACTATGAGTACTTGGTCATGCCGTATGGGTTAGTCAACGCTCCTTCCGTGTTCCAAAGCTTCATGGACGAGGTACTCCGAGACTACCTGGGGAAATTTGTGTTGGTGTATATTGATGACATTCTGATTTATTCCAAGAACCCTGTTGAGCACCAACATCATGTGGCCCTGGTACTCCAACGACTCAGGGAATTCACCCTCTTTCTGAAGGCAGAGAAGTGCACGTTTCACCAGACCGATGTCGAATTCTTAGGATACCAACTCAGTGAAAGAGGTGTGGAGATGGACAAACGAAAGACGGAGGCCATCATGTCCTGGCCAACCCCACAGTCGGTGAAAGAGCTCCAGAGGTTCCTTGGCTTTGCGAACTTCTACCGACGGTTCATACACCAGTACAGTTTCCTGACAGCTCCGCTTACCTCCCTGTTAAAGGGGAAACCCAAGGTGTTGCTATGGACCCCAGAAGCTGAGCATGGCTTTAATTCCCTCAAGGCCGCTTTCACCACCGCACCCTTGCTCCACCATCCGGATCCAGAGAAGGTATTTGTGGTGGAAGTTGATGCCTCCACAACCGGGGTAGGAGGGATTCTGTCCCAATATTCGGGCTCCTCTACCAAGACCGTACCTTGCGCATTCTTTTCCAAGAAACTATCCACAGCAGAAATCAACTACGACATTGGGAACCGAGAGCTGTTAGCGGTGAAACTTGCCTTGGAGGAATGGAGGCATTGGTTGGAGGGGGCGAAACATCCATTCTTGGTACTTACAGACCATAAGAACCTCCAGTATTTACGAGATGCGAAAAGGCTGAATCCACGTCAGGCACGATGGGCATTGTTCTTCACTAGGTTCCATTTTAAGATTTCCTATCGTCCAGGCTCCAAGAATACTCGAGCAGATGCCCTCTCTCGTATCCATGCCCCAGAAATCCCTACGGAGGAACCCGAGACCATTTTGCCACAGAGATTGTTTGTCAATCCCATCCAGTGGGAGATCAACGAGCAGTTATTGGAACTGTCGCAACAACAACCTCGAATCCCAGGGTGTCCCCCCGAGAAGATTTACGTCCCAGAGGACTTCCGAAATTCTCTCATTGCCTCAGCTCACTCCTCCGTAGGCACAGGTCATCCCGGAATCACCAAAACACTCACTACTCTCCAATTCAAGTACTGGTGGCCCAATATGCAGCATGACATCACGACATTCATCCAAGGTTGTATCCCCTGTGCCATGTCCAAGGTTCCCCGAAATCTCCCTGTGGGTAAACTCGTCCCGCTTCCAGTTCCACATAGGCCTTGGTCCCACATTGGAGTGGATTTTGTCACGGACCTGCCTGCCTCCGACGATAACACCTGTATCCTCGTAGCCATTGATCGGTTCTCCAAGGCATGCAGGCTGATTCCTCTGAAGGGGCTCCCCACGGCTTTTGTCACGGCAGAGCTTCTTATGGAACACGTTTTCCGAAACTACGGCCTCCCAGAAGACATCGTGTCTGACAGGGGACCCCAGTTTATCTCCCGAGTTTGGCGAGCCTTTTTCACCCTCATGAATGTGACCGTAAGCTTGTCATCATGATACCATCCACAAACAAATGGCCAAACCGAACGTAAGATCCAAGACATTGGACGATTCCTGCGTACTTTCTGCCACTCCAACCAAAACATCTGGAGTCGTTACCTCATTTGGGCAGAGTACGCACAAAACTCCCTCAGACAGTCATCCACTCAACTGACTCCATTCTAGTGTGTGCTAGGGTACCAACCCCCACTGTTTCCATGGTCCGGCGAACCTTCCGAAGTACCAGCCGTAAATAAGTGGTTTCAAGAGAGCGAGGAAGTGTGGAATCAAGCCCATCACCATCTTCAACAGGCAGTGAATCGCCAACGACATTTCGCAGATGCTCACCGCCGTCAAACCCCTGAATACCAGCCCGGACAGTTAGTCTGGCTCTCCACTAAAGACATCCGTCTACGTCAACCTTGCCGCAAACTCAACCCCAGATACATCGGACCATTCCCCATAGTAAGACAAGTAAACCCAGTCACCTATCAACTTCGCCTACCTCCAGAACATCGGATCCATCCTACGTTTCACGTCTCCCTCCTAAAACCTCACCATCCACCTGTACCCCACTCAGCCTCAGAACCGGTCCCAGAGGATAACCCCCCAATCCCGCCTATTGAACCAGAGCCCATCTATCTGATAAATGAGATCTTGGACTCCCGACGTCGGGGTGGTCGGGTAGAGTATCTCATAGATTGGGAGGGGTATGGACCAGAGGAAAGATGTTGGGTGCCCCGGAACGACGTCCTCGATCCCAATCTACTCCGAGAGTTTCACGTTCAGTACCCAGACAAACCTGCACCACGACCAAGAGGTAGACCACCACGACGTCGGGGTCCAAGGCCCGCTGGCGCGGAGCCTGGAGGGGGGGGGGGGTAATGTCAGGAACCAATCAGACACCACATCCTTCACCACACAGCGATCACTTTCCCCTGAATATTAATCACCTGCACCTGTTCACAATCAGTAGCCTCATCAACCCCTGCATAAAGACACTCACCACAGCCTCACTCATTGTCAAGCCTCCAACAGGAACAGACCATTTCCCGTTGTCCTGCTAACCCACTACGAAGTTCAGTTACAGCCACGTAAAGTATACTCACCTGTGAAGTACTAACCTCTGCATTCCTGTTCCACTGCCTCCAGACATCCTGTTCGAGTCCTGGCTTCCTGAAAACCCAGTTTGGGTTCATGCCCGTTGTATCCTGGATCTCCCTGAGTCTTGGTGTTCACGCTGAGCTATCTCTCCCACGACGACTTCTGTAACAGAAAAGACACGGATAAGGATCTGCCATCGCTTGACACAAAGTAACCTGAAGAGGATCTGCTCACCTGTACTCTGCCCCGCACGTAGCGATCCACCTCGTATCTGCACCAGCACTCTGAGAATACTCACCCTTGCACTTGTGTCACTATCAATAAAGTTGTGTTTGGATTCACTTACCTCTGTGTCCTTGCCTGTATCCTGACAAGAGGGGCCGACCGCTATCAGGGCCAGGAGAAACTCCACTGGAATCAATTGAAAGAACCCGGTGGCAACAGAAGCATCTCTGGTAAGAGACGGTTAAATTTATTTTCTTTTGGGTATAAATGTGAGTGAACCATAGTGGCTGAAACTATCCCTTTGGTGCGGGCAAAGCAGTTTTTTCAAGGAGAAAATTATAACCTGAGGAATTCAGGTCAATTTTCCGAAAAAACTGGCTTGTAGGTGCGGGCAGAGAAAGTTTTCAAGGGGAAAATTGTAACAAGTCAATTTTCTGAAAGCTAGCTCGCAGGTACTGATTCAGTAAGCAAACAAAGTCAAAACTGAATACAGAGCAATTTTTTTTGCTAACCTTGCCGATTTGAAGTGACAAAATCGGATCTGTTGAAGACGTTCAACAGATTATTAGACGTGCGTGGAAGGAAAATCCAGGGGAGATTTCAGCCAAAATGGGATCACCAAACAGTAAACTAGACAATTTTTGCACACCAGTTTTCTGTCAAATGAGAAAGAAATAAAGGCAGAAAATGAATACAAAATATAGAGAAGTTAATCAAGTATCATGATTTTCCCGGAGAGGGAACACAGTAATAAGTAATAAGGTTAAAGGTGGTACGGGAAGCGGTGTTGAACAAGGCAGTTGTGTGTTGTGTTCAGCATGTGTAAAATTGTGAACAGACAGTGGGTTGTTGGATTGAAGAAGCAGATAGAAGAGAATGAAAACAAATGCAGAAAGAATTAGCATGAAGGGAAAGAAGTGAAAGTAGAAGGTGTTGTAAGTGAATGTATAGCACATGATGTGTGTAATAAGCGTGAGTAGCTAACTATTGTCAGGGTACATGCAGTATGGCTCCACGTGCGCCCTGTTGCTCCTCTTATTTCTGGACTTTAGCCACAACTTTCTCCCTCTTTCTATCTTTTGGTGGTCACTCTCTGGATTCATCACTTGGGTCTCGAGTGAGAGCTGATTTGGGGGATGCCGGCTCCTTCTCTGGTTTCTTCTTAGGGGGTTGGGCCCTTGAGTGGGGGTGGCATCACTACCAGTCACAAGCACTCCCTTTCCGCTACTTGTTTCTTCTGTCCACATGTCAGGCTCCTTTGTGCTCGTTTGCTCCTCCTCTTTATCTGGTGTTCCAACTAGGACTCTGTCCAGCATCTCCTCTGAACCGTCACCCCTTGTTCCCTCTTCTGCCTCTGATTCAATGCCTGTCCCACATATCTCACCATCTGACTCGCTTCCTTCTACGATCACTCCTTCGTCTCGCTCCACTGGGAGAAACATACACTGTGTCAAAAGGTTCCTATGAACCACTCTCTCCGCTCCCCCATTCTCTCGTCGCACCACGTACACAGGCAAACCAGGTTGCTTCTTTACCACAACATATGGCCATCTCTCCCATCGATCTCCCAACTTCTGCCTCCCCTCTACATGACAGACCTTGACTAAGACCCTTTCCCCTGAACTAAAGTCTTCACCCTTAGCTTTCTTGTCATAATACTTTTTCTGCTGTCCTTTTGCCAGCTGAGATGTCTGATTAGCCAGGGCATAGGCCTGCGACAGGGAATCATGCAGGGTCTGGACATATTCGCTGTATTCACAAGGCTGGTTTGTTGTGGGGGACCCAAAGACGAGGTCCACTGGGAGCCTGGGGTGTCTACCAAACATAAGGTAGTACGGGCTATATCCAGTGGAGTCATGTTGCGAGCAGTTATATGCGTGTGTCATGGAATCCAGATGCTCATGCCACCGGGGCTTCAGGTGCAGCTCTAGTGTTCCCAGCATGTTCATCAGGGTACGGTTGAATCTTTCAGTAGTCCCGTTGCCCTGGGGATGGTAGGGTGTGGTGTGGGTTTTAGTGGTGCCAATACACTTGCATAGCTCCTTCACTATTGCACTTTCAAAGTTACGCCCTTGATCTGTGTGCAATTTAACAGGGAAACCAAAACGGCAAAAGAAATTCCTCCACAAGACCCTGGCCACTGTGCCTGCCTTTTGGTCCCTGGTGGGGTAGGCCTGTGCGTAACGGGAAAAGTGATCTGTAACAATGAGTACATTCTCCATACCACCCTTGGACTTCTCCAGCTTTAAAAAGTCCACACAAACCAGTTCCATGGGTGCACTGGTATGGATACTGACAAGGGGGGCCCTGACGTTGACCGTGGGAGTTTTTCTAAGGCAGCATCTCTCACACTGTTCGCACCACGCCTTGATCTCCTGAAACATTCTTGGCCAGTAAAATCTTTCCCTTATCATCTGTAGTGTCCTCTCAAATCCCAGATGCCCTGAGTCATTGTGAAGGGCTGTTTTGACGGTTTCACGCAGCCTCTCTGGCAGTATTAGTTGCTCCACCACCCCTTTATGGCAGTCTCGGAAGCTGCGATACAGGATCCCTTTCCTTACCACTAACCTCCTCCACTCTTTTAAGAGGAGACTCCCAGTGGCGCCCACTTTCATCCTCTCGCTGTAGCTCGGCTTGTGATTCCTGCTCTTAAAGTGGAGGATAGGACCGATAACTGTGTCCTCCTTCTGTCCCACTCGAAGCTCCTGTGTGGTCATAGCAGGCAGGGCCTCCATCCCCACATCCACATACGCCTCACTGGGCTCCAGGGACTGACCGCTTGTAGGCTCCTCTGTGACCGCTGTGTCCTTGCCTGAGACCTCCCCAGGCTCCTGGATGGTTTGTGCCTCCTCATGTCTCTGTCCACCCGTCCTCACCTGCTGCGGGCATGACTGCAGGGTCTCTACCACTTCCTGATTGGACATCCGCGAGAGGGCGTCCGCATTGGTGTTGTCCTGTCCCCTCCGATACTGGATGTCAAAGTCAAATATGGACAGATGAGAAACCCATCGCTGACCTGTGGCGTCGAGTTTGGCTGAGGTCATTACATATTTCAGAGGGTTGTTGTCTGTTAGAACAGAGAACTTGCGCCCATAGAGGTGGTCATGGAACTTATCCGTCACGGCCCACTTGAGAGCGAGGAACTCAAGCTTATGTGCGGGATACCTCGTCTCAGGTGGGCTCAGGCCTCTGCTCGCATACGCAATGACCCTTTCCACCCCACCTTGTACCTGCACTAGCACAGCACCAAGCCCCATCCCTGAAGCATCGGTCTGCAGCAGAAAGGGTTGACTGTAGTCTGGATAACCAAGCACTGGCGCACTTATCAGCTTATCTTTTAAAGACTGAAAGGCCTCCTCGCAGTCGGCAGTCCACAGAAATGGCAATTCAGGGCCTAGGCGTTTCTGGATCCCTCTTTTCTTTTTTCTAGGGTCACCGGAGGTAAGGCGGTATAACGGAGCAGCCAAGTTAGCATAGCCCTTAACATACCTCCTATAGTAACCCGCAAACCCCAAAAACCGCAGCACTTCCATACGATTAGTAGGCCTCTCCCAATCCTTAACCTTACTGATCTTCTCTGGGTCTGTCCTGATGCCCTCTGCAGACACCCAGTGACCTAAGTACTGCACCTCCTTCCTTACAAGCTGGCACTTGGAGGGTTTCAGTTTTAAACCATGCTCCCTAAGCCTATCAAAAGCCAGCTGGAGCCTCTCTAGATGTTCCTTAAAGGACTTTGAGAAAATAATAATATCGTCAAGATAAATAAGTAGATGGGTGAAATTTAAGTCCCCAAAATAGGAGGTCATCAGCCTTTGAAAGGTAGAGGGCGCGTTTTGCAGCCCAAACGGCATTCTATTGGCCTCAAACAGACCCATGGGAGTGCTGAATGCTGTCTTGTACTTGTCATGTTCCGCGACCTCTACCTGCCAGTATCCCGATGTAAGGTCAAGGGTGGAGAAGTATTTTGCCTGCCCTAACGCCTCTAGAGCCTCTTCTATCCTTGGCAGAGGGAATGCGTCCCGGGTGCTGCAGGCGTTGAGCTTCCGGTAGTCGATACACAATCGAAGTGAACCATCCTTCTTGGTCACAACCACCACGGGGGATGCATACGGACTTTTACTGGGGCGAACGACTCCTGCTGCCTCCATCTCCATTAATAACCGCCTCACATCTTGCCACTGGGAGGGAGGTATTTTGCGGTATGGCAGTCGGAAAGGCCTCGGGTCAACCAGGGGAATCTCATGCTGTACAGTTGTGGTGTGACCATAGTCCAGGGGATGCTGGGAGAACACATCTGCATTTTTGTCCAGCAGATCCTTAAGTAGAGCACGTTGGTCCTCACTTTCCACCGCGGCTTCACTTAGGTCAACCCCGCAGCTAATCACCACTTGGTCCAGGCTGAGACATGCACCTCTGTCCCCAGCTTCACCATGCTTTTTGTCTGGGAACTCCACCACCTTGTCCACCAGAACTGCGCTGGCCAAATTTGTGTGTCGTTTGATTGTAACGACTTGCTGGGAAAGATTCATCACTCTAACTGGAGCACAACCTCTTTTCACATTTGCAAGCACTTTAGCCACCAGGATGTCCCGGGGGAGCTGTAAGGAGGGATGGCCTTCTATCAGGGCTGTATAAACCTTCCTTTGGGGTCCCTCTTTAATCCTACACATTAAATCCATCTCTTTTCCACCAGGGATGTTTATCGTGCGACCACTGTAAACCGCCGGACCTACAACGTCATGCATTTCACTTTGCTCGGCACTCCCCACCTCCAGTAAAGCTATGTACCACCCTGGATGCTTCTCTTTGACCTGGTACAGAAACTGCGGGCCATAGGCTGTTCGGAGATGGTCTCGGGAGGCTCGAATGACATTGGTTCCCACCAACAGAGGGACTGAAGAGCGATAGTCAGAATCAGGAACAACAAAGGTAGGTACGGCCTGGAGCTCTTTCCCCAGTACTTTCAGGTCGATGTGTAGAACACCATGGTAGGGCACGGTCTGACCTGCTGCACCCTCTATTGGTATTTTAGAAGGCCGTAGCTTTTTCTTCTGTAGAGCTGGGTGGCTCTGCCAGTAGCTGTGCGTAATACTGGTGATCTGTGAGCCAGAGTCAATCAGAGCCCTGCATGCCTTTCCGTTGACTTCTACATCTACAAATCTACAACTCCTCTCGACCGGTAGGTGGGGCCCTTGCTGTGTACCCATGGACGCCCCAGCTGCCATGGGTACTAAGCAAGGCAAGGCAAGGCAAGGCAAGGCAAGTTTATTTATATAGCACATTTCATACACAATGGTAATTCAAAGTGCTTTACATAGGAGGAAATAATTAAAACAGTTTAGAATAAAAAATAAAATAAAGTACAGTAAAAACAGTCGGACGAACATTGGCACAGTGCTCATTCAGTAAATGCATAGCTAAACAGATGTGTTTTGAGTCTGGATTTGAATGTGACTACTGTAGGAGCACATCTGATCTCCTCTGGAAGCTGGTTCCAGCTGCGGCTGGCATAATAGCTAAAAGCAGACTCTCCTTGCTTAGAGTGAACCCTTGGTATTTCTAACTGATGTGATCCTAATGATCTGAGTGATCTGTTGGGTTTATATTCAGTGAGCATATCTGCAATATATTGAGGTCCTAGCCCATTGAATGATTTATATACCAGTAATAATACTTTAAAATCAATCCTAAATGTAACTGGGAGCCAGTGTAAAGACTTGAGGACTGGTGTGATATGTTCATATTTTCTGGTTCTGCTCAGAATCCTGGCGGCAGCGTTCTGTATGAGCTGCAACTGTCTTATGGTCTTTTTAGGAAGGCCAGTGAGGAGTCCATTACAATAATCCACCCTGCTGGTGATAAAAGCATGCACAAGTTTCTCTAAGTCTTGACTGGAAACAAAGCATCTAATTCTTGCAATATTTTTCAAATGATAGTATGCTGATTTAGTTATTGCTTTGACATGACTACTGAAACTAAGGTCTGACTCTAGAGACACACCAAGATTCCTGACTTGATTTTTAGTTGTTAGACCCCTAGCGTCAAGGTATGCATTTACCTTGAGAACTTCATCTTTGTTTCCAAACGCAATGACTTCAGTTTTGTCTTTGTTTAACTGAAGAAAGTTTTGGCACATCCAACCGTTTACTTCATCAATGCATTGGCACAGGGAGTCAATGAGGCTGTAGTCGTTAGGCGATAGGGCTAAGTAGAGCTGTGTGTCGTCTGCATAGCTGTGGTAAGAGATTCGGTTCTTTCTCATTTTAAATGTTGCGTTTAAATGTTGAGCAGAGTGCATGTGTCCGTCAGCAGGAACCTTAGGCTGCTGGGCTCCAGCTAGGCTTGGATCCGGAAGCACTGCTCGGCATACTCTGGCTGTGTGGCCTGGCTCCCCACACCGGTAACAGACAAAGCTTGGATTCTGGCCGGTTCTTCCCTTTGATGGTTGGACAGCTACTGGGGAGGAAAGGGGAGGAGAGGTCATTCTCAACTCTAGTTGAGACAGCTTAGCCACTTGTTCTTCCTGAACGAGTGCTAATTTCTTAACCATTTCCGTCAGCTCGGATAATTCAGATGTGTGTTTTGGCCTATCTATCTTGGTGTTTCCACCACCTGCCGATGTTACATGCACCTGAGCATACGTTTTCTTTGCTGTACTCCGCATCTGGAACTTCTTAGTTTCTCTAGTTAGACTTCGGAGCTCTGCCTGCAGCTCTCGGAAGCTCAAGAGCCTGGGTGCCATTGGTGCGATTCTGGTGTACACCTCCTCGTCGGAAAGGCCTCTCATGAACTGCCGTGTTAGTTTGCTATCTCGATCCAGGAAGTGCTTACCACCTCTTTGTTTCTCCTCTACTGTTCTCAACTTTGCCTCCAGTGCTATTGCATAAGAACAGGCAGACTCCCCTGAATACTGGTTCCGCTCATAGAAGTCAGCCAGAGGGTCTAAGGAGCCTCGCGTGTCGCTGTATTCTGCCCTCAGTTCCTCCAGTGCTTTCTCTGGGGTCTGATCATGTGGAGGTAGGTTGATGATGAGATTTCGGGCTTCACCCCCCAGGTGCCGCACAACAGTGGAGAAGCGAAGGTGCATTGGGAGTTCTATTGCCTCCAAGAGATATTGCATGTCGCGAATCCAGTCTTCCACCAATATCTTACAGTCTGGATTTCCAGTGAAGACTTGGACATTTTTCACTTGATGCGTTTGCATGAAACCCCCATAGGCTGTCATAGGAAGGATCTGGTTGGCTACTGCCCGATCAGGAGGCCTGAATTGTGTCATGTGTGTGTGGGCGGACTGGCTAGCAGATGCAGGCGGAGGGGGTACTGGAAAACGAGCGTCAGCATGCATGTTGATATGGGAAGCTGGGATCAGCGTCTGTTGAGGAGATGGCTCCGTAGGAGCATCAGCGGCTGCCTGGTCTAACGCTACCTGAGGGCTGTGGAGAGTTATGTTGGGAGCCCATGCATAAGCAGATGGGGGTGACGGAGTGGCTCCACTATAGCCTGGACCTGGAGCGGGGAGAAATGTGCTCTCGGGGGAACGCACTTGAAAGGCCTGCTTAGCAGCTGCGTGCTTAACTGTAGTATTCATCACTGGTGGGCTCTGAAGAGTCGACGCGGGCACAGGAGGAGGATACGGATAACTAGGGTAAACCTGGGGGCCAGGTCTAATAGGCTGGGCTGGATGGGGCACGGCAACTGGATAGGGTTTGAGCGACCGCTGCATAACTGGCATCTCAACAAAGACATGAGGAGAAGAATTTTGCCAAGTCATAGCTTCTGAGGGCCCATGTCTACTACGTTTGCGAACAGAGGCATCAACCGTCCTATCTATCTGGCCACCTGGTCTTGCATCGGGGCTGTTGTCGAAGCAAAGTGGCGGTACCTGCCCTGAAGCCCCAGGGCCTGGCAGCCTTCGTACATGGGCTGGCGTCACATACTGGTCAGCATAGGGCAAGTTCGTAGGGGCTGCCGGGCCAATGGTGACATGCCCCGCTGGCGTTAGGAGACTAGATGCACTGGTGGAGGAGCACTGTATGTCTTGTGGTGAGTTTGCATAGGTCTGTGACATCTTAAAATCCAACTGTATTTACTGTGTGCAAGCAGGTTAAATGGCAGTGTAACTAGATTATGTGGAGGTGCTGAATATATGTAAAATGATACAGTCCTAGAGAAATAAAAGTGTCCAAAAGTAAGCTATGCGTTTCAGTGAGATCAGCCAAATGAAAAATTTAACCCACTTATCCCGAAAACTTAACTCATTAGCTCATCAACTAAAATGGCTTGTCAGTTAGAACTTAAATCTCACTGAGTATCAAGCAGATGCACAGTAATCCTAGATAAATTTCACAAATCTCAAAAATATATATATAAAAAATATATATATATATAAAAAAATTTCCATAAACCTACCAAATATGTTTTACATCACAGCTAGTTACTGAAATTAAAACAGTTTAATAACAGTTAAGATTCCCAGCAGACTGTAAAGGATATAACTGTGATTGCAGATATAAATCTCCAAAAGCACCAGTTCGGTAAAGAATTCCAGTCTGTTCATAAAATATAGTTCAGCATTCAAACCACTGGCTGTAGAATTATCTTCCTCTTCGGTCTAGCAGTGCCACAATCCGGGTCACGGCACCAAAGATGTAACCCTCTTTCTCTCTCTCCGCGCGCTCACTGGCCTCTAGCACCGCCGCTGCTGCTCTGCGTTGTGTTTATGAATGTTCGTGGGTGGTGGTAGAAAGCTGGGACTCAGACACAGAGAGGTTCGGGATCGTGGCTTGACCGTTTATTCCACAGCACGGTGTCTATAACGTTGACAACATGAACTGAGGAAAAAATGACGCACTACTCACGTATCAACACTACGGCATCTCAAGAGGCACAAACAGCGCTAAAGGCACCTGAATCGGTTTTAATATAATAGCGTTATGGGGACATCTTGTGGACAAGGCAATACACTGCCTTACAGGACCAACCTGTAAAAACATGAATTTATGCTGTGAAAACGGACATTTTAACATGGGGTCTATGGAGATTTGCTCCCTGTTGGGACCTCCCTCTAGCAGATTTTAGATGTATTGCAGTTTTTCGCACTTCCGGGTAGGCTTCATTTTTCAGATTAGAATGTTGCCGCTTGACTCAACCCTGCACTCCAGCAGAGAAAGCAGCGGGGCGCGTGGATGACGTCACGGCCCCGGAAAAATGACGCACATCAATGACTACGTTTACATGCAGCCAATTTTCGGGTTATGGTGGGGTTAAGGTCACTATTCGGGTTTCTGAAACATTAGGAATAACCCGTTTACATGTGTGAGCAGAGAGAGTTTCTCCTGTATACATGGAATTGCAATATCCCGATGTAAACGGCGACGCACGGTTAGCGTCTGCACGTACGGACAACCTAAAGACGCACTATGCGTCATTTCCGATTCTTCTTCCTGTATCCAAAGACAACAACAATAGTAGCAGCACGCGGATAATGAATAGTTCGGGGCAGATAGCGATCGCCTTTGTTTGCGCTTTGGTGCTGGTACTGACCTCGCTCCAAAAGTATGCTGTGCTGCGTCTCGCCATGTTTACTTCCAGTATACTGCACGCAGGTTTTTGTATGCGCCGAGAAGTTCCTCTACTCAAAAGACCAAGATTCCTTGCGAATAGAACATGCGCAGAACACAAATCACTATGGGGATATGCCGATGCGCGTTTACATGACCAAAAATTCGGGTTAGAAAAGGGGTACCCCAGGTATCATATCCTGGTTTTTAAAATCCAGGATATAAGCATATTCGGGTTTTTGCAGGTGTTTACATGGCCGTGCGCGACCGGGTTATTGCTAATATCCCGGTTTTGAACGGGTTATTGGCTGCATGTAAACGTAGTCAATGAACTGGTAGCCCGTGCTCTTATACGCAACAGGTGCCAGGCCATTGGTCAAACCTCAAACAGGTGGGAGGGGTGCTTACCCATCCTGCCACACAAGGTCATTACAGAAATGTTTATAAAACTCCCCTGTCAAGCCATCATTCCCAGGAGATTTATTTTCTTTAAGACTATTTATACAAATTGTAATTTCCTCTGAATTTTTACAGTCTGACGTAATCTTATTAACTGGTTGATAAATTACTGAGAAAACAATCTGCATCATTTTAGCTGACTATTTGAACTATACAATTTACTATAAAATTAACTAACAAAACAAGAAATATCCTTGGGATTATCATTAGCAAGTCCATTTATTATTAATTTGTTTACAGAAGTTATTTCTCTATTTCTTTTTTCTAAACCAAAAAAAATATTTAGTATTTTTTTCTCCTGCTTCCACCCATTTTTGTCTAGACTGAACAAAAGCACCCCTAGCTTTTTCTTCATAAATATTATCCAGCTCATTCTGCAATGTAGCAAGCTTTAATAGTTCAGTGCTTGACATAGGCTATTTTTGTTATTTTTCCCTAGGCTATATATTGTATTTGTATTTATTTATTTATTTGAACATGTAAATAAGAACAAATTAAAATCAATCAAAAAAACTAATAATAGAAAAACAAAACAAATGAACAACAAAGTAAAGAACTCCATACTTTAAAAAACTTAAAGACTTCTATTTACATGCACAAAAGGAGGTAGGAAGAAGTAAAACTTATATACTCCTACCCCTATATCATTACTACCATATTTAACGAGATAACTACAAAATAATAAATCTGCGGAGATAATAAATCTATAATCAATGAGAAAATATATTCAAAAAGTTCTAATCACATACTAATAGTAGTACACAAACACGACAATATTTATACATACTACCATAATATTCAATATAGGCCTAGCACAGTTTATTATTAGGACTGAGTTTCTCTATACCTCTGGAATATATTTTCTTTGAACATCTTTTTAAAATGGAATAAGTTTGGACATTGCTTTAATTCATTATTTAGTTTGTTCCATAATTTAACACCACTAACAGATAAACAAAAACTTTTCCTAGTAGTTCGAAAAGTGGGAGTTTTGAAATTCGACTTTCCCCTTAAATTATAGCCTCCTTCTCTTTCCAAAAACCTTTTCTGTATATTGCCAGGCAATAAATTATTTCTAGCCTTGAACATAATGACCGCTGTTTGAAATTCAACTAAATCAAATAATTTTAATACTCTTGACTGTAAAAATAATGAGTTTGTGTGATCCAAATATCCAGTGTTATGAATTATTCT
The DNA here is from genome assembly GCA_030578255.1 of Tiaroga cobitis. Taxonomy (NCBI): domain Eukaryota; kingdom Metazoa; phylum Chordata; class Actinopteri; order Cypriniformes; family Leuciscidae; genus Tiaroga; species Tiaroga cobitis. The sequence goes on along the minus strand of CM060598.1, from coordinate 4,203,207 downwards.
CATTGCTCTTTTTTGAAGTATAAATAACGATTGCAATGAATGTTGATATGTGTTGCCCCAAACCTCTACACAGTAATTTAAATACGGTAACACCAGTGAACAATACAAAATGTGGAGTGATCTGTAATCCAGAATGTACTTAACTTTAGCCAGTACTGAAATACTTCTTGACAATTTTGTTTGAATGTGTTTTATGTGAGATTTCCAGCAAATCTTGTCGTCTATAATCACTCCAAGAAATTTCATTTCATATACTCTTTCTATGTTAACACCGTCGATCTGTAACTGAACTTGATTACTAACTTTACAATTGCCAAATGTCATGAATTTAGTTTTACTCAAATTTAATGATAATTTATTTGTATCAAACCACAATTTAATTTTTCTGAATTCTGCAGTGATTAAGTCCAGGAGTTGCTGTAAATTCTGACCAGAACTAAGGATGTTTGTATCATCAGCAAATAATACAAATTTGAGTAATTTAGATATTTTACATATATCGTTAATGTAGAGAACGAATAATTTAGGTCCCAACACTGACCCCTGGGGGACCCCACACGCAATGTCCAAACAATCAGATGTGTATTCACCCATTTTCACAAATTGTTTCCTGTCTTTTAAATAACTGCTTAACCAATTCAACACTATCCCCCTGATCCCAAGTCGTTCCAATTTACTGATTAGTATTTCATGATTAATTGTATCAAACGCTTTTTTCAAATCAATGAATACCCCAACTCCAAATTTTTTTTGGTCAATGATATTTGTAATTTCTTCAATGAGTTCAGTTAAAGCTAGAGATGTTGACCTATTTTTTCTGAATCCATACTGGCTGTCAGTAAGCAGTTTGTGTTTATCTATAAAATTATCCAATCTGTCATTGAAAAGTTTTTCTAAAATTTTCGAAAATTGTGGCAGTAAAGAGACAGGCCTGTAATTTGTGAAGTGGTGTTTATCTCCAGTTTTGTACAGAGGTAAGACTTTTGCTATTTTCATTTTTGTTGGAAATTGACCAGTCTGGAATGACAAATTAAAAATGTGAGTTAACGGTTTGGCGATCCCCTCAATTACATGTTTTACTATCTTCATATCTATTTCATTACAATCAGTGGATACTTTAGTTTTGCATTTTTTAACAATGTCTATGATTTCTTTTTCTTCTATGCTTTTAAAAACATTGAACATTGATTTCTTTCAATAAGATCATTACAACTAATATGGCTTATCTGTGGCTGAGGAATTTTTCCAGCTAAATCTGGTCCAACATTTGCAAAATATTTATTAAAGTTATTGACCACTTCCTCCATATTATTGATCTTTTTTTCATTATCAATGAAATACTGGGATAATTAGACTGCTTCGTGCCTCTTCTTATAATACTGTTCAGTATATTCCATATACCCTTCATATTATTTTTATTATTATCTAATAGCTTACTATAGTATTCTTTCTTACAAGTTCTCATAATCATAATTAACTTATTTTTATATTTCTTATATTTATTTTCAGCTTCTATAGTTCGGTGTTTAATAAATTCTCTATACAGTGTATTTTTCTTTTTACAGGCATTTTGTAATCCTTTTGAAATCCACGGTCTATCATTATATTTCTGTTTTCTACCATATTTTTTTATCGGACAATTCTTATCATATAATGATTGAAATATTCTTAGGAATTCACCATATACTTTATCCATCTCTTTTTCCTTATATATTAATTCCCAGTCTTGTGAAAACAGAGCATCTTTAAATGCAACCATAGACTCGTCTGTTCTGACCCTTCTAAATATAGGTTTATTGTCTTTTTTAGATGTGTAATTGCTATTGTAAACTGTAAAAACTGGTAAGTGGTCACTGATGTCATTTATTAATAGTCCACTCACTGTATTATCTATGTCATTTGTAAAAATATTATCAATCAAAGTTGCACAATGGGTAGTAATCCTACTGGGTCTGGTAATTTGGGGGAAAAAGCCCAGACTATACACTGTATTGATAAAATCGTCTGTCTTATTGTGCTTGTTTGGATTTAGCAAATCAATGTTGAAATCCCCGCAGATGAACATGACTTTCTGATTTGTTTTTGTAAATTTTTCCTCCATCCAATCCTTAAAAAAATCAATATTAGAACCAGGTGATCTATAAATGCAACTTACAATAACATTTTTCTTTTTTTCCCTACATACTTCTATTGTAACACATTCAAGCAAGTCATCCACCACTGTAGACATTTTTTCCACCACCTTGTGATTAAGTTTCTTGTCTACATACAAAGCCACGCCACCCCCATTCTTATTTACTCTGTTAATACAAGACATTACATAACCTTCAATTTCAAAGTCTGAGCCCTTTTCACTGTTTATCCACGTTTCCGAAATAGCAATTATATTGAAAGACTGTTTAAACTGGTTAAGATAATATTTAATGTTGTGAAAGTTAGCATATAGGCTTCTGCTATTAAAGTGGATTATTGATAGTTGGTTTTCAGTATTAACTGAACTATTAAACTGATCATTAGTGTAATAAAAACAGTTGTTATTGGTGCTGTGGAAAAGGTTGTTTACAGGATCAATATAATTTTCCACGTCCTGTGAGTGATGTTCAGTGTATTGAAAGATGTTCAACTCTTGATTATCATAATCCACAATCCTCTGTAGTAGTTGATTAACTCCGGTGCGTGTGTGAGTTGTGAAAGATGCCATAATACAGTCAGCGATTCACCATACCTGGTTGTAGATAAAATATTTCTCGTCTATTTTGGTGTACTGGACCGGGGATGTATGACCAGTTTGTCGTGTCTTAGGTAGGCAATATCCCCCCTTTCTCTCGCAGCTCTGAGTTCCGGCATCAGTTAGTTAATAAAGATTTTGGATCCTTTCAGTGACTTTGTGCGTTGTAGAATGGCATCTCTGTCCTTGTGCCTCAGAAATTTCACCAAAATTGGCCTTGATCTTTCTCCTCCCGGTTTCCCTGTACGGTGGGCCCTCTCCACTTCAACCTCACGCTGCAGCTGTAACTTCTCCGCCAGTACTTTCTTCACCTTTTCCTCCGTCTCGGCCCAAGTCTCTCCAGGTACTTCTTGAATCCCCTCGAAAACGAGGTTGTTACGTCTTGATTGTCCCTCCAAGTACTCCATTTTGTCAGTGACTGCAAGTAAACTGTCACAAACTTTAAAGATGTCTGACTGCATGGCGTTGGAGCGTTCAGTTTGCTTAGCCCCATCATTTTTGATGTCATCCACATCTTTTTGTGTAAATTGTAAACTTGTTTTTATGTCCTGTAGATCCTTGGTTATTGCATCCAGTCTGTTGTTTGTGGAATCCATAATGATTTTTACAAAGTCTTTGAAGTTGTTATGTTGTTGTTCAAGCAGCGCTACAAACATTTCCTTTTGTTGCTGCATCAGTTCGTTTACATGAGTGAGCGACACATATTCTTCGTCCAATTTCGCTTCTGCTTTTGCCTTTGGTGGCATTTTTCAACTGTCCAAAAGTAGCAGTTACGAAGCTAGGGTGCTGAGGGTGGTTGCCAGGGCGTTGTTATGCAGTTACTAAAGTGTTTCAGTGTACTAAACTAATATTCTTCTGTCTGTGTTCTTCTTCCTGCTGATCCTCTGAGTCAGGCACTGTAAACACTCCAGCTACCCTGACACTCTGTGCTGCTTGTCTTCCAAAAGACCAGTCCTGAGCTAGTGTTGACTGACAGCTCGTAATTCCTGCAGATCTCTGAAGGAGGAACCTTATAAAATTATGTTATTCTTGTGTCGTTTAGTTCCTGTCCACCTGACAAAGCCAAATAGCGCGAGTTAGTAGCGGAAGACGAATGATATCACGATAAAGCTAATTGATATATTCTATGAAGCATATATTCAAGTCTCCGCTTCCCCCACGCCCTCATTTTACGCCATGGACACACGGAAGACGGCAAAGAAGAGAAACTTCTCCGACGTGGAGCCGAAATCACAATCCATTTTTTTTTACAGCACGTGTTTTGAAACAATTTGCATTTAATTTCGTGTCACGTCACATGTATTGGGGTGTACAATAGTGATGATGATGTGATGTGGAGTAGGCCTACCATTCATTCACATTAATAGCCTATTATTGCATGACAATTTGTAATATTCTTATTCTTATTATGATTTGTATTATTAATGACGCTTATTGTTATTTAGAAGAGGAATGTCGTCATTATTATTATTTGTATTATTATTATTATTATTATTTAAAAGAAGAAGAACGCCATTTTTATTATTTTGTCACTCTGAATTATTTTTTGGTCATTGAAAGCCTTTCATTACCGAACCCCGTCCGTGCGCACAAGCGCACAGGCTCGCAACTGAAGGAATACATATGCCTACAAATCAAATGCTTAAATTTTTAAAGTCACACAAATTAAACATTGAAGTCCATGTTGCACAAAAATAAACACTGTGGTTTATAATTACTATGTTGTTGTTTTTTTACAGTGGTAATATATCTTTTGTTTTTCTGCGCATTTCCGCACTAACTCAAAACGTGGGTAGGCTACATGTACACCACTTCCTGAGCTGGCGTAGGATTTGAGCGTCAAACCATGTGGGAAAAGATAGGGTATTATCATGTATGATGTTGGAAATAATCAAAATATTTGAGTGAGTGTGCGCTGCAGTTTAACTCTTTACTTAGAGAAAGAGATTTACGTACGTATATGCCTATTATAAATGTGTCTTATATATTATATACATGTAATGTGCTCTAGCTGCGACCAGAGCCGTTAAATATGAGAGTTGCGACACACTTTGATCTCGCCGCCACGTGGTCACGTGGTTCATGTAGCTCTACATAGTTCCAAACAAATCCGCGTTGCCAATGGTTTTTAAAGCGGGGCAGACAGCAGCAGCTATATTTGCAGCAATAATCGGTAAATATTGACGCATAATGTACATTGATTATTACGTTGACACTTAAATGACTTGGATAATATTTTTTTTTTTTCTGGGGAGTAGCAGAAACACAGCATTAATACGTTTTTGTGTTTATTTAGGAGGGAAATGGGGTGCTCCCATAACGTAGAATACAGCAACTACCATTTGCAGCAAATTTCTGTAAATATGATGGAGAGTGTGGTCAGTTTGAAATTAAACTGGAGATATGGTTACTGAGTGGAATGATTCATAACATTAACGTTACTGTTAACGGGATTAACTTCAGTAGGCTACATACAGTAGCTACACAGTACATCGTATGCATGTATTTGTGTGCGTTCTGATGAATGGTTTGAAAGGATGTAGGGGTACATTAGCCATACTTAAATGAATCCTAAAACGATAATGTTAGATCGTATTTATAATCATTTCACTCAGTAACCATCTCTCCAGTTACACACACACACATATACATATTATATATATATATATATATATATATATATATATATATATATATATATATATATATATATATATATATATGCATACTCTACCAGCCAAAAGTTTTGGATCAGTAGGCTAAGATTTTTAATGTTTTTAAAATAAGTAATCTCTTCTGCTCACCAAGGCTGCGAATTGCAAATTATTTGATAAAAAAAAAATATATTTTTTAAATATGACAATTAAAAATTATTGTCTAGTGTCACATGATCCTTCACAAATCATTCTAATATGTGGATTTGATGCTCAAAAAACATTCATTATTACGATCAATGTTGAAAACAGTTGTGTACAATTATTTCAGGATTTTTTGATGAATAGAAAGTTCAAAAGAACAGTGTTTATTTGAAATAGGATCTTTTGTAACATAAATGTCTTTACTGTCACTTTTGATCAATTTAATTCATCCTTGATGAATAAAAGTATTGATTTACTTAACTTTTATGTCAATAAAGCCCTTTGAATTGAATACATTTTGTTGTGTTTTGAATTTTGGAGGGAAGGGGTTAGTGAAGTGTTGGTCACGTAAGATATAGCTGCAATTAACCTATTATCTTTCAATAAACATTAACTAAAACTGGCTACATAAAATATAACTACTGACTAGATTCACGAGAGGTCGGCTAATGTGTGTAAAAGTAAAAAAAATACAGTAATTTCATTAATTTACCAGCGAGCGTACTTCGGAAACACTGAAAATGAATGGGGTTCAATGCTGGAACTATCAGTGTTTGGAACTATTGGCTGCTCCACGACACGCGTTACTTCCGCATTCCAAAGTTCCTATGGCGGCCTATGGGAGTGTCGCAACTCTGTTTATTATGGAACGCGATAGTATGGCAAGCCATTTTAACATTTAACAGCTAGACTGGATATGTGTTGCAGATATCTGTAATTCAGTTTTGCCTAGTCAAAAAGAACATTTCAGATATCCGCAACTACATTCTTCCTATCCATAATTGTCATTTCAGATATCCACAAAGACATTCTTCCTAGGACAAATGACATCACTTTTGCCATTCATTTGTATGGGGTTTATCATTACAGATATCTACAATTCAGTTGGAGATATCCACTCTGTGAATTACGGATATCTGCAACTGAATTGTAGATATCTGTAATTCCAGTTTGAGATATCTACAATTTGATTCTGACTAGTCATAACTCCAGTTCAAGATATCTTTAATTAACCTCAATTCAAGATATCTACATGTTCCTTTTCAGATATCTTAAATTAAGTTTTGACTAGGCGAAATTACGTTGTAGATATCTGTAACTGGAATTATGACTAGTCAAAATGGCGTTGTAGATATCTCAAACTGGAGTTAGGGATAGTCATAATTTAATTGTAGATATCTATTATCAAGTTATAGATATCTTGAAATTAATTTTGATTAGAGATATCTGAAATTTGAGATATCTGTAACTTTCATTCTGCCTAGTCAAAATGTAATTACAGATATCTTGAATTAGAGTTTTGACTAGGCGAAATGACGTTGCAGATATCTGTATGCAAATTAGGCCCGCATCCCACTTTAGGCGGGAGCAGCAGAGCATGTTTTTAATGCTGTTAGCTAATACAGCATGCATGTAAGCATTAAAGTGAATTAGTGTGAATCTCTCTCATGCGTAAATCCTACATCAACAATAACCTACGGTAATTTTAAGCATCATCATAACATAGAAATGCATGGCAAACATTGCATGTTGCCAATATTTTTGAGAAACCCGCAGGCTAATGCTAATGAATACAATTTGTGTCATGCTGGAAACATTTTCTGGTGCTTTTCGATTACAGCCAATGCCATGACTGCTTCTTTCTCCTTCCATTCATAGAAATAAGTAAATTAACCAACTTCTTCTTTGATTTGGCGGGGAGGGGAAATTATGTATTCATGGATATCTAAAATAGAGCAAGCTCATATGGCAAGCCCTTTTAACATTTAAAAGCTAAGTTTGACTATCCGGAATTAACATTGTAGATATCAACAACGTCTTTCTGACTAGTCATAATTACATTTTGGATAGTTTGTATTATCATTTAAGATATCTGTAACGTAATTGTGACTAGTCGAAACGACAGATAGAGATATCTGTAATTCAGTTTTGACTAGGAAAAACTGAATTACAGATATCTGCAATGACGTCATTGAAAACGACATTCAACTCGTCACACATCTTAAATGACAATTGCAGATATCTGTAATTCAGTTTTGACTAGGCAGAATGAAAGTTAAAGATATCTCAAACGTCATTATGACTAGAGCAAATTATTTTGCATGAGCTTGCTCTATTTTAGATATCCATGAATACATAATTTCCCCTCCCCGCCAAATCAAAGAAGAAGTTGGTTAATTTACTTATTTCTATGAATGGAAGGAGAAAGAAGCAGTCATGGCATTGGCTGTAATCGAAAAGCACCAGAAAATGTTTCCAGCATGACACAAATTGTATTCATTAGCATTAGCCTGCGGGTTTCTCAAAAATATTGGCAACATGCAATGTTTGCCATGCATTTCTATGTTATGATGATGCTTAAAATTACCGTAGGTTATTGTTGATGTAGGATTTACGCATGAGAGAGATTCACACTAATTCACTTTAATGCTTACATGCATGCTGTATTAGCTAACAGCATTAAAAACATGCTCTGCTGCTCCCGCCTAAAGTGGGATGCGGGCCTAATTTGCATACAGATATCTGCAACGTCATTTCGCCTAGTCAAAACTCTAATTCAAGATATCTGTAATTACATTTTGACTAGGCAGAATGAAAGTTACAGATATCTCAAATTTCAGATATCTCTAATCAAAATTAATTTCAAGATATCTATAACTTGATAATAGATATCTACAATTAAATTATGACTATCCCTAACTCCAGTTTGAGATATCTACAACGCCATTTTGACTAGTCATAATTCCAGTTACAGATATCTACAACGTAATTTCGCCTAGTCAAAACTTAATTTAAGATATCTGAAAAGGAACATGTAGATATCTTGAATTGAGGTTAATTAAAGATATCTTGAACTGGAGTTATGACTAGTCAGAATCAAATTGTAGATATCTCAAACTGGAATTACAGATATCTACAATTCAGTTGCAGATATCCGTAATTCACAGAGTGGATATCTCCAACTGAATTGTAGATATCTGTAATGATAAACCCCATACAAATGAATGGCAAAAGTGATGTCATTTGTCCTAGGAAGAATGTCTTTGTGGATATCTGAAATGACAATTATGGATAGGAAGAATGTAGTTGCGGATATCTGAAATGTTCTTTTTGACTAGGCAAAACTGAATTACAGATATCTGCAACACATATCCAGTCTAGCTGTTAAATGTTAAAATGGCTTGCCATAGTGAGACTGCCTGCTGGTCGAGGGTGGTTGAAAGAAGGATCTGAAGTGCCGGTGTTTCAGCTACAAAAAACCCGCCGAACTGATCCGAAACCAGCCCAATTTTTATCCACCCGCCCAACCCCATTTTCGCCCGCAAAATAGATTGCAAAACCGCCCAATCTGGCAACCCTGCAGTCGCGTGCTCAACACATCCCAGCGTTACAATATGCCATAATGCCAGCCAATCAGAGATGAGGCTGCTAAATTCTGATTGGCTGGATTGAAAACCAATCACAAGACTCCCTGCATCACCGACTGTGGACGAGGAAAAATACATGGTGGACGATGTTTGTTTAATTTGTTTAATGGCTTGAACACTTCTATTTAAGTTCAATTCACAGTTTATTTTTTAGCTTATTTTAAGCTAATTTTCTTTAGCTTATATTTAATCAAAATCAAATCGTACTATTACTGTACATAATGGCATGTCCCAGTGTTTGCGACACCTCACTAACTTCTTTCTGAACTGCAAGTTATGTAATTAACATTAGTGAAATATAAATGTGACCGAGCTGGGGTCTCAAATGTTACACATTTTCAGAAATGAAGATGGACAGACTTTTCCCCTTTTAATGAAATAAGTGGGTAAAAACGGTACATCACTCACATCAGAATAAAAAAAAAGCCATCAAATAAACATAGAAATGCAATGTAATAACGTTAAAATAATAATCAATCTACTTCATATCCTTGGAATTATTTAAACAAAAACATTCCAGCAGATGTCATGTAAAAACAACTAAAATTAAAAAAAAATTTTTTTGAATTATGCGAGTAATTATATAGAAGTCTTGTGGGTCACACACCCAAGATTTTCACTTACAGATATATTTGCATATATGTTTGCATTGTTACCCACATGTCTTTCTTTTTTTTTTTCTTTCAGTGAGGGGAACAAGCCTTCACCCCAATGTGCACACTATCCATCCTAAAATAGTATATAAGAAAATACAGTATGTATTTTTAGTATGATAGTTGTTTTTACAGAACATCTCTGCTGTGAATGTTTTTGTTTACTTGAACTTAAATTGAAGTGTTCAATCCATTAAACAAATTAAACATAAATATCTTCCACCATGTATTTTTCCCAAGGGGGTAATCCATCAGCCGGAAGTTGAAGCCTCGCGGGAGCCGCCATTGTAGCAGAACTTCACCTGCTGTTAGCATCCCATTGACTCCCATTCATTTTGGCGTCACTTTGACAGCGAATAACTTTACATCTGAGGCGTCCAAAGGCTTAATTTGTCGATTATTTATTTCTAAAGAAACACGACAATGTATAAAATGCTCCATTACTTTGTATCTTACGTTACGGCCCCGTAGAAGCCGTGTTTGTAAAAATAGGCTAAAGATTGCATCATAACCACGGGACTTTCTGTCGCACAATAGAGACATTACCGTATAGACAGGAGGAGAAGCTCGCGGCAATCTTTTACTGTATATGAGGCAATCGGGGGGACATGAAGCAGTGTTTCCGCTACATTCATTCAGCCGTGGCGGGCCGCCACACCTAAAATCATCCCGCCACGGCTGCAGCTTCTCCGTGAGGTCCGATTTTGTGCATTCATTCTATTATGTTATTGTTAAGCTAAAGGCATAAAAACATTGTAAAGCACAATCAAGTTTATTCCAAGACTTCTAAAGTCATTCAATATCATAATGTGAGGTAAAATTAATATTTAAGTCATTAAGTTAAAGTTAATGGAAACTCATCTCTCCTCAGTCAGCATTCAAACAGCGCGTCGCGTCCGGTTGACAGTAACACGAGTCGACGACACACAGTTCAAGATCAATGTTCCCATTATTATGCTTTATTTGTAGATAAAGGTCTATGGTTTGTATAAAATGCCTTTATCTTGCTGGTCTGGAGTTTATTGCCCTTTCTAAATCATATTCCTTTCTCCCGGGCGTCTTAGATTACAGCACTGGAGTAGAGAGCGCTATGAATTGTTCTTCATGCGCACTGCAACTGACATTTAAAACTCTTAAAAGAAAAGGCTCAATAAACTGTTGGATAGATAGAATACACTAAGCATAGATATATAGATATAATATTCTCTTCGCTTTGTGCTTTGAACTTTTCAATGCGAAGCGCTGCGCGCTGTGACTTCGCGTTGCTTCAAGTGCATCATTCTGCGCACGGGATGCGCATAATCGCTTTGCCGCTCTTATTGGAGCCTTTCATATTATAATTAGGGCCGGGACTCGATTAAAAAAATTAATCTAATTAATTAGAGGCTTTGTAATTAATTAATCGAAATTAATCGCATTTTAATTGCATAAATATTTGACCTGAGAACAGTGAGAAGTATTTTTTTTTCACTTGGATTTTTAGTATACCATTGAATAAATACATAAGCTTAAGCAACAAAATATTGTTTATTTTTGTTCAACCAAGTCCAGCAGACCAGTGTTTTTTTGCCATTAAGTGTAGCAATAGCATATTCCTACACTACACTAATAGCAATAGCGAATTCCTTGTTGCATAGCTTGCACACAACCATGTTCTTATCGACGCTTCCATCCGTTCGTTTTTGTAACAAAATTTCCCATCCACCGGCCAAACAAAGTGATCTCGTCAGCTTCTTCCTCATGAACGCTAGTTGGTGCGCCAGTATAATCGGTCCGCCGAAACTCATCCAGTGAGAAACGTTCCGCGGTGCAAAAATAAGTGCGATTAAAAATAATTTGTGTAATTAATTAACGCGTTAAAGTCTGTAGTTAATTAATCTTAATTAACGCGTTAAAGTCCCGGCCCTAATTATAATACTTAGGGGAGGTTTCAACACCTGGGGCAAGGGGGCGTGGCCTATGGGAATATCACTCATGGGCCACGCCCCGTCCCGCTGGGGAAATGGGCCTGCCACCACAGCTGGAAAAAATCCTAGAGGAAACACTGCATGAAGGCACAAAGTCAAGGGAGAAGCCCATGAATAGAGAGTCCATAAAAGCAACGGGACAAAATATTTCAACAACGTTTTTGAGGAATTAGGTGATTCAAATTTGACTTGGCACAGCTACTAGAAGATTTTCAACTGTCAGACTGTCGTCACGCTCAGTTTGAGCCTGCGCAGTCGCTCAGACATCAGACAGGAAGTGCAATAATCGGGCTTCAAGTCTTCTCCGTTGAAGTCAATGGGGTCGCTGTGTCCATTTCTTTTACTGTCTATGATTTTTCCTCGTCCACAGTCGGTGATGCAGGGAGTCTTGTGATTGGTTTTCAATCCAGCCAATCAGAATTTAGCAGCCTCATCTCTGATTGGCTGGCATTATGGCATATTGTAACGCTGGGATGTGTTGAGCACGCGAGCCGTCTGCGCTTCGAGAGCGCTTACGGATGGTATGAGAGGAGCAAGAAAGTGAAACTTTGCACATGCGAAAGAGAACGTCTGCGCACATCCAAATACTTATTTTAAATGCAAAATTGATTTTCGTTCGCTCGAAATATTTTCTTATCTGCGAGACGAACATTTCTCCGCAAAACTCAGTTCACGCACGTGCAAAATGCCATTTATGCCAAAATTGTGACCGAAATCTAACCCCATACTACCGTAGATGCAACACGCATTTGAAAACGCCAGGCGCTGGAGAGCACAATTTGTTTGAATGCAAAATACAATTTCACCTCTAGATGGGAGTATTTCTTACTTCGTGTCCATTTAAATATACGCATGTATGTGTATTTATATATATACAAAATAATTATACACAGTGCACCCACATATATTATGTAAACACAAACTTTTATTTTGGATGTGATTACAGGGATTAAAGTGAAAAAAATTCTTCTGACTGAAATTTTTTTCAGGCCAAGTCATATTCCTGTAACTTTATTTAAATAGTCGAGACCAATAGCGTTTTAAGGGAAGATGTTTAAAACCGATCTAATATTGAGTAATTTAAAAGCTATTTTAATCTATGAAAAACAATTACTTATCTTGACAAATAATCAACCATCTACATAACTTTTCAGTGCATGTTTTTATTTATCTTATGAGACCAAACAATGCTAAACTATATTAATATATAGTTTGTGCCATGGCAAATTGTTTTGGCTGAGGGCAAAGTGAAGTTGTATAACTTTATTATGTAGGCTATATTTAACTTTAACTTTGTAGCCTATTACAGCGCTGACTTATGTTTAATTGAATTGTTTGGTTTATTTCTCATTGTATAGCTTATTATAGCCTACCTATTAGGCTACTACTTTTGAACGGGATATTAGCTCTAAAACTGACATTTAACAAAAAAGAGACATGGTTGTGTAATTTTATATATTCTAAAATATATACAATATTATATTATGCATTCTCTTCACTGTATGTGTACGCATAATACAATAAAACGATACAACCCTGTCTGTTTGTTAAATGTCAGTTTTAATGATAAATAATGTTTCATATTTTTAAAATGAAAACGAAATATAGCTAAAACACAAACCTGCTTCTTTTTGTGTTATTATAACTATATGATAAATCAATGTGCGTTGCCTGAACCACATTTGTGTGGCCATTTATATGTTTATGATAATAATTATGGTCATTTATAAAAGAAAAGGGGCACAGTGGTGTTGATGAAAAAAGGCAGAGTTGATAACCGGAGTAGCCGCGTGCTGAGTGACGCGATCAAGAACGCGCTGTTAGCAGCGTCCTCTCGTCCTCGGGAGTTTGTTCTCCTGAGTCGAACTTGGCAAGTCCGAACTACCAAGGACGCAAGTCCGAAGTTTGCGTACTTGGTATTGAGAAACGACCAATATTGACCCGCGTTCTGTTTTCTATCATGGGACCGCAGCAAACGAGCTGTAGCCTCGCCTGACAAGATTGAGTGAACAGGGTCCAGGGAGCAGTTTTTCCGTGAGCGGGAATTGAAAAACCGGAGTGGACCATGAGCAAAGTGATTACAGAATGCTTAGAGTGGAGAGAGGAACGTGCTTTTGCTCCACTCCAGGCTTTATCACATCCCCCCTCAGCAGGGTGAATACGCATCATCTTTCCTTAATTTAAGACCTATTCCAACTAAAATTAAGACATTTATCACACTGTTTGCGAAATGAAAGCCTATTTACGGCCTTAAAATTATGAAAAGTTAATTTAAGACATAAGGACAGACGGGAACCCTGCAATTGACGGATATCCGTCATAGACTCGCTGCAATTAACGGAAATCCGTCGTAGCGACGGAGAACTTTAATCCTTGTGATTAATCGTGATACAGCCCTAATATATATATACATATATATATGCCTATTGCCTATATTATAAATGTGTCTTAGCATATATGTAATGTGCTCTAGCAGAGCTGCTGTAACGTAGGGTTGCCACCTATGTCTGATAAAAAACCGGGACATATCGTTGACCCGCCCAACGGGGGAGGGGGGGGGGGGGGGGGGGGGGGGGGGGTCTTACATTCGCCTCTTTACATATCGATGACCCGCCCAACGGGGGAAGGCGATTACATGCGCTTCTTACATGCGCTTTTTGAGACACACGTAGCACACACACGCAAGGCCTCTCGCTCTCTCCCTCCCTGTCGTGCGCGCGCTACAGTTTGCACATACATATTCACGTAGCCTTTCGAAAACCGGGACATTCAGTGTCCCGGGAGAATGCATACATTTCCCGGGACAGGTGATTAAAAAGAAGGACAATCCCGGTAAAACCGGGACAGGTGGCAACCCTACTGTAACGTCACATCGAGCGCGAGTTCCATATGACGTCACAGACTGATGCGTTTATCAGCATTATCAGTTACTAGCGGACGAAAGTGTTTTTATAATCTGACAGAATACGGTGTCATTTAATATACAATATAATTTGAGTTTGACGAAATCTTTAGCTCAGGTGATCATAACGTTAGTCGCCAGCGGACGAAGTATACAAACCTACAAGATGGCGCTAGTAAGCTCAGATGTGTTCGTGTGTGAAGAATGGTTTGACGCCTCCTTCTGCAGCCCTTCTCTCATTAACGGTAAGGAGAAACTTATATTATGAAACTTGGCTAGATATATGATTTTTTTAAAATTAAGTTCTAGAAAACATCATTGTTATATTGTCCCAGCTGCATAAGACCAGCGCGCTGGTTAACCATCATTTTACCACAGTAGCAGTTAACTTATTTGCAGTAAAACCATTAACTTACACAATGAACCATGGTTTTACTACAACCATTATGGTTTATCTTTGATTGTTGTATTCAAACCGTAACTACAAATTTAAGTGTGTTATTGTGCTAGTAGCATGTTTAGGACTGATGTGCTGTGGACAGATGACTCCTAAAGTTTTTGATAATAATCAGTGGCGGCTGGTGAAAAACATCTTAGGAGGTGGGGCTGTGTCATATTCATATTCATATTCAGTCTGGTAACATGGGAGTCTTTTAGTGTAACTTAGTGGCTTCGAGGTTGTGGAATGCTCATCCTCCAACATCCACCCTTCTCTCCTTCAAAAACACAATTTTTTCTGTATATTACTCTTCAGCTCACAGTCTGTAAATTATACACTGTTATTGATAAGCTATTTGTCTGAATCCCTCTTTGTTTGTATCTTTAACCTAACTTTGTAAGTGACCTCTGTATATTAGGCCTACTTTCTGCCCTTGGTGTGTGTGTTGTGCTTTGATTGTTCTTTTCCTTAACCCAGTCCCAGTGGTTCTCAATCTTTTTAGAGTTGTACCCCATAACATCCTTCTGTGTACCCCCACTCTTCAGTCACACCTTTTGCAGTAAGGGACCATATTTGCCCCCTTAAATCTATTTTCCAGTACATTTTTTTTTTATCTTTACAAATACCTTCATAAAATAAATAATGCTTTAAATAAAAATAAAAAAATCAATAGAGAAATCTGTGATGCTTTGATGTGATGCTTTCAAATATTAAATTTAAGATTCCTCCAGGAAACAGTACTAGTATAAAATCTAAATTTCAAAAGGCAATATCACCATTATAACCTAGATTCTGTAAATATTAATGCAACTGAATGTCCTTTCTTACAAGGTCATGTTTACTATTTACATACTGTCTGTGTACTTTTTGTTCTGTATTTGAATTTTACCCTTAAATTATATTATAACTGCCGGGAGCAGTTGTCGTTCTTAAAATTATTATAAGCAGCAGCCCACCTTGCTGCTAGAAATCAAAGACTTGTTGCTCGCTTGACATTTCTGCTTATTATTAAAAGTAAAGTATGGTAGACTGGGGCAATCTTAACTGGTAACCATGGTAATAAGGGTTAGGAACTGATTTAGGAATAAGGCCATTACAGATATTTTCCTAACTTAAGATAGGAAAAGTGTATTACAGAAGCTTCCTAACTTTGTAAAATCTTAAATAAACTCTCCTAACTTTAGGAACTGTTAAGCTGTCCTAATTTCGACTTTTCCACCAGATAGTTTTTAATAACTCGTTTACATGGCTGCTCTTTTACTGCTTTTACAAAATCAACAAAATGTACTTATTAATTGATTCTAGCACTGTGTTTGATGACAAAACACACTTTAGCAGAAAGGCTGTAGGCGATGATGTCTCCTTAAAATAATGTAAAGGCTTGATAGACTCTTGCTGTAATACAGCCCCTGATATCTAGCTAGCTATCCATCTGAGGGGAATAACGTTAATTTACACATCGTGTTTCAATCGCCAAATCAGATGTATAGGCCTACTTCATCTACATTCAGATTCAGATTCAGATTCATTCTTTATTATCCTCAGAGGAGGAAATTTGTTTTCACAGTCTGTACATAAAGTGCCACCAACATGAATTCTACACACAAACTACACATAGTGCACATATATAAAGACAATATACACACATTCTTCACGAGAAACGGATTATGGCTCACAAAATGGATTAGCTATAGGCGAAATAGTAAGGTCCCACGTACTTTAAATATACAGTACATGTTCTGCATTAATACCACAGTGAGTACAGGGCTAGGTAAGTTAGACCCGGGTTTGCTAAAGAGCCTTCACCGACCTGAGCTTAATGATGAGGGAACGGCGCCAGTAGATAACTCTTCTTGCCTCTCATCCGCCTCGTATCGTTCACGACTCATTTGACTTTTTAAAAAGTGTCTAATGTTCATAATAGCTACCACCAGAAGCCACAAACAACAATGACAGTCAAGCCCTAAAGCTGTAAGATGGCTCTTTCAGGCTCTCTCTCTCCTCTGGTGCGCACTCTAAATGCAAGCATGCTGTAACCATAGTAACTTTGATCTGCTTGAACACATTTTAATTGTCTTTAATACATGATTCCGAAGGATAGATTAAAAGACCCGGTCAATTTTTTAAAATAAATACAAAATTATTCAAAAATAATAATAATTATCAATAAATTCAATTTTTCGGAGATCCGGGACAATAAAAAAAAACCATCCGGGGCTTCAGCCCGTGTCTAACGACGCGCCTGCTCCCAGTTGAAACCCCTGGATTTATGTTGATTATCATCAGGAGTCGTTATTACTCATAGGTCAGATACACAGACAGATCTGGACTATATGATCAGACAGGCTTTTGAGCGTTTCTGACCTCAATATTCTGCTCTTTTTGTCTAAAGCGATTGTCAAACTATGAGGTCGACACATCCTGTACTGAACAATGTTTTTGTTATGAGTATCTTTCTCTTTTTTTCTCTCTTTTTTTCCATTAAAATGTTTAATTTAAACAAGTTTACCTGAAACACAAACTTGCCATAAAATACTGTTTTCAGTTCTTTGAATGTTTATGTAGAAAGATTTTATTTAAAAAAATTTAAGTTTGTATTTGTGTGTATTTGTGGATAATTATATATATATATATATATATATTAGTGCTTGCAAATCGATTAAAACCGTATCTAACATAAAAGTTTGTTTATATAATGTATATATATATATATCGCTTTGAATAAAATAAAAGAGTAAAGTCAATAGTGTGCGGTAGAGTGTTCTTATTATTGTCATTTAAATTCGTTCCTGCTATCTACCTGCACCTAACGTTACCTTGGGTTGAATTGAAAAATATATACAGGTGAAACTCGAAAAATTTGAATATCGTGCAAAAGTTATAATTTTGATGATTATGGCTTACAGCTTATGAAAACCCCAAATTCAAAATCTCAGAAAATTAGAATATTACATGAAATCAATCCACCTTATTCCTGACAAGTTTACTGCGTTTTGAATTATGGGCGGCACTTCCGGTTTGGGGAACTTCCATTCAAAAAGGCTGAAACGAATAATTTCCAATCATAAGGTTGCCCTACAAATAAAGCTGATCCGTCAGTTTGACTGGATGAGCTGTCAATTTTCCTTCATGATTTATTTTCAGACATCATGAGAATAACGTTATACTTGGTATTTTAACGTGACATGTTATAACAAGAATATCTACGGCAAGAGCTCTTTTCAGTCGCTGCTTTCTTTTCCTCATGATGATTTTTATTTTTTCCTTTGCAATCCGCTGTAAAAGTATGAAAAAGGACAACATATACGGCACATTTGTGGTCTGTTCTCCCGAATTTAATTTACGATATTCCATTAATAATTCACTGGAATGCACGAAGAATCTCTCGTTATTCTCCTCAAATCCTCACGTCTCTTTCCAGGTTTGTTTTCACAGGTAAATGCAATCTATAATCTGTCAAAATGACGGAAATCACTTTGATGTAGCGTCACGTAATGCTGAAGTTAATGCACATTTTTGATTAAGGCTTGTTATACAATACAGATATATATTTGCCTACTACAGTGATATTTAACCAAAGACTCGCGCTTTTGGGGCTATTTTTGGTCTGTTGATTCTTTTAAACTTTTAAATTTCATTTTAATGCTCGATGATTGAAGGGTGAGTCGATTAATGTCATCTCATTGTGACACTTTTGTCATCGTATTGCGATCATAGAGCGAGCCTTTCACTGATTGTTTACAGCTTAACGGAAGTTACACACATAATTCGCGCAAAGCGTCATGGGGTGCAGGAATAAGGTGGATAAAAAAAATTTATTTTAAATACAGAAATGTCGGCCCTCTGAAAAGTATAATCATGCATATGTATATAGTTATATATACTAAATATATTAGTTTCACCTGTTCATTTGAATTACTGAAATACATGAACTTTTGCATGATATTGTAATTTTTCGAGTTTCACCTGTATATGGACAGACCCTCGTTGCCTCGATTTTGGCCGAGGGAGCGAGTCTACTTCATATGTATACTTCAGGCAGCTCCATATACCACAATGCAACACGATTGTGACATCACCGCAGATCTCGTCTAATCACCACCAGCACAAACAACCCTATGATATATTAATTATATATATTTTTTAATTTAAAACACACCTATATACATTTGGATGCTGCATTAAAAAAAATCTTAAAGGGAAAAAAACATTCAAATAATAAATCAACTCCGTAGCTGATTCCAAGTGATCAAGGGCTTATCGTTCCAGTTCAGCCCATTGCAGTTTCCGCCAGTAGTGGCACTCGTGCAATGCTAGCAATGACGTACATCCGAGTGAACGAGACGGAGGGAAGTTAGCGAGTGAAGGGCATGACAATTTTGGACTGGAACGCAGCCTAAATTCTAGGTGGAAAAGTTTTGCTCAAAAACATGTAATGCAGCATCCAGGCTAGTAGTTGTCAGTATGAGTCTGCCATATAGGCCAGTAGGTTACAGTCCAGCTTTGGTTTGGTTCTGTGTTGACCTTCAGCCCAAATGGACTAAAATGAGAAGAATACACACCACATTAAAACACGGCTTGCTGGAATACTCCACTGTTATCGGTCAGTTGCACTATCAGTAGCCATGTAATAAGTGCATTAATGTCCATTCAGCCAGTGTTTTCATAAGTTACCCATAAACTATTAGGGCCCCAAAGCCAAGCAGAGAGAATGTACATTATATGACCTTGAAAGGTTTTGAAAAAGAAAAGAAATACTAGTCTCATACTGTAATTAATTGCTTCCACTCTACAAGATGTAGAGAACCCAAACGCAATCTTTAATTATAAAACAAGATCAAACACAAAGGCTGGAAACTCAAAAACTGATGCTGCCTTCACGTGCTATGGAAAAGATGATATTTTCCACTTGTGAACTGGTATTCACCAGTGTGTTGTGTTCAAGTGCTTTTGTTGTGGTAAATACATTCACATGAGTAAATTGCCTGACCACTCATTACTAGGAGGCTCCTGTTGACTGCTAGCTAGCATCTGCTCTGGGTAGGTAACACCAAACCATAACGGTATTTTTAAAACTGACACTGAGTGTTAACGCATCATATTAAAATTTGTTAATGACAATGTATAGGCTACAAAAACTATCCGCTAACAGTAGCAAAAAAACGTTTAGTTGTGTAACTTACAATGCTAACCATTCACGACTCTTGCTGATCTCCGCCATTTTGAAAAGGTCAAAGGTTATCTCATCTCGGCAACTCGTGCATCAAAATATTCTACGAGCTGCCCAGTGGAAAATACCACATGAGGGGGTGTTCATGTGCATTTTCCACGTTGGCTTTTGGTATTTACCATAATTACCATAGCACTTGAAGGCACCAAAAGACACGAACATCAACTGGAAACATTCAATACTAGACAAAGACACAGGGCAAACATGAGGGCTTAAATACACAAGACTAAGGACTAGACAAGGGACACCTGTGAACAATTAAACAATGAACCAATGACAACATGACACAATAGACAAGGGAACACAAGACTAGAACAGGGGATCACATGACAGACAAGAAGCAGGAACAAGGAACAAAACCCAAACCGTGACACATACATACATAATTTCACGAAAGAGAAAACGGGTTGGAATCAAGGACAAAAGGATGGAGAAAGTATTGGTTTGAGTCCGTAATCAACAAAGGGATATAACTAATATAATTAGCTCAAAGTGATCATATTCTCTGATTATTTTTCCTGTGTTTTCAGGCTCTTCTATGATCATCATTCTGGTTCTGGTTCTGGTTCTGGTTGTGATCTTCCTTGGACTGTTTTTAAGGTTTTGGTTTGAGGAGCGTCAGTCTCGAGGTAAAACCCCTTACATACTTTACATGGAGAAACTCTCCATTTATCCCGAGTTTAAAACGGATAGATTTATTTGAGCTGTTTTCCCACTTTCTGGCACCACCTCCAGACCTTATGCACCAGAGAAACGAGATCTTTAGAATATTGTCTTTGCACTTCTGCTTTTGCGCTCGCTCTGTATATCTCTGTGGCATCGCTGTCGAGGAGTAATTAGCTGGTGAAGTGGATTTACTTATTGTAGAGTTAACGAAAGTTATCATGAGCATTGTAATGTTTATAATAAGCATTATAAAGCAGATGTCTTAACAAATGTCGACCGGGACATTTTTTTAAACGAGCCGTTCATTCACAACTACGCAAGATCGCTGTGAAAATACAGACCGGAAGACAAAAGACAACGAGCGCAGAGCTGAACAGGGGCGGGGCTACATAAGCTCTCTAGGCTGCAATGAGACATGATCAGATACTTGATGTGTGAAAACATTTAACATTAATGTTAAAGCCTTGTTTATACTTCCGCCTGGCTCCGCACAGTGAGCCTCCCTGAACGGACGAGGCATTTATACTTTACACGCTCGCTGACGTACTATTCTTTGAAACTACGGGGCGACTCGGAGTAATTGTTCTCTAAACCATCAGTAGGCAGCCGTGAGAAGTGAAGTACACACATGACGATATTTGTGTTGCACTTCACTAAAACCATGCTACAAAAGAGCCAAAGAATCGTGTAATATCCAGTAAACCTTGATTATTACTTACACTTTTACCCAGATAGCAAACTGACATATTTCATTTGATCTGCACATCTCTAGCGCATGAGTTCCCCGTTAAACTTCCGGTGCAAGTTAATGCACAGACTTCCTTTGTTAAATTTGCACGCTGAACATGGAGAGCTCTTAATTTTGAACTTTCAAAGTGCTCTAGATGAATGAATTTTATGAATTCTTGATCACGTCACTCAGCTCGCTCTGGCTACTCCGGTTATCTCTTTATGTATATTTTAGGCAACAATAAAACGAAATATGGTATAAAACACCACTCTGCCTCTTTTCATTTAAAAAAATCTTAGTGGCCACACAAATCTGGTTCAGGCAACGCGCACATTGATTATCTTCACTGCATATATTTAGAACAACACGAAATATAAAACACAACCCAGCTTCTATTTTTGTTTTGATTTTAAAAATATGAAACATTATTGATCATTAAAACTGACATTTAAAAAACAGACAGGGTTGTGTCATTTTATTTTATTATACATGTACATACAGTGAAGAGAAAGTAGCATATAGTAAAATAATATTACAAATATTCTATACATTTTAAAATATATAAAATAAAATTACACAATTAAATGTCAGTTTTAATGATCAATAATATACAGTATAAAAGTAAGTAGCCTAAAAGGTATAAGAAGCTATATAATGAGAAATAAAGCAAACAATTCAGTCAAACATAAGTCAGCTCTCTAATAGGCTACAAAGTTCAAGTTAAATAGCCTAAATATATAAAGTTATGAAACTTTACTTTGCCCTCAGCCAAAACGATTTGCCACGGAACAAACTATAGATTAATGAGACTTAAACATGAGATATAATTCATCTTGTGTATAACCACTAGACTAGAGACATCAGAGCCAGCGGCAAACAGAAGTACTAGCCGAGGAAAAGCTGTTCCAGTCGGGGTTAATGCGCCGTGAACGCCCGCTGATCGCCTGGATCTCACAACTCTGAAAACGTCAGAATCATTTTTCAAATAGGCGCTATCTTTATAAATAAACCACAGACTTGGGCTTTAAACAAATACATTCTCGCCTGAAACACTCTTAAAATTACATTTCGTGACACAGTAACAGTAGTATTTTGATATTACGCGGGTTTTCTCCTCTGCTATTGACGCTTGCTGGTTGGTGCGAGATGCATTCTGGGATACCTGGCTGACTCAAGTCCGCACTTTTGCGACAGTGCTGCGGCGCTTGTGGCCTCTAGGGGGCTAGACGTGAAAGTTAGGGGTCGAGCGCATAGACATAATAAATACATAGACGCCCTATAGGCTCTATGCACGAACGCTACTGACGTATTTCCGGTAGAATCTCAGCCCGCGTCTTTACTTCCGCATAGCGCGTTCTATAGGGAAGTGTATAGCGGCAACACTTTAATAAAATTCATTTTCTCAGAAACGAGACAACAGTTTTTAGAAACTGATTCGCTAGTCGGATTTCACATGATATGAGAGAATGCTCACCCTCAAAGTTGTCGATGTAGCTCGAAAAATATAATTTTTAGCTCTTATGTGTGACAGCTAACTGCCTCACAATATTGTTAACATCATTTACGTTAACCGCGGGAAGTTCTTGTAAACAGCGAGTGTAATTTGCCATTATCACCACCTAATGCAAAAAACCGGCTCCGACGCAGCACCGGATGTAACTGGGCGGGCTGAGACAAAACGCGGAAGCGATCGTGCATAGAGCCTAATGCCATACGTCAACGGGTCCGCCATTTTGCGGAGGGCAAGACTGCACTGCAATCAAATGCAAGTAAACGGGTGAGCTGCGGTTTTTCTGGATAAAAACAAAAAATGTTTTTACATTTATCAACCGATTTCAGTGGTTTGTATGTGGTGTACAAAAAGTTCTCCATCTCTAGTTATTTAAAATCTCGATAGTTGGACTTCTAAAATATTTTTTTAATAAGGAACTGTCAAAGCTCAGGCTTGTCATGTTTCTGGGTTTTTATTCTTGGATAATAATTGTGAAGACCCCCATACTGAGATATAATTTAATTTTCACATTAAATGAAATAAAGTTTTCTTATTGTGGAAAAAAAAAATTTCTGTGATTGACCCGATTTTAGCAATGAAGACAACTGATGGATCCTTACACCGCCGCCGGCGAGAGCGTCAAAGTGGCCGGAAGTCATTCATTTTCAATGAGAGCCGGCGGCGAGCTCCGGCGAGGGCGGCGCGGCGCGTCTTGGGCGGTGAGGAGAAGTTGAAATCAGCTCAACGTTATGGTAATGAGCTATGACTATGGAGCTAATAGTATGACAAAATGATTTGAATTTGAATTGTGTAAATTTGAATTATTTGCAAGTGTAATCTAACAAAACTGAATTTTAAATAGTTCTGAATTTGAATTTTTTGGGAACGAATATTTTTTTTTTTTTTTTTTTAACAGTCAGACATACATACAGACCAACATAGTGCAGTCGTGAGCGATCTTGTAAATCCATAATTCCAGAAGAAGTGACATACATATTCCCTTTTTTTTTTTCTATTCTATGTTGTGGTGCATTAAAAGCCCATGAAGGGATAAGGGGGGAGTTATTGCAGTAGTGAGGCGAGGTGAGGCTGTTCTCGGCGGGGTACATGAGCGCTGATCGCCCGCTGATCGCCTGGCTCCCACAACTCCGAAAACGTCAGATCAAATTTTTAAATAGGCGCTATCTTTATAAATAAACCACAGATTTGAGCTTTAAAGAACTATATTGTCGACTGAAAAACTATTAAAACTACATTTCGTGACACAATAACAGTAGTATTTTTAAATTTCGCTGCCTTTCTCCTCTGAACGTTACTATATAATGACCAAATACAACCAGAAACAAATGTTCAGTCTTGCTTGTGAAAGGTAATTCCTCGAGACCTGTTTTCAATTGTGTGGCGATTTGTACAGCCCCAAGCAGAACACGAAACAGGCATTTTTCTCAATTCCCGGTATGAGAGGTATTGGAAAGTTGCCCTCCGCAAAATGGCGGCGCCGTTAATGTACGCTCCAGCGGCCAATAGGGCGTCTATGTATTTATTATGTCTATGGTCGAGCGCCCCTAGTGGCCAAAAGTTCTGCGGTGTGCCTTTAAATGAGCTTACTTCCAAGCAAAAAACTTTACAAAACTATTAAAAACATCTCATCTACACATAAGATGTGGTTAAAAGCCCAAACCTTCATAAACAAAAGTTCAAGCAACATAGTTAGCCTAAGTTACCTCTTCTGAAAACGGTTGAGATGCTAATGGATTTTTTCGAAGACAATAAACCATTTCTATAAAGTAAATATTCAACAGAAACATGTCAATTACAAGCAAGAGAAGCATCAAGGCAAGGCAAGGCAAGTTTATTTATATAGCACATTTCATGCACAATGGTAATTCAAAGTGCTTTACATAGAAAAATCTAAAGAAATAACAATAATTAAAACAGTTAAGAATAAAGAAATTAAATAAGATACAGTACCCCTATCTGAGATGGAAGAGATTGAGCAGGTTTGCGGTGCCACTGGACCTACAATCCAGGGACGACCTCTGCTGGGGTGGTGTCAAGGACATTTGTGTGTATCATTTGTGTGATTTAAGAGACTAAACTCACCTGAAAGCAGTGAAAACACCACGAGAGAGGGAGTTTTGCTGGTTGTCAGTTGCAGCCGCCTCATTTCCATGGCAACTCTGCGCCGCGCCAGTGTTTGAAGGCGTTTCGGACGTTCACGGCATTAAAACACGTCAAGTCACGCACGCAGCATTTACAAACATAAAAAACTCATTAATATTAAATCATGCATTTAAAACTCATTTTGAAGTTCTATAACCCCTTCATAGGTGCAAGATCCTCCATGTGATAGTGGGACAAATGTGGCATCTTTATAATTTAATGTGCCTAATGCGCCATTTCTCAACCACAATCGGCCCAGCTCCACACGGCCAAAACCTAGCCAACCATTACTGGGCCAGAGCTGCCAGTACACAGCCGAGTGAGCCGACACTCGGCCACGAACGGTGCGATTCCGCTGGTACCCTGGGGTGAGACACGATTACTGGGGGACTTCTAAAAATCAACATGTATCTACTGTACCTAATGCGCATCCAAATTGAATCAAGATTGGAATAAAACCACAAGAATTACATTGAAATTGTAAAATTTGTATCAAGCAATAATAAAAGCAGTAGCCTATACCAATAGGTGGTTTGCAGTCACGGGATTGTGATGACGTGCGAAATTCAGATGGAGGGCAGGAAGTGAAGAGCGCAATAGACGAGATGGAGGAAAGTCCGTACTGTACTACTTTAGAGGCTATTACAAGAGAAATATATAAACAAAAAATCTAAACATATGTTGGACGTGATCTTTACGTTATGAAGAGGAGCGATTTTTCAACTGAATTGAAAGATTTGCCTTGTTTGTCTTCAGTTACAGGGGTAACTTACACACTCAAAGAAAACAAGAAACAATTACTTTAATTAGTTTACAAAGTTCGGAAACTGGTACGTTACACAAACATAGCCACATAAGTTGTATTAACTCATCTTTGACGAAGTGATCACTGCACACACGGGCATTTTCCGATTCGGCTCCTCCCGACCGCAGACGTAGGTTTGCAAGCCATTTTTTCCGGCGTTTTTCGGTTAATTTCTTGCATTTTTCCCCCTTATGAACAACAACTTTTAGTACACTATAATCAACTCAAAATGCTCAGAATTTTTTATAGTGCTTCCTAAATGTAGCAAATCACTTCCAAATGTTTTGACAATCACAATAGCCTACATCTATTGTTTGTGAGTCTCTAGTTATTACCACTCTGATTCATGTCAGTTTCAGCCTGATGTTTCTGATGTTAGTTTGAACTTTTCTTTAGGCAACATGCAGAAAGTAAACATCATGCATGCAACGTTACCTGAGGGAATGGATAGCGGCAACAGCGACGTGTTCATGGACGAGTATGAGTATGTACCCGAAGGAATGGATAGCGGCAGTGCTCAACCATCGACCAGCGCTGCGGTGTTATCGCAGGAGCGTCCTCAAACTCACGGACAGGAGCCGACTCCAGCCACTGATGTGCTTGAGACCGAGCCAATGGTGGATTACGCTCAACCATCGACTAGCGCTGCGGTGTTATCTGAGAGAAACCCCAGCAGCAGCCCAACAGATGGACCTGTGAAGATGGACCCAACAAGTAACTGTCTGAGGATATTAATACAAATCAAAACTCACATCAGTAGTGGTCGACCGATATATATCGCCAAGGCCGATATTTGGCATTTTTAAAACATCGGCCGATACGTTTTTCTGATTGGCCGATGTGTTCGATGCATTTTGACGGGCGGCGCTGAGAACACCAGCGCCTGAGAGGAGAACGGCAGCGCCTGATCACACAGCGCTCACTCACATTCTCCGTCTTCATTAGTTTACGATCTCTGTCAGTCAGATCTAATACTTTTAGACGGAACTGGTAAACAAAGAAAGTAAATGGTATGCGAAAAAGTAAAGCGTTTGCTTTCATATTATTTGTAACAGAAAAGGCAAACAATCATGCTAAAATACTTTCTCATCTGCCGTCAACATTCAGCACATCCACATCTACATCATTTAAACAAATCTCTGAATATCAAATAAACATTTCATGAGTTCACACTTACATCAATTAAACAGAGTAAAGATTATGCGTATTTGGCGTGCTGTCCGGGGGGAATTTTGCCCGAACCCAGAGTAGCCTACTCCCCCCGTTGTTGTAAGAGTAATTAGGACTAGAAGTGAGGAGATGGGGTGGTGGAGGGCTGCTGTTAAACTGTCAATGAGGGGAGGTAAGTTTGCTGTACACCGCTTAACTCGTTGATTGAGTGAGCTCCACTCGTGTCTAATTAGGTTTGATTATCTGAATGTGCTCCACGTGTGTTTAATTAGGTTTATCTGATTCTGAACGTGCTCCTCCCGAACTTTGCTAATAAAACATCATTTAATTTCCTAATTTAGTGATATATGCAATTTGAATCCAGCTGAGATATCTTGTGAAGTGTGCATTTGTAGCCGGCATAACCGTGTCACTGCGAGTGACGCTCGGTCCGTGCGCAGTGAGTGAATGCGAACAGAAGATCGGCTTCACAGGAGACTCGATCCAAAAACTTTAAATCCTGCATTGTAAAATATGCTGTGCTATATCCAGTTGCTATATCCACTGTGTCTCATTCACATCGTTCTCACTGTATGTAAAATTAGCGTTACCATGTCTTTATTTGAAAAAAATATGACTTACCAGTGCACACGAAATTACTAAGTGCCCTGTTTCAGTGTTTACTTCCTTTTAATATATCACATATTAATATATATTTTAAACTATTTCTTTATTTGTGAAAAATACTGTAATAGGATTGCAGATTTAAGAAGTTGCCATCTAAAGTATAAGGAACATGATCTTAAATGCAGAACCTGCTAATTATTCACGTGTCAATTTTATCCTGTTTACTGATTTTATTTGTAATCTTGGTTCCTCGCCGGATCTGCACAGGTGTGTTTAGTCATAAGCAGTTCAGTCTCATGCTGTTGTGTGTTTTTCAGGATCCTTTGACTCTCTTTATGAACTGGGAAAGAAGCTGGCGTCCGGATCCCATGGCATTGTCCATGAAGGAATTCGAAAATCAGATGACAAACAAGTATGTTGCGCTTTCTGGATACACCAAACTTTCTGCCTCTTGTTTCCTTCTGTCGTTCGAGTCCTGACATAAACATCAGTGTTTACAGTTTTGATCAAAACATGTTTTAAAAAAGATTGTAGATTATCATCATGTAAACAACTAAAATGTATCAGTTCACTTAAACTTGCAAATATTTTCTTTATTTTTTAGGTGATCATCAAATTTGTTAAGAAGCGCCAGTTTGATTTCCACGTAAGTTGACACGATTTTATTCTTCATGAAAATTACTATTACGAATTATTTATTAAATTCCTATTTGGTAATTGATAATTCTGCATGTAGACAGCATAAGATAAAACTGAAATAGACAATCAAAGCCTTGAAGCATCAGTTGCAGTGTACATGTACAGTTCGTTGTTTCCCTCACTCTTTAGTAAGGAGGTTTGAGGTTCGGAGTCAACTAACCTTTTGTCACTCTCTTCTTTTAGATTGGCCAATCCGAGCCTTTGTGTCGAGAGGCAGTTATAATGCGGATCATGAAACGTTGCGACCATGTCCTGAAGTTGTATGACTGGTTTGACATGAAAGATCACCACATCTTAACTATGGAACATCCAGGTGCCAGCATAACCTTGTGTGATTTCATCAAACAAAACGGAGGTCGTCTGACTGAAGCAAAAGCAAAAGACATCATGCAGAAACTCATCTATGCGTTACGGCACTGCAGTGAACAGGGTGTTTATTATAAAGACATAAGCCTGAGAAAAGTACTCATCGACCCAAACACCATGCAGATCAAGTTAACCGGCTTTCACCGAGCACTGGCCATCTGCGAAAGACGTGAGTTTGCTTTTTGAGCACAAGTCACTGATTTATTATGCACAGGATATGGAAATAAGGGCGTTTTAAAGTTCTCTTAACACTGAAAACGTATTGCTTACAGAAAAAGGCAAATTTAAATCAGTAGCAGAGAGGAGAATTCACGGTTTAATGGCAACAAATGAAGGCTTACACAGAGTGCTGAAGAGGATGGTCGAAGGAAAATGTCTTTTGGATTTGAAACTAGGGTTTGGTTGCAAAAATACACGCTTGTCCAAAGGTGAGACCAAAAACAAGAACGAAATGGAAATAGCATTGCTTGAAAACATGTAAAGCTCTTACACAAGTGACAGTAAAGTTACCTTGATGACGAATAAGCAAAGTGTAAAACACAGCGGATTGACAGTGAAGTTTAGCTATGAATAAATGTTCATGGACATCCAGAGAATGTCATAGTAACAGCAACAAATGCAGTGTATTTGATGGTAACATTACCTTACTTACATAAACGACATATCTCAAAATCAAACGGGACTAATCAGCTCTCTTCTGAAATCGTTTACAGAATGCCAGGATCTACTTCGGAAACTTCGTGACAGAGAGTCGAGGATCACCTTACAGAACATTTTAGATCATGACTGGTTTAAACAAACACCAGACATAGATGAACGCTTGTCCAAAGGTGAGTCTCTAGTTATTACCAC
Organism: Tiaroga cobitis; assembly: GCA_030578255.1. Taxonomy (NCBI): domain Eukaryota; kingdom Metazoa; phylum Chordata; class Actinopteri; order Cypriniformes; family Leuciscidae; genus Tiaroga; species Tiaroga cobitis. The sequence goes on along the minus strand of CM060598.1, from coordinate 4,173,453 downwards.
TCTGATTCATGTCCGCTTCAGCCGGATGTTTCTGATGTTAGTTTTCATTTTTCCTTAGGCTACATGCAGTTTGAGGGAATGGCTAGCAGCAGTGCTCAACCATCGACCAGAAACCCAACAGATGTGCCTGCGCAGAACAACCCGACAGGTAACAGGACATTAATACAAATCAAAACTCACATGTACAGTAGGTAGTCAACCAGAATGCCTATTACCGCCGCGGTAGCTCCCGCGGCAAAGTCACCGCAGCAAAACTAAACGTCGCATTTCAAAGTCATTCGCGACATGACCGCCAGGTGGCGCAGAGGGACATATAGTAAGGATGAAATACTACAACTATGGTCATTTTCAAATAAGCCTACAACAAACATGAAAAATAAAAAAGAGCTATTGACATTCCCTGTACAATAATGAAACAAAAGTTACAAAAGTTGATACTGTGTCACAACAGAAGCCCATTCAGCGCGAATAGCAGCGCAATAGCAAACAAACAAAAAATACACCAAAAGACCATTATAGGCATATCTCTCAGTCAGTGAACATAAATGAGCTGCAATGATGCTGATTATTTTTACTATTCTATTGAGGAATGAAGAGCGCTTTTCTCTTGTGTGAGCGAACACACACTGACTGCTGAACAGATGCACTTCTGTCTAGTAAATTCGTGGTCGGGTGGTAGAACTTAGGTGTCATTGGTGTAGATTACACCGGTTCAAATCCCGAACAAACATGGGCTACTGTAATCTTTTTATTATTATTAATGGACAGAGATTTGTCTAGTTCTAAAACTCTGTTACAGCATTTAGGTTTTCTTGTGCTTATTTATCAAATAAAATGACTATGCATTTCCATTTTACTCTAAGGAACAAATATTATCCAACAGAATGACTGAATTTGTATAATAATTCAAATCGTAATTTCAAAAGCAGTTTTGTTAGAAACAGAAACAAAACTTTATGGGGTTTCCTATACAAAATGAGTTTTTAAAAATATGGTTGTGCAAGGTGTGATTTGCCTGGGTGACGGGGATTTCCATTTGGTCTAAATATCCCTGCTTTTGCTGAATCATTTTTCAGTAATCAATGCTATACTTCACCAATAGACCATATAAAATAAAACAAATTTAAAATGTCGCAAATCTTTCGTTGCTATGGCCGGAAAGCATTGGCAATCGTCTCAATTTCGTGACTGATTCACAAAACAATAATTTAGCCTCGTCTTCATTTTCTGGTGCGATGGGCTGATAATCTTCAACAGCACCTTCGGGTTCTGTTGTCTGTGCAGCGCAACAGAGGCTCTGCTGGAATGTAGCACATTTATGTTGTAATGTGCCATTATTAATTAAATAGGTAACAGATTATTAGAGTCAAGCGTTTTGTTTAAGCATCAAGAATGGTAAAACATAAACGCTGTCGGCTAACATCGGTTCACACCATGTAGGCTACAATGTTATCATATTAACGCCTATAAATATAAATGGCAGACAATGAATAGAACAATGCTCCGAAAAGTGTTTCGAATCAATAAATGAATATTTCAGAAGTTTTTACTTTGGACAAATAGCATATTAAACAAGAAACAAAGTTATGAATATGATAGAGGTGAGATTCGAACGGGGCATATGTTGAAGCGTTGCCCACAGAGCTATCGCCTGAACGCTGTCTAATGAACATGAGCTTAACGTCTTATCCTTACGCAAAGCCTCATTGATGTGACATTTTTCTATTCCAATGTTTGTTGAAATGTTTGAATTTTTTATTAAAGAAAGGTATGCTAATAATAATAACCTACTGTAAGCCTTATTTAATTCTTAATTAATCCAAAAACACAAATGCTGCCGACTAACATCGGTTAGCAAGTCCTGACAATGTTTTTTTTCATTTATTTTAATTTATTTCACTGTTATGTCAGTTATTAAATCTACTAACAAATTAAAATAACACTAAGTAAAAGACAAGTAGGCTATTATAGTATACTCAAGTGTTTAACTTGAATTTATCTGCGACCTCAGGCCTCAATGAGCCGCGGCAGATTACGTCATAGAGAGAATAAACTGACTCAAAGTCTGTGATTACAGCGCCACTTAGCGGTAAAGGGCAACAAATACACATCCCAATTTGCCACCGCGGGGGAACGGCGGCAGCAAAAGTATTATTCTGGTTGAGTACCAACTGTATGCAGAAATAACACTGGGACACATGGGGGTGTACGATATCACAATGTTTGATCGTGGACGATTAAAATGTCTCCACAATCTGCTTTTGAAGAAATGTCGTAGTATCGCGTTACTGCGCAAATTCTATCAGTGGCAGTTCTGTTACCTACACATCACATGTTAAGGCAGAGGTAGAGTTACACTCACGGCACACTGCCATTCACAAAAGTTCATTATTTGCATGTGATTGAAAGCCTTCCCGGCTAAACATTTCATTCACATACACCCGAAGCTCACAGGCACTAAAAGCCTGTCAAACAGCGCCTGGATACTGGACTAAGTTATCTTTCTAACATGAACTTCAATGCTAAACCTGCTAATTATTCACATGAACATCTGGACAGTTTTACATTAATCATTCAGCTGTAATCTGTGCTAATAAATGTTTCTAATCAATATTTTTTGCTTTCTGAAAAACACACTAAAGGGAGGGAAGGCCGTCCTCGTTCGGCTGCTGTAAAGCGTGGCATCCAAACGCTTATAAGCAAAGTGTGTCCTTGTGTGCCTGACCGCACACAGCGTCCACACACACCCGGACAAGAGCCGACTCCAGCCACTGATGTGCTTGAGACCGAGCCACACACACCCGGACAAGAGCCGACTCCAGCCACTGATGTGCTTGGGACCGAGCCACACACACCCGGACAAGAGCCGACTCCAGCCACTGATGTGCTTGGGACCGAGCCACACACACCCGGACAAGAGCCGACTCCAGCCAAGCCAACAGACCGTGAGTCTCCAGTTATCCTGCAGTGCTGTAGTCTAGTTCCCTTTCGTTGTCACTCCGAGTTCCGTCGGAGGACGACGAATGGGTTTTCGCATAGAAAGCCTATCAACTTCGACTATTACAAAACGAGCCAATGGCAAAGAAATCCCATGGGAATTTGCATAGCGTATCTCCGCCCCACCTCGTGGGTATAAAGCGGAAGACGCCGCAACATGCAGATATGTTTTTCGCTTCGGAGCCAAGGTGATCCCTTCGCTCCACAAGCCTTCTCTGTCAGCTTCTACAAGACGAGATTCTACGGTGTTGGTGTGACGGCGATCTCCCAGCGAGTACACACTTTCCTGCTTATCTGTGCAGTGGTTTGCCAGTGAGTGTGTTTCTCCCTGGGCGCTTCAATACCGAGGTTTCCTCTCTAAAAGAGCTTGCACGCGGCACGTCTTTTTAAAGATGCCTCGCCCGTGCACTTCTGGTTGAGGTGGATGTGTTTGGGGATTGATCACGCTAGATTAGCGCTCGTGGATGACCATCGCGTCACTACGGTCGAGACTCAATCTCGCAAGAGTGAGAGTCCCCTCATCCACACCCCGATCTACTGACTCTAGAAATAGAGCTAATACTTCGGCTGGTGGCCAGGGTGACCTGAGGGTGACGGTGTGGAACAAAGCGCCGACTATCAGTCCTTGCTGTGCACCTACCCCTCCCGTGACAGTGCCCGTTAGTGTCCAGGGGATACCCGCGGGCCCATCTTCGGATGTCCCGTGTGTTTCCTTTGGCGCTACAGAGGATGACGCGATGTCATCGCTGCATCACAAGGTGGGCAGGATTCATCGCACTCCTTCAGGTGCGCAGTCGTTTGCCGAGTCGGATTCCGAGATGACTGCCATGCTTGCCCGGGCGGCCGCGAGCATCGGGTTGGAGTGGACTCCTTCGCCCCGTCCCGAGCACTCGCGGTTAGATGATTGGTTTTTGGGTGCGGCTGCGGATTCACGTCCGCAGCCAACCCCAATTCCTTTCTTCTCGGATGTGCATGATGAGATCTCGAAGTCCTGGAAGTCTCCCATGTCTTCCCGTGACCGCTCATTGATTTCATCCGCCTTTCCTCCCCTCGATGGAGCAGCTGCCCGTGGGTAGACTGGGCTCCCCCCGGTTGGACGCTCTGTTGCGATGCAACTGTGTCCTCAGAGTGCTTCTTCTCGTGGCGAGCCTAAGCACCCATCCAAAGCCTGTAGGTACTCGTCTACGTTAGTGGCGAAGTCCTACAGAGCGCCGGGACAGGCAGCTGCTTCGCTGCATGCTATGGCCACTCTGCAGGTCTACCAGGCCCAGATGCTCAGAGACATGCACGAGGGTAGGACAGACCCAGGGCTCTTTGATGAGCTGCGCGCCGCCACCGACCTCGCTCTCCGGGCGACGAAGGTGACCGCGCGCTCCCTGGGTTTGGTAATGTCCACAGCCGTGGTCCAGGAGAGACACCTGTGGCTGAACCTGGCTGACATGAAGGATGCCGAGCGGTCCCGGCTGCTCGACACCCCCATGTCCCAGGCCGGCCTCTTCGGCGGTGCAGTTGAGGACTTCGCCCAACAGTTCTCGACTGCTCAGAAACAGACTTAGGCTATTAAGCACATCCTGCCCCGCCGACCCGCTGCTGCCTCCACCCAGTCGGCCGGGCAGGTCACTCTGTTCGCCGCCGAGGACGCCCTCCTGCGGCTCCCGCACCTCCCACCCGGCCCAAGCAGTAGCCTTCACCCGGGCCCGGTCTTGGAGGAAGCCTCAAGAAGGCTTCCCAGCCCTCTCTAGCCCCGCCCCCCGCTAAACAGCGGGCCAAGCGGCGCTCCTGAGACGGGCTGCTCAGGGATGTTGACGGTTACTTCTCAGGAGGTGGTAGCAGGACAATTTTTTTTGTTCTCCACTCCCCGCTGCTCACCCCCGGGTGGGCAGCACCCCAATGTGGTTAAAGAAAGAAGTAACATGTCCATCCCTGAACACACAGAGTTCTCGGACGACACGGAACGCCGCCCCCGGGCCGTGCTCCGCTCGTCCTCCTCTGTCCCAGAGCGGGATGACAGTGCGCACTGTCCCCGGACCGTGCCGCTCTCATCCGTCTCTGTCGCCAGCCCCCTGGCAGAGCAGACCCCCGTGGAACGTTCGTCCTTCCCTGGTCTGCTCTGTCAGGGCGCGGTCAATGACTGTGCCCCCACATCGGGCCGCTATGCCGTCCACGTCTGGGCCAGTCATTCCGCCTCGCTGTGGTCTGTGGTTCGTATGACCCCGCTGGTACAGTCTTGGGAGCTTTGCTATAGCTTTCCAACCTGTCCCGCTGGGTTGCTCGGACGATCAGGCTCGGCTACGCGATTCAGTTCGCGCGGTCTCCTCCACGCTTCAGGGGTGTCCGCTCCACTATGGTCGGTGGCAATGCCCCTGTCATGAGAGCGGAGATTGCTACCCTGCTGGCGAAGGGTGCGATCGAGACTTTCCCTCCAGCCGAAATGAGGTCCGGCTTCTACAGCCCGTACTTCATTGTCCCCAAGAAAACCGGTGGGTTACGGCCAATCCTGGATCTGCGCGTTCTGAACCGCTCCCTTCACAGGCTGCCGTTCAAGATGCTCACCGCCAAACGCGTTTTCGAATGTGTGCGGCACCAGGATTGGTTTGCAGCGATCGACCTGAAGGACGCCTACTTTCATGTCTCCATCCTCCCTCAACACAGACCGTTCCTGCGGTTTGCTTTCGAGGGGCAGGCATATCAGTACGCAGTTCTCCCTTTCGGGCTAGCCCTGTCTCCTTGCGTCTTCACGAAGGTCGTCGAGGCAGCCCTTGTTCCTCTCCGGGAATACGGGGTTCGCATCCTGAACCATCTCGACGACTGGCTGATTTTAGCTCACTCTCGAGATCAGCTTTGCGAACACAGGGACTTGGTGCTCCACCACGTAGCCCGACTGGGCCTTCGGGTCAACTGGAAGAAGAGCAAACTTTGCCCCGTGCAGAGGATCTCTTTTCTTGGTATGGAGATCGCCAAGGTCGCCATGTCTGCGCAGCTTACGAGCGAGCGCGCGCAGTCACTGCTGACTTGCCTGAGACAGTTCGACGGTAAGAGTGCGGTTCCACTGAAACTTTTTCAGAGGCTCTTGGGGCATATAGCATATGCAGCCGTGGCAACGCCGCTCGGATTGCTTCATATGAGACCGCTTCAGCTTTGGCTTCGCGACCGAGTTCCGAGGTGGGCATGGCAGCACGGCACTCTCCAAGTACCAGTTACTCCGACTTGCCATCAAACCTTCACCCCGTGGTCGAACCTCAGTTTTCTACGGGCCGGAGTGCCTCTGGAACGAGCTTAGCGGCATGTTGTTGTAACGACAGATGCCTCCAACACGGGCTGGGGGGCCATGTGCAATGGACGTGCTGCCGCGGGCTCCTGGATAGGACCCCAGCGCCTATGGCACGTCAATTGCCTCGAGTTGCTGGCTATGCAGCTCGCCCTGCGCCGCTTCCAAGCCGTGCTCAGGGGCCAGCACGTACTAGTCCGATCAGACAATACCGCGACTGTTGCGTACATCAACCGTCAAGGTGGTCTGCGCTCCCGCCGTATGTCGCAACTTGCCCGACACCTCCTCTTATGGAGTCAGAAGCATCTGAGGTCGCTTCGTGCCATTTATATTCCTGGAGCCCTGAACTGTGCAGACGAGCTCTCACGGTTTCAGCCCCTCCCTGGAGAATGGCGACTCCATCCCCAGTCGGTTCAGCTGATTTGGGACCAGTTCGGGGATGCACAGATAGATCTGTTTGCCTCTCACGACTCGACCCATTGCGCCCTGTTTTATTCCCTGACCGAGGGCACGCTCGGCACGGATGCACTGGCGCACAGCTGGCCGCGGGGCCGCAAATATGCGTTTCAGACCCTGCGCAAGGTCAGGGAGGACAAGGAGCAGGTCTTGCTGGTCGCGCCGTATTGGCCCACCCGAACCTGGTTCTCCGAACTCATTCTCCTCACGACAGCACCTCCTTGGCCCATACCTCTGAGGAAGGACCTACTTTCTCAGGGACGGGGCACCCTGTTGCACCCTCGTCCCGATCTCTGGAGCCTCCACGTGTGGCTCCTGGATGGGACGAGGCAGGTTTGAGTACCCTACCACCAGCGGTCGGAAGGGCTACCATCGTACTATCATAGCGGAAGGGCTACCATCACTTCCGCTATAGCGTCGTCCACGAGACACGTCTACGCGTTGAAGTGGAACCTCTTCGTCAACTGGTGCTCTTCTCACCGAGTAGACCCCCGGAGATGTTCGATCAGCGTCGTGCTTTCCTTCCTTCAAGATGGGTTGGAGCGAAGGCTGTCTCCCTCCACCCTCAAGGTCTATGTTGCCGCTATTGCCGCACAGCACGATCTTATAGAAGGTAAGTCGGTGGGGAAGCATGACCTGATCGTCAGGTTCCTGAGAGGAGCGAGGCGACTGAATCCTCCTCGCCCTCCTCTTGTACCCTCTTGGGACCTCGCAGTGGTTCTATCTGCCCTGCGGAGTGCTCCCTTTGAGCCTTTGCAGTCAGTCGAGCTTAACTTCCTGTCAATGAAGACAGTGCTTCTGACTTCATTGGCCTCCATCAAGAGGGTAGGGGACCTGCACGCATTCTCCGTTGATGAAGCGTGCCTGGAATTCGGGCCAGCTTACTCTCACGTGATCCTGAGACCCCGGCCTGGATATGTGCCCAAGGTTCCTACCACTCCCTTCCGGGACCAGGTGGTGAACCTGCAAGCGCTGCCCCCGGAGGAGGCAGACGCAGCCTTGGCACTGCTCTGTCCAGTGCGTGCTCTCCGCATCTATGTAGACAGAACGCAGTGTTTCAGGACCTCAGACCGGCTCTTTGTCTGTTATGGTGGGAAGCTGAAGTGAAAGGCTCTCTCCAAGCAAAGGTTGTCTCACTGGATAGTGGACGCCATTGCTTTGGCATACCAGCAGCAAGGTTGACTGTGCCCCCTTGGTGTGACCGCCCACTCCACCCGGAGTGTGGCGTCCTCTTGGGCTCTAGCGCATGGCGCCTCGCTAACAGACATCTACAGAGCTGCAGGCTGGGCGACACCTAACACATTCGCCAGATTCTACAATCTCCGAGTGGAGCCAGTATCCTCTCATGTACTCGCTTCAACCAGCTTGTACCGGACCCGCTCAGGTGTCTACGCTTGCTCGCCATTCCACTCTACGGACAGGATGCGTGCGATTATTCTCCTCAGGTGAGCTTCTCCGAAAGCCCTGAGTTCCTCCAGCACTCCTGACGCTGGCGCCAGTCTCTTTTTCCTGCGCGTCGGCTAGGTGCCTCCCATGTGCATGGTCCCTCCCTTGGGCGACCCCCACATGTGTATTTCCACTGTAAGCCTCTCTAAGCATGTGTCTTTCCCTTGGCAAGCCTTGCCACCCCTGGGGTTGAAATATTCCACCTGCGGCTGGACACCCCAGTGATTCCCCATTTGCATCCCTAGGGTCATATGTGTATTCTCTAAGTCCCCCCCTCTGGGTTGGCAGTAATTGCAAATTCCCCTAAAATCTTGGGATATGCTCCCCAGTGTACCTTGGTATTCCTGTGCTAAATTGGAGTCCTTCGTCCATGCCAGCTCACGACAGGGATCTCAGATTTACGCAGGGCACTAGAAGACAGCTGAGAAGGTGGCGTGATTAGACTGGTATCCCCATTCGTCGTCCACCGAAGGAACTCGGAGTGACAACGAAAGGGAACGTCTCGGTTACGCATGTAACCCTCGTTCCCTGAGTAGGGAACAGAGACGTTCCGTCTTCTTGCCGTCTTCCGCTTTATACCCACGAGGTGGGGCGGAGATACACTATGCAAATTCCGCAGACCCATGGCATTTCTTTGCCATTGGCTCATTTTGTAATAGTCGAAGTTGATAGGCTTTCTATGAGAAAATCCCATTCGTCGTCCTCCGACGGAACGTCTCCGTTCCCTACTCAGGGAACGAGGGTTACATCCGTAAACGAGACGTTTTTTGTAGCCACTAAACTGAGATTTCTACACCCTTAGTTCTAGAGAAAATTCACTATAGCAACAATCCCCTGCTGCTACAGTTACGTTAATGAGAACATATATTTTTACTTATAGTATTGGTATCACATACCACTGGATTCATGTCCATTTCAATCTGTTGTTGTGGTTTTGTTTGTAATTTCCACTCAGACTGGCTCCTGATCTGCTCTGGTGTGTTCAGTCTCATGCTGTACGTTAACACGTTGTTGCTGTGTGTTTTTCAGTGACCTTAATGTTTCCTGATGAACCGACACTGCAATATCAATACTTTCGGTCTCTTTATAAAGTGGGAAAGAAACTGGGATATGATGATCATGTTCATGAAGGAATTAGAAGATCGGACGGCCAGAAAGTATGTTGCTCTTTCTCCAAAAACAAACGTTTTGTCTCTTGTTTCCTTCTGTGAACCTTGAGTCTTGCCATAAACATCAGTGTTGACAGTTTTGATCAAAAAGTGTTTAAAAAATGTAGACTGTAGATGATCATGTGCAAAAAAATGTTTTTATTTTTTAGGTTGACATCAAATTTGTTGAGAGGTGCAGACTTTGGGAAACATCGGTAAGTTGACAAGACTTTATTCTTCATGAAATTCTCTAGTAAGAATTGGTTTGTTAAATTTGGTAATATAGATAGTATGATATATAACCACTGTTGGGCAAGTTACTTTTAAAAAGTAATTACAGTTACTAGTTACTTCTTCCAAAAAGTAACAAAATTAGTTACTCGGTTACAAATTATAAATGTAACTAGTTGCTTCAGAAAGTAACTATTGCGTTACGTTCAAGTCAATTTTTAAATGCTCAAATGTGACCCCACCTCCACCCCTCTTTAACGGAACTTAAAATACATGTTCAATTATTAATCTGAATATTATAATGAAATGGACACTTGATACAATACATTATTAACAGAAACAATGTAGAAAAATCTAAGACTAATTCTAATTTTTTTCTTCTTGAAATTCTCTAGTAAGAATTGGCTTGTTAAATTCGGTAATATAGATAGTATGATATATAACTGAATTACACAACCAAAGCCTAGAAGCATCGGTTATAGAGTTCATGTAAAGTTTTTTTTTTTTTTTTTTCATTAGCTGGGTTTCTATCCAAACGTGAAGCAAATCTTTTTCGAATGAGCATCATTAAATGTTAATGTTTGACTATTCCTTTTAACTCTAATGAAAATAGTGTCAAAGTCAGTTAGAATAATCAAATGTAACAATTTATTATGTCAGGTAAATGTATCATGCCAATTACATAATCAATCCAACGATAATCGATACAAAACATCAACTGCTCTGGAATAAAGAGAAGAGATGCAAACCCAACATTTAAAAAAAATACTTGAGGCTCGGTCTCGGACACTCTCAGTCTCACGGGCTGATCTGAGGATAGAAAGGCCCAGAATCCCTTGCTGCGTTCCATTAAATATCTATTAAATATTCCATCTTGCCAGAACCTCTTTCACATGGAAACAATGGTAGTTTGCATTCAGAGTTGATCCTTTGTGTGCCAGTCAGTGTTTGGAAAGTTCACTTTCTACATGAACTAGTTCAAAGTTCAGTTCACAAATTTTAAAATGAACTAGTTCATAGTTCTTTTTTTCCATATGTTGCTGGGAGCTTTTTTTTTGTTAAATTATTGCCACCACAGCCCATATAAAACCACAGACAGCAATTATTTTATCGGCGGGCAAAGTTTGGACAGAAATGTACGATTTTCCCATCCTCACCGACCTTGTCATAAAACTTGTTTAAATAATCATACGATGCCTCCCCGCTGCTTTGTCGACTACATGCTGCTTTTTGTTTTGACGACGCATGCGGCGGTGCGACACTGGTTTTTGTTTTACTTATTTGGAAATGAGACATTTGTACCAGTCACACTGAGACATTTCGAATGATGCTAAATATGTATACTACTCTGATAATTATTCACATTAAACCATATAGATTCTTGTGTGAGTTTTAGGTGCCCCTGAGAGAGAATGAAATGTAGATAAGGTGAGACTTTACTGTCTGCATATCCTATGTGGTCAAAAGGCTCTCGACCCCCTGGACTTTACTGTCTCCATATGCTATGTGTGTGTGTGACCCTTTGTTCCTGCTGGGTATATGCAAATATTCCAGGAGAGAAAATACATGATCGAATTTAAAGTAAAACCCACACAATATCAGGATAAATTAAAATATTAATTTTTCCACAACAGATGTGTTTTCATCCTTAATATCAGGTCAGAAAACAAGAGCAGTAACACAAGCAAACAAAGTAGCATTTTAATAACGGACAACAAAGACAGAACGTAGAATTTGTAAAATGAAACTTATCTTATCGAGCAGGGACGACCTTTAACAACCTTATAAATGTGTTTTAAGTGTGATGTGCTTACATTATACATGAATATAAATCAAATTAATTTGGCAAACGCGTTTCCATCTCCCAATATTCGCATTAATCCTTTTTCGCACAAGTCAAAAGCACCTCAAGCGAGTGTGTGAACATTTTTGCGACTTAAGGGATTTTTTTTCTCATTTGCCGTTTCCATTACGTTTCTGATGCGAGGCTTTAAAATGTGCATAAAAACAGGGTGATGGAAACATAGCTAATGCTTTCATCTTTCATTTCCCTCACGCGAATGTTTTGTCACTCTCTTTTCTTTAGCCTGAGTTTGAGGAAGAGGGCACTACATTGCTGAAAATGCAAAAGCCTCCAACTTGCGACCATTTCATTCGGTTGTATGAGCGATTCATCTTGCAAGACCAAACCATCCTGGTAATGGAACCTCTTCCTGGCTATGTGAGCTTGAAGGAGTTCATCAGGAGAAACGGAGGGAGCCTGACTGAAGAGGCAGCGAACCGCATCATAAGCCAAGCCTATGTTGCAATGCGTCACCACAATGATAATGATCTTCGTTACCCACTACTCAAGAGATTCATACTGATCAACCCAAAAACCCTGCAGATAAAATATACACACCTTGCCGAAAAAGACCAAGAAAGTGAGTTGGCTTTTTGAACACCGATCATTGATGACTGGTGATGTTTTACTAAACACTGGAAATGTATTGCTTGCAGGAATTGCAGAAACTGATGAGGATGCGGCCTACGAATACCTCGCTCTATGGATAATGGAAGAAGACCACGAAGGCTTCGATGAGGGTAAGATGGATAACAAGAACGAAGTGGAAATAACATTGCTTGGAAAACATATAAAGCTCTGACACATAAAGTGACAGTAAAATGATGTGTCAAACCTTGATGACGAATGAGCAAAGTGTAAAACACAGGGGACTGATAATGAATGTTAGCAGTGATTAAATGTTCATGTCATAGTAACAGCCACAAATGCTTTGTATGTCATGGTAACATTCACCTTACATGTACACGCCTACTACAGGTCTCTTCACAGACATTCCCAGAAAAGATTTGCCTGATGCAAAAACCTTCTTGACTAGAGAGACCATGGCAGATCATCCCATGTTTGCACATTGGGATAAATAAGAATGAAGAAGAGAGAAGCCAAAAAAGTAAGAAAAAGAGATTTTTTGTTTGTTTTGTTTAATCAATTCAGGCCTTTAAATCGAAAAGACATTATTTGAGATAGAACAGATTCAGACCTGCCAACCCGTTTGCATTTTGACCTACAAGTACGCTGGTACGATTTGTCACTCTAAACTACGCAAAAAACCTGGTGCAAGCGCTGTTCTCAAATCAAGCAACAGCAGAAGAAGAAGAGTTCGGCCGATCATAGCGCTGGCTCATTCCCCAAATAGCAAGCCAGGATGATTGACAAATGCGTAAGGCTTGTGATTGAAAAGAGACAGCAATACAGAATCCCGCTCGATCCCCCTTTCACTCCCGCCGCCTGACGGATGTCTTCAGCGAGGACCGTACAGTCGTCTCGCTGCGTCCGACTCCTCACGGGAAACAGGCTGGGGGAGATGTGTTGAAATATTGAGTTGAGTTAACTTAATCCTCTGCGTGATCGCATGGATCGACTCTAAAAATGCGCTCTGTCGTTCATAGTCACTCTGAACAATATAATCTAAATAAACTTGAAATCGCTGTCTTTATGAAAGTGCTCTGACTTGTGGATGACTGACAACTGCGAGTTATTTATTCATTCTGAGTGTTGAGAAATGTAGTATGAAGAATGTGTAATGTTATTGTGTTAAAAATAACTAAAGTACCTAATTATGAGTATGAAAACTAGCGTGTTAATGACTTATGGATTTAAAAGTACCATTGTCTCAGTGCTGCGCGAGCTCCGTCACAAACGCGCACACAGAGAGAGAAGACGGGCTACTGTAAGTCTACTTTTTGTTCTTGCTTGTGTTTTGTTTTCTGTCAAAATATCAGAGAGCATCATATCAAGTAGGCCTATATAATGAGGGGTTTTGTTAACGGTATTTTAACGATTTTTAAAAATGGATAATGATGGATAATACAAAACCCCTCATTATATAGGCCTACTTGATATTCTTTTCAGAATTGGTGATTCGTTTCGCTACTATTGGCCTGTCTATGTTCACCAGTTTTCTATATATGTTTGTATTGGCTAACGTTTATTCAGCTAATGTGTGTCCTGTTTATAATGTATAAGACGTCACAGATATAAAACCTGTTTTGTGGGATTTAGTATCATATTTGGATATTGGAATAATAAATTAAGTGGCCTATTTTAAATGAATCACATGTACACACAATGTTCTTATGTTTTTGTTTTTTTACTGTTTTCTATGAGTTTCTTAATTTTAGACTTGACCAGCACACATTATGCAAATCAATATTAATCATGAATAAAAATAGTTTTGAGCCGCATTGAAACTTTAAACTTTCACTTTATTATAATGTAGCCCATTCAGTGCGGTTCAAAACCCGTTAGAAGTCAAAACTAGAATAATGAAGATAGGCGTGTGTTTGTGTATGTCTTGTATTCTCAAACCTGTGAGAATATATGAGCCCACCCAAACCCCGTGTCCCGTCCCACTGATGCTACTCAACAAAAGGGTCGAGGTTGGCAGGTCTGCAGACTAATAAATAACTTGATTGAAATTACTGTCACACAACAGCCAGTTCTTCAGTCGAGCAGTTTTAATGATTCTTAATATTTTAAACAATATTTAACTGTGTTACTGTGGCAAGCAGGACGAGGCCGAGATGAGCACCGGTCTCGAGTGTCTCACGGAGGATGAAAGCAGGAGCGACGACAGTGAAGAACAGGAGAGGACCAGGCCTGGACATTTACATTACATTAAATCATTTAGCAGACGCTTCATGGTTGACGGAGTCTCCGCTGTGGGCCGTGGGCCGGAGCTGCTGCCGTCCGCTGGATGGGGAGGAGCAGTGAATGAGGAACTCCTGCCGGCTGCCGAACCCGCAGAAGCCGTCGCTGTCCCCCAGGAGTGACGTCACAGGCGTGTGTGAGAGCAGGTCAGTCCAGCAATTATCAGTTTATGCAAACACGCAGTCTATCGACAGTAGTGAGATACAGTTTACAAACGCAGTCTCGAGATTCAAACAATAGGCAACATGGAGCCAATGCTCGATTACGCTCAGCCCAGCAGTCGCCCAACAGATGCTGTCTGAGGACATTAATACAAACCAAAACTCACATGTATGCAGAAATAACAGCGGGACACGATTACTGGGGGACTTCTCACTCAACCCAAGCTTGGTAACAGTATGAATGAGAACGTAAGAATGCAGATTTGTCATTTTAACTGAAATTAGGACTGGTGTTGCTTAAGGCTTTGTCAGTCAGTGTTTCTGGAAAAAAACAATAACACTGATAATATAATAATACTACTACGAGTTCTGCTACTAATAAGAATATAAACCGCACTAAGGATTGATGAGCTGCCGGGTTCATGAATATTAATCGCTGCATTCGCTCAAACTGATTTTCTGAAATCAAAACGAAGAGATTGCCGTTTGCGCATTCGTTTCTTGCTCATAAAGGCTGAATAATTGAAATGAACGGCATTATTTTTACTGGACAATACAAATAATATCGTTCACATGTAGCGCGTCAATGGACTACAGCGTTCAGCGCACCTCCACACATGCAGATTATTATCACTGTTTAATGGCTGCCAATTGATTAAAACAGTGAATAATGATCTCTGTATTAATTATCTTGAGCCTGCTGAAATGTTTCTACAAATATATTTTCTTTACAACTGTGCATTCTGAATAATAAATAGCTAAATATATGTATCCACAAAGCTGCGGCAGTCCTATATGCTCATCTTCTTATGAACAGCTTTTTTCTCTTTCTGACATGTCATACCTGTTATGGAGGAATTATTGGGTCAGATTGAAAACTAAAAGTCTAAAACTAAAAGTCTTAAACAAAAACTAAGTCTAATACCAAATTCATTTTCGACTTAGACTTTTAGTTTCAAATTTAGACTTTTAGTTTTCGTTTTCGTTTAAGACTTTTAGTTTTAGACTTTTAGTTTTCAATCTGACCCAATAATCCCTCCATAACCTGTTGGGTTTACATTTTTAAATTAAATTGAGTATTAAAAGGATTGCTTGTGTGCGCTGGTGTTTAATCCAGTCTTTTAAAATGAGGAGCCTGTAACCATGTTAAATAGGCTAGGCTATTTAATCAATAACGCACACAGCGTAGAGGAGAATGACAGTCAACTACTTGGAATATTATAGCATTTTGGACATAAACATGTAAATAATGAAAAGATTGACATTGAAAAATGACACAGAATGGTTAAAATATTTAATCCCAATAAACAAATGTTGGTGGTTTGCACTGATGTTATTCCTCTGTTCTCACACACTTCAGCGTCGCGGTCGCTAGTTTAGACGAACACTGACATCTCATTGACCACAGTACATTGAAAGTAAACATAACCAGAAATAAGTGAGGCGTACTATATCATTCAAATATTATAAAGTTGTTGTTGTAATGCGTGTCCAGGTGCAGGTCCACCATCTGATCTGGATACGGCCGGGATCCGGCTGACTTCAGTAACAGGGAAGGGATGGTTGACACTTCAGGACTGCGGTGTCGTCGTGTCCAGGCGAAGGTCCTTCATCAGATCTGGATACGGCCTGGATCCGGCGGACTGCGGAAAACCTCGGATAAACAGAGAGACTAGTATTAGCGTAGACGCCATCCTTCTCATGATGTAACGAGTACATCAGGATTTATGGGGAGTGTTCCCAGTTCCGGCTGACCTAAACTATGCAGCCTAACATTGAGTGAGTGATTGAGTGAGTGTGTGTTTGTGTGATTGTGTGTGTATATGTGTAATTCACACACACACACACACACACACACTCAATCACACACAAATGCACACACACATGCACACTCACTCAATCACTCACACACACGCACACTCTCACTCTCACTCTCACACACACACACACACGCACACACACTCAATCTCTCTCTCTTTCTCTCTCTCTCTCCCTCTCTCTCTCACACACACACACACAATCTCACGGACACACACTCTCTCTCTCTCTCTCTCTCACACACAAACTCACTCACTCAATCACACACACACACACGCTCACTCACTCAATCACACACACGCACACTCACTCTCACACACACACACACACACACTCAATCTCTCTCTCTCTCTCTCTCTCTCACACACACACACACACACAATTGCACAGACACTCTCTCTCTCGCTCCCTCTCTCTCTCACACACACACAATCTCACAGACACACACTCTCTCTCTCTCTCTCACACACACAAACTCACTCACTCAATCACACACACACGCACACTCACTCAATCACTCACGCACACACACACACACACACACACACACACTTACACACACACACACACACACACACACACGCGCACTCAATCTCTCTCTATCTCTCTCTCTCACACACACTCACACACACACACACACACACACACACACACACACACACACAATCTCACAGACACACTCTCACTCACTCTGTCTGCCTCGCTGCTCTGTTGAGTTGGTTTGCGTCTGTAGCTTCGTATATCTTTCCGTTTTGAATCATTATTTACTATCATTCCCTGTTGTTTATACTGCTAAAATATAACTTACTCAACATCACATATTAACCTGACATCGCTAGCTTCAATCTAAATCGTTACTAGTACAACATGCTAGTTATTCGCTAGCCTGTTGGCGTGCCATCCGTGCGTTCTTTATTTGTTTATTTATTTATTTATTTATTTCGATTGCGCCTTTTACAAATCCATCAAAGCTGTGGTAAGTAGTGATCAATCAACAAACACGGTGAGTCATGTCTTCTCCTCTTATTGTCACTTGCACTTCATGTATAGCATAGCTTTCTCTGTCAGCACTGAGGGCTTTTTATTTATTTATTTCGCTTGCGCCTTTTACAAATCCATCAAAGCTGTGGTAAGTAGTGATCAGTCAACAAACACGGTGAGTCATGTC
Organism: Tiaroga cobitis; assembly: GCA_030578255.1. NCBI lineage: Eukaryota > Metazoa > Chordata > Actinopteri > Cypriniformes > Leuciscidae > Tiaroga > Tiaroga cobitis. The sequence continues at coordinate 4,156,049 of CM060598.1, read as the reverse complement.
TTCTTCTCCTTATTGTCACTTGCACTTCATGTAACATGTATAGCATAGCTTTCTCTGTCAGCACTGAGGGCTTTACATGTGATAAATGCAGGGAGATAGTCAGGCTGACGGAGAAGATTTCAGAACTAGAGACATGCATCCAAACTTTAATTGAGGATAGTTAGAGTGCAAGGGCTTTAGATACTGCTTTGGATGCAACTAGTTTAGTGAACACTGTACATTGTTGGGTTCCGGCTGAAGTAGAGCCCGTGCAGCAGGGCAACTGGGTGACCGTGAGACGCTATAGACACGGGACAAAACACCGCTCTTCCGTTCCGATTACAACATTTAACAGGTTCTCCCCCCTCAGTGAAACACCCACTGAGAATCCTGTTGAAAATTCCCTAGTTATTGGCTATTCTATCACACGGAACGTGAAAATAGAGACACCAGTCACCATAGTCACATGTTTACCAGGAGCCAGAGCGCCCGACATCAAAGCAAATTTAAAAGTGCGGGCTAATGCTAAATGTAAATTCTCTAAGATCATTATTCATGTTGGCACTAATGATGTTTGACTCCGCCAGTCGGAGATCACTAAAATTAACTTTAAAGAGGTGTGTGAATGCGCAAGTACGATGTCAAGCACTGTAATTTGCTCTGGCCCCCTTCCTGCTCGCAGGAGTGATGAGATACTTAGACAGCCAACCATTGAGTGAGGACAATCTACTAAGTGGTGTCTGCAACATAATATAGAATTTATAGACAATTGGAAAAAAGTTTTTGGGGCAGACCTGACCTGTTGAAAAGAGATGGTATTCATCCCTCCTGGGCTGGGGCTGCTCTTCTCTCTAGTAATATGGCACATAGTCTTAGAGCTCAAACATGACAAATTGGGCACCAGGTCAGGAAGCAGACAGACTGGCTAAACCGACCGTCTGCTAGCGGCCTCACGTCACCCAGATCAGATAAATCCCATCACATAGAGCCTCTTTCAACTAGATATCCTCATATAGATACTATGTCTGTTCCTCGAATTAGGAAATACAAACAATTTACAAACCCATCTAAGGTTAAAAATTTAATTGATGTTCAACAAATAAAAAACAAATCTAATACAAATGAACAAATGGTAAAGCTTGCATCAAAAGCGCTCCTAGTTAATGATATGATTACAGGCTATAACCTAGATGTGCTGTGTCTGACAGAAACCTGGCTAAAACCAAACGATTACATTACTTTAAATGAGTTCACCCCACAAGATTACGGTTATAAAAATGAGCCTCGTCTGAAAGGCAAAGGGGGAGGTGTTGCTGTAATTTATAGTAATCCTTTTAAAATTAGTCTAGTTTTAAATATAATTGTTTAGAATTTTGGTGCTTAATGTAACAATAATTAGTGTAAATGATAAATCCCGTTTGAGATTTGTGCTGGCTACTGTATACAGGCCACCAGCTTGATCCTACAGAATTAGTCAATTACACGCCGATCTCGAATCCACCTTTTCTGTCAAAGATACAAGAAAAGGCTGTTTTTTTCACAACTATGTTCCTTTTTAGTGCTTAGTGCTGCATTTGACACTATCGACCAAAGCATTCGTTTAAATAGACTCGAACATTATGTTGGCATTAGTGGAATTGCACTAGCATGGTTTAAATCATACTTACCTGACCGTTATCAGTTTTTAGCAGTAAATGAAGATATATCTTATCGATCACAAGTTCAGTATGGCGTACCACAAGGCTCAGTACTAGGACCGCTGCTGTTCACTCTGTACATGCTACCATTAGGAGATATCATTAGGAAGCATGGCATTAGCTTTCACGATACTCAGCTCTCAGAAAAACAGAGATTCTAATTATTGGACAAAAAACGTACACACGTAATAACTTCGAGCAGCCATCAAGTGTTAGACAGTATTCTGTCAAGTCCTCGTTGTCGTTTAGGAACCTGGGTGTGCTCTTTGATACCAACCAACTGTCTAGTATCTGTAAACTGAATTTTTTCATCTTAAAAATATATCTAATTTGCGTCATATGCTCTCAATGAAAAATGCAGAATAATTAGTTAAAGCTGCAGTCCGTAGCTTTTTTAAGTTAAAAATAATCCAAAATAATTATATAAAAAAAAACATTCTGCCAGTGGTCAAAACTATCTGCTTGCCATAGCTAGATTCAAAACGGTTAGCTTGTAATAATAATTTTAATTCCAGTGGTACTTGTGGGTTTCCGCGGGAAATTCGAGCATGTCTTTGCGTCATTACGTCACACCCGTACACATAAAGGAGTTTCGGCTAGCCGGCTACTGCGCGTGACGAGTTGTTTAGATGTATAGGCTTTTCTCGCAGCACTTTACATAATTAAACTTATGGCATCCAGAAAGATCCAAACAACAATCATCAGTGTCAACTGGAGATTCAGCAGTTATAAAACCCAAAAGACTTCGTACTTCGGATTTAAGGTGGCTAGAGAAAGAGAAAGAAACCGTCTCATGCGAACACAAGGATTTAAACATCGGCGGGGCTTTTGAAAAGTGCGCGTTTTGAAGGGGTTCAAAACGGAAGAAGAGACGGCTTTTTTTCTGCTGAACAAGTAAGTTAAGACATTTCAATAGTTCAATCGTGTAACAGTACGTTGTCTTAATTCACACAGTTATGGAGTTTCCTTTGTTGTGCCTTTCTCGTTTTGCTATTATGGAGAATATGAATTCTGAACTACACAGGTAACCATAAAACACATTAAATTTAACATTAGTCACGCAATGCTGATGTGATGATGTTAACATGAACAATTTGAGAACAAAGTAGGCTATAATTTGCACGGTTGATGTAAATCGCGTTGATTAAATCTAACGAAGCTTATCATGTAGAATGCTTTTCCCCCTTAGTTGGTCAGAACAAAAATGGATGTTACTTACTTGTTCAGAAGACATTTTCTTATGAAAATTCTTATGTTGGTCAAACTTTCAAAAAGTGAATCTGTGATTCTGTATGACAGTATCCACACAGCACGGTGACTGACAGCACCACTCGCCTCAAAACACTGTTCATCCGCGCTGTTTCATGCCGATTTACAACCCACGTAAAGATGATAATTCCGCGAATCACTGCAGTTACAGATTTCGAACAGAGAGATGGCGACAAAGAGGAAAAGCTATGGACTGCAGCTTTAATGTGTTCATGACATCAAGGCTAGATTATTGTAATGCTCTACTGGGTGGTTGCCCTGCACGCTTAATAAACAAACTACAGCTAGTTCAAAACGCAGCAGCTCGAGTTCTTACCAGAACCAGGAAGTATGACCATATTAGCCCGGTTCTGTCAACACTGCATTGGCTCCCTATTAAACATCGTATAAACTTTTAAATATTGCTGATTACTTACAAAGCACTAAATGGTTTAGCTCCGCAGTACTTGAGCGAGCTCTTAACGCATTATAGTTCTTCACGTCTATTGCAATCTACAAAATTCCGGCCAGTTAATAATACCTAGAATATCTAAATCGACTGCAGGCGGTAGATCCTTTTCCTATTTAGCACCAAAACTTTGGAACAGTCTTCCTAACATTGTCCGGGAAGCAGACACACTCTGTCAGTTCAAATCTAGACTAAAAACACATCTCTTTGGCCTAGCATACACATAACACACTATAGACTTCTATAATTCAATGTTAGGCTGCATAGTTTAGGTCAGCCGGAACTGGGAACACTCCCCATAAATCCTGATGTACTCGTTACATCATGAGAAGGATGGCGTCTACGCTAATACTAGTCTCTCTGTTTATCCGAGGTTTTCCGCAGTCCGCCGGATCCAGGCCGTATCCAGATCTGATGAAGGACCTTCGCCTGGACACGACGACACCGCAGTCCTGAAGTGTCAACGAGTCCCTTCTCTGTTACTGAAGTCAGCCGGATCCCGGCCGTATCCAGATCAGATGGTGGACCTGCACCTGGACACATCCATGACGCATCCTTCATCAGCCCTGTGAAGGCCTCATCGACACGACAGCCATCGGCAGTGATCCTCAACAATCTCGTCTCCATACCGGCGTGATGACTCCGACTTCCAACCAGATGAACTGCATAATATAATGTTCTGATCCAATCTGACTTCTGGCCTGTAATGCTGCCTGGATCATAAACAGACACTGTTCGCTCGTTTGCCAGAGGAGAACTGGCCCCCGACTGAGCCTGGGTTCTCCCAAGGTTTTTTTCCTCCATTCTGTCACTGATGGAGTTTTGGTTCCTTGCCACTGTTGCCTTGGCTTTTGGCTTGCTTAGTTGGGGACAATTAATATTCAACAATATTATTGACCTGCCTCACTTAAGGATAATAAATAAAAATGTCTAATAAATATTTTATATATAATTATGGTCCACTCTTCTCATTTGTAAAAAATGTATTTCCATCAGTATACAGTACAAGTCTTAGGCCCCCACCAGCTTTATCGTTTTAACTGTCTTGTATAGTTACATATAAATCTTGTTATGACTTTACATGTAATGCATAAATAAAAATGGAATTTAGTTTAAATATCTCAATATAAAATACCCACATAGAACAAATATAAAATAGATTTGGGTATCCAAATATACCAAACAATTATTTGGCTTTGTAATTGTCCTTATTTCACCCATACACAAATGCTATCCCGGATGCTGAAGACACGTCAGCTGCACACAGATGACGAGCTACACCTACACTCATCATGCTGCAGTGTTTGGCCAGTTATTCACTTCTTTTGGTCCATTCACTTAAGATGCATATCTGATGCAAGTATAAGTTCTCATTAGATGTGTGATCATACCTGGTTGCGCGTCTGCTCAGCATGTCTGTCCTCTTCTGGTCCAGCATCTCAGGGCACAGATGCCAGAAGCGCTGAAGACGGGGCGGTCTGTCTAACTGCTGCAGTCTATGCCCACCCTGGGAGACTTCCGGGTGCTCTTCTTCACTTTCGTCCCCAAGCTGCTGATTGAAAGTGCAAAGATTTTTAAATGTCTTAAAATTAGGCCGTCCATCATCTTCACTGCCTCCAAAGCCCTTCTTGTGCAGTACCAGCTTGAATGACTTGTTTGTCTTCATGGTAACTGCTACTGAGGGAATCCTTGTTAGTTTCTTTTTCTCCGCTTAGTGACATGCTTAAATTCAGCGGGTCGTCTCGCCTGATCTGAGTTTCATTTTTATTGCTGCATTCTTCCAATCGACATTTAAGTCAAGGCAAGTTTATGTATATAGCACATTTCATACACAATGGTAATTCAAAGTGCTTTACATAGAAGAGATTAAAATCAGAATAATAAGAATAATTAAAACAGTTTAGAATAAAAAATAAAATACAGTACAAACAGTCGGACACACAGTGGCACAGTGCTCATTCAGTAAATGCACAGGATGTCTGGATGTGAATGTGACTGTAGGAGCACATCTGATCTCTTCTGGAAGAGTTCCAGCACAGTAGCTAAAGCAGACTCTCCATGCTCAGAGTGAACCCTTGGTGTTTCTAGCTGATGTGATCCTAATGATCTGAGTGATCTGTTGGGTTTGTATTCAGTTAGCATATCTGCAATGTATTGAGGTCCTAGCCCATTGAGCGATTTATATACCAGTAATAATACTTTAAAATCAATACTAAATTTAACTGGGAGGCAGTGTAAAGCCCTGAGGACTGGTGTGATGTGTTCATATGTTCTGGTTCTGCTCAGCGTTCTGTATGAGCTGACACTGTCTTATGGTCTTTTTAGGAAGGCCAGTGAGGAGTCCATTACAGTAATCCACTGCTGGTGATGAAAGCAGGAACAAGTTTCTCTAAGGCCCCATCCACACTACTGCGTTTTAGTTTAGAAACAGATAATTAAAACAAATACGATCTCCGTCCATGCCAGCGTTTTAGCTGCGTATTAGAATTGATCTCCGTCCACATTAAAACGACTGAAAACGCGGATCACGTGACCATTCACCAACACTGGGCATGCGCGTGCCGGTGTAAACACAACTTCATTGATAAAATTATCCCACCATGCTCTGGGTTATCCCCAAACCGACGCTCCATGTACGGTCAACGCCGCCGCTGCACACAGGAATTGTCACAGATCGCTCGAATAATAGCTTGACTCCAGCGCATGTAGGCAGTTATAGCGTTGTAAAATGCAGAATTTACTTTTACAACAGCTGCTAGCAAAGATATACGCCATGACTGATGACACCCAATCATAGAGCCGAGCGTCAGCCTCTACTACATCATCGTTTCTAAAGTCCTCCGTTTTGACCCGTCTACACTAAAACGCCCTCCGGAGATTCAAAACGAAAAACGGGTCGGCAGCGTTTCTAAACTTCTCCGTTTTGGGTCTCCGTTTTTGCCGTTTTAGTGTGGACAGGAGGTGCAAACGTAGCAAAAGGTCTCCGTTTTTAAACGAAAACGCAGTAGTGTGGACGGGGCCTAAGTCTTGACTGGAAACAAAGCATCTAATCTTGCAATATTTTTCAGATGATGGTATGCTGATTTAGTTATTGCTTTGACATGGCTACTGAAACTAAGGTCTAACTCTAGAGACACACCCAGATTCCTCACTTGATTTTTTGTAGTTAGACCCCTAGTGTCAAGGTATGCGTTGACCTTGAGAACTTCATCTTTGTTTCCAAACGCAATGACTTCAGTTTTGTCTTTGTTTAACTGAAGAAAGTTTTGGCACATCCAACTGTTTACTTCATCAGTGCATTGGCACAGGGAGTCAATGGGGCTGTAGTCGTTAGGCGATAGGGCTAAGTAGAGCTGTGTGTCGTCTGCATAGCTGTGGTAAGGGATTTGGTTCTTTCTCATTATTTGGCTCATTGGGAGCATGTACAGGTTGAACAGGAGTGGCGCAAGAATTGAGCCTTGAGGGACTCCGCAAGTCATGGATGTCCACTCAGACTTATGGTCTCCTATACTCACATAATAACCTCTCCCTCCTAAGTATGACCTGAACCATTTTAGAACTATCCCAGAAAGCCCGACCCAGTTTTCCAGCCTGTCAAGAAGTATGTTGTGATCAACGGTGTCAAATGCAGCACTGAGGTCGAGTAGTACCGGTGTTGTGCCTAATTCCGACCCCCCGGCTGGAGACTACCCCCCTTCGCGTGCACGCGGACAGTACCGCCGTGTTTCCGGTAGATGGCAGTTAAAACACGAAACGTTCGGTCACATGCTTCACTGATCCCTACTCCAAACGTTCAAATTGAAGAAAATCTATGGATTTTCCTGTAGATGGCAGTATAAACTCAGAAACGTAATGAATTGCTTTTCAACCTTAATCGTAAAGGAGACTGGCATGTCCATTGCAAATCTCTTTTGATAACGCTTGATGGCGTCTTTGTTCCAGTTTTTCTTTTCTTTTCTTTTCTTTTCTTTTCTTTTTCTTTCTTTTCTTTTCTTTTCTTTTCTTTTCTTTTTCTTTCTTTTCTTTTCTTTTCTTTGCTTTTGCACACACTTGTGTTGGTACTGAAGCTTCCAGTGCACTAACAAATACAACAAGAAACATAGTAATACAATGATAAGAATAAAATATAAAAGTATAAAGACACGATAGGTTTAGTCATAATGAACATTTACAGATTATGAACATATTTACAGTATTATGAATAATATTAACAGATATCAACTGTGTTAGGAAAGATTGCACTAAACAGTGGGAGACTGGGAGTATTACACTTACAGGCATATGCCTTGGGAGGGATTTAATTGTTCAAAAGGGAAATAGCATGTGGGAAGAAACTGTTCCTGTGCCTATAGTGTTCTGAAAACACTAATGTTGCGTTAGATTTAGGGGGTATTATTTGGGCAGGCCCGTTTTTACCCCCCTGCCTGGATTATACCCCCCTATTTCTTCTCTCTAGAGTCTAAATACACAAATGGTTCCTAAAATGAGTCTGATACACCTACACCAGCATTACTGTGTGTAAAATGCTACATTTCACTCTATTAGCATAGGCAGATTTAGTTATTAGGGGGGTATTATTTGGGCAGGTCCGTTTTTACCCCCCTGCCTGGATTATACCCCCCTATTTCTTCTCTCTAAATACACAAATGGTTCCTAAAATGGGTCTGATAAACCTACACCAGCATTACTGTGTGTAAAATGCTACATTTCACTCTATTAGCATAGGCAGATTTAGTTTTTAGGGGGGTATAATTTGGACAGGCCCATTGTTATCCACCTACCTGGATTATACTACCCCACCCCCACCATTCTTCTGGGTTTTTTTGTTGTTGTTTTTTTATAAATTAAGAGTGTTGTAATTTATTTGGTCAAATAGCAATAATAGTGTGCAATGTGTTTCTGTGCAGTTTGTCATCCCCTCAAGTATAAGTAGGCCACATACACTGTAATCAGAGTTAATAAACAAATCTCTTGAACTAGGACTTCTTTTTTTGTTTTCAGTTGGTTTTGTTGTATTTTGGACATTATTAAATGTGATTTTGTTATTCTGTAAAAATTATTTTGTTGAATATGAATTGAATATTAATGTCTAGAAAGTTTATTAATCGATTGTCAATGTCATTAAAATAAAACTAATATGGCTACAATTCAACTTTAAATAACAATGCATACAAATGAGAACACAAATAAAGCTGTGCCTTTTTTACTATGTTACTTTCTTGCGGTCCTTGTTGTGCAATTTGAAAGCGTCATGTTTTGTCCATCACCTGATCACGTGAACGATCGACCAATCAGGACTCGGCCCTGGGTGCGATGATGCTGTGAGTGTGTGCCGAAGAGGAGGTGTAAAACGGTAGGAGAGTTACACGTGTAATTAGGATAATATCTTAATTGACAGATTATATGACACTGTTAATTTTCTTAAAAACTGGACAAATTTAATTTCAAGGAGTTAGTAGGCCTATGCGTAAACGTAAATATAGAGGATCTAAAAGCAGCTGTGCAGAAGAACTTTTCTTTCCATCGATATCGTCCTTTTGAAAGGTAAATATGTTTCCATTGTCACATTATAGGCAGATTTAAGGCCATTGCACGCACACTGAATCCGAAATTCGCGTCCGAAATTTTCGCACGTTAAAAAATAAATAGGCCTACGACCTCACGTTGTCAATCACGCTTGCACACCGCCTCCGAAACTTTCGTGCGTCATAAAAACAAAATTCTGTGTTTTTCGCATCCGTTGCAAGCAGTTTGAATGGGGTTTGAATGGTGTTTTGACCATTCACAGCCTCCGAATCATGAATACGAAAAAACGCATACGAAAATTTTGGACTCAGTGTACCTTTAGAGGCCTTTTAGAGTAAGTTAGGGCTGACGGGGGTTGATTGAACATGTGTGTTAAATCACTGTGGTGGAACAAACATTATAAGCCAACTATGAGGATGTCATGAAAGCAACAAAAAAAAGAAAATAAATTACTTTATGAGAGATTTGTGTATGCTAGACAGTATAGTTTCTCCGTTTTTTTTTTTGGTCAATTATGCGTGTTAGCTATGGTAACTTTATCATTGCATTGCAGATCTTACATCAAAATATAGAAGTGATATCATTATTTACTACTTTCAATGCAAAATATTGTAAAAATATGTGTCTGGCTATCCATGTTTTAGTTTGAGTGTAGTTTCAGAAGTCAATATTAATGAATGAATGAATGAATTATAATATATTAACATTTAAAGGCTCTTTACAGGATCAGTGCACATCAAGAGGGAAAGCATTTGTTACACTTTTGTGAAGGTGATTATACCATCAATTAAATCTGTGCCAATAAACCCCTCTCGACAACCAACCCTTACTTATTAATTTGTGCTTTTTGTTCGGTAGATTATGGATCCTGCAACATACAGTGCTATTGTGACCTACAAAATAGGTGGTGGGTATCCTCAGGGATTACCCAAGGATCAGAAGTCCAATTTCCGGAAAAAAACTGCTATTTATGACATTGAAGGTGACTACAACTATGTGATTAATCAAATAAAAAAAATTATAAAACCCATTTGCAACATAAAATGTTAGGTAACGCTTTAGATTACAGCCCGGAAAGTACTGTGTAATTAAGAGGAATTTACAGTGTAATTTTCTGTAATTATAGGCTGCGTTCGGAATCGCATACTTCCCTACTATATAGTAGGCGAAAAGAGTAGGCGAGCGAAAAAGTACGTTCGAATCCTCAGTATTCATAAAAGAGTAGGCGAGAATTACCTGGTTGACGTACTAATTATCACGAGATTTGGACGATAGTGCGTTCGAATATGCCTACTTTCCTACTATATAGTAGGCGAAAACAGTACGTGAGGGAAGCAGTACGTTCGAAACATCAGTATTCCTAAAAGAGTAGGCGAAGTTCCCGGATGATCTCCTGCTTTCGCCCAGACATTTGAGTGTTTTTCAGCTTGTACTCATCTATCCCAGGAGGCCACGCGAGAGGATACGATATAAAAAAGAACAAGAAGAAGTAGATATTTCATATTCAAACATGACGGAAAGGGTGGACGAGAGTGTTTTCAAATGTGAGTATTACAAATACAAACCAAATCGCATGTGTTGAACTAACTTTCTGTACAGTAAATTGTTGAACTGTTGAAGGTGCAAAGACGCTATATAATATGGTAAATTTGTGATTTTGCCGTAAATCACATTTTATTGGATAGAGGAGCTCCATAAGGACACATACGTCTTTAAACTGTATTTGCATACATTTTAAACCGTATACATCTGAAATACCATTACTAAATATTTATTCAAAATCTGGCAAGATTACTACGTGTAACTGATATGAAATAGACATCTGAGTGACGTGTGTGTACTATTGTTTAGGAGAATTCACTGTTGTTAACACTGTTTTTATTAGTTTAATGCATTTTACATAAAGTAACTAAACATAAGTAATCTATTTCATTTATCCATTAGTACTGTTGAAAAATTGTTGAACATTTATGATGGATAAAAAGCTATTTATTAGCAACAACCTCAACATGTAAATGTAGTATTGAGCTCATAAATCACAGAGGTAACGTGAGTCTTGTCTGGATGTTACAGGGACGGATGAGCACACGCGGCTGCTTATCCGGTGGAGAGTGGCTCATGAAGCGCTCTTCACCGGAAAGCGTAATGCTGCCATCAAAGGCTTTGAGTGAGTATACAGAAATATTTAAAAATCAATTGAATACTTTATTTGCAGTACATCTCAATTATTGTATTTTCAAACAGAGATGTAACTTTTTCATTCTTGATTTCTCTCTTGCTGCAGATCTTTTGTGGAGGAGCAGAGCCTGCAAGGCAGGGTGACGGCGGCGTTTGTTAAAAAAAAATGGGAAAACCTGAAACAAAAATACAAAGTAAGATCATTTTGTTACTTCTAATACATAAATTAAATGATTAAATATTGTGCTGTTAAAATGACTGCTTTTGTATCATGCTTGTGCATTTTTGCAGGATCTGAAATGTCCGCAGACGGGGGTGAGCACTGAGGATGGAGGGGCCACAGCAGCGTCCTGGAAGTGGTACACTGCCATGGATGAGGCAATTGGGGGCAGACCCTCCATCTCTCCTCCTGCCCTCGTTGCCTCATGTGGGCCGGATGCTGCTGTGGTCTCTTCATCCTCAGTGAGGCCAGAGCCAGCAAGAGCCAGGAAAAGGGCTATAGATGTGGAGGAGCTGATCCGGGACATGGAGGAGCGAGAAGAGGAGAGAGAGCGGAAGGCAGCTGAGAGGGAGGAGAGGCTGTGGAGAGAAATGGAGGAGAAGGAGGACAGAAGAGAACGGGAGAGACGAGAGAGAGAGGAAAGACAAGAAAGAGAAGTAAGAGAAAGAGAAGAGAGATGGCACCGGGAGGGAGTCGAGAGAGAGGAAAGGAGAGAAAGAGAAACCAACGAAAGGGATGAAAGGTTCCTTTCTGTTCATCAGATGCTCGCCAAAAAATAAATTATTTGACAAAAAACATGTTCTGATCTTTTGCACATTTGGGTTGATGTGAATTAAATTTGTGAATAAAAATGGGAATCTATATATATATATATATATATATATATATATATATATATATATATATATATATATATACACACAGTACTGTGCAACAACTACAAATGGTGGCCTAAGAATTTTGTACAATAATATGTATATAAAACAAACTATTCCTAGGTATTCACAGTACATTATAGACTTCTAGAAATTTAGTGATACTTTAAGATTGTAATCAAATTCATAAATTAAATATTTATGAAACGTTGATTAATAATTAGTGAATGTATGGTGTAATGTAAGAAGAAAAAACACTTGTTTTACTGGAGTGTATTATATGACTTTTAAAGGTTTACAGAGTTCATGCAAGGATCTTAAAGGCAGGTCATGGAGGGTTAAGTTCCAGCACACCTGTCAGTAAATTTCAAGTAGTCAGTTATTAATCGGTTTAAATTGATTCAGGGGTGTATAATTAGGGTTGGAAAAACTCTGCTGGATAATAGCCCTCCATGACCAAAGCTGAACTTGAGACTGTTTACACAAATTACACACAGTAAAATAGTGACTAAAGGGTTACTTAACCCAAGCAAATAAATCATAATAGTAATAATTCAATAGTCATTATTTACTCGCCTTGATGTTGTTTGATCCCTCTGTTTTTTGTTTTCCTGAACACTAAAGGTGAGTTTGGTCAGGTTTGTACTGTTTGGTTTAATACAATATCAGTCAATGGACTTTCAGAAGCTTCAAAAGCGTCATTAAATAATGCCATGAAGCTTCTGAAAGTTGGGCTCCATTGACTGATATTGTATGAAACCAGCAGAACAAACTTGACAAAAATTCCCTTTTGTATTTAAACAATAAAAAACATTAAATAAGTAAATAGTAAACCGTAAATAATTGCTGTATTTATATGTTGAGGTGAACTAACCCTTTAACCCACCAAATATAAATTGTAGTAAATTTATGTATGCATTTTGCATTATAGTAATTCCTTGACAAACTAAGCACCTTTGACTGTTTATGCCCATGACTGGTTCAAAAAATGCTTTACAAATATCAATCACATTTATGCATTTGACATATTTTTTATCAAAAGTGATTAACTCCATTTATTTACAGGGACAATGACCCTGGACAAACCTGGAGTAAAGAGCCTTGCTGATTGACCAGCAATCTTCTTCTAACCAGTTCATTGGTTTATCCCTCTACACTACAAAAGGTTTTAAAGCTCTAACAAATATTTACATGTAATTGTAAACCTATAAAATGACATTTGTCAAGAAACTGAATGCTGACAACATGAATTTTAAAACATTTTTATCTTTCTTAATGTTTTAAAGGTAGTCATGCTCATGGAGAGCCGGCACAGGGATGTTTGGAGCAGACACTGCAGAAGCCAGATTGTCCCGCACTTGTTCTCCCACTCTTGCTGCAAGGTTGTGGGGATCAGGGGGGTCGTCATCATGGTCTTCCTCATCCTCTGGCTCAACGATGTCCCCATTGGCTAGAGCGAGATTGTGAAGCACAGCGCAGCACGCAACAATCTCAGGCACGAAGGCAGGGCTCACCTCCAAGGCCTTGAAGAAAATGCAGCGCCAGCGTGTCTTCAGCATCCCAAACGCTCTCTCCACGATGTTGCGGGCACGGGAGTGCTTGCTGTTGAAACGCGCCTGCACAGGGTTCTGCACAGGCTCTCTGTAAGGGGTGATGAGGCAGATGGGTGCACTCAGGCAAGGATAGCCTCCATCCCCGAGGATGCACTTGCCTGCAGGTGGGTAAAGGTTGCCAGCATACACAGGGCTGTTCCTCAGCACCCTGGCATCGTGCACAGACCCAGGATATCCCACAAAGACATCAAGGAATTTCCCCCGGTGATCAGAGATGGCCTGGAGTTGGATGGAGTGAAACAGCTTCCTGTTGAAGTAACAGTGGGAGTTATTTGCTGGAGGTTTGATACGGATATGACAGTCGTCTATTGCACCAACTACTCTGCTGAAAGCTGGTGACCCAGACAGCTGTGCAAATCCTGCTCCCACTGCCTCCAGGTCATCTCCGGTCGGAAAGCAGATCACCCTCCTCAAAATTCCCATGATGGCCTTGCTCACTCTGTGCACAATGTTATACACAGAGGTCTTTGGGATGTCGAAGGTCTGCGACACCACCCTGTATGACGCTGCATGGGCCAGCCAGTGCAGGAACACAAGGACCTCAATCTCCCGTTCCCATCCAAGGTCTGATCCAGGTCTGACTGCAGCAATCAGGGACCTGATGGACGGCAGAGACAGGCGAAGGTGGGCACGGTGGTCAGCTGCCTCATCAAGATAAAGCCGCAGAATGGGAACCGCTCTATTGAGATGGCAGTATGATGTGGGGTTCACCGCCTGCAATAAATACATCATAGTTTGTTAGAACAAAACAATCAAAAACAATGTTTCATGTGGTATTGACTTGTATATGTATTTATTTATTGTGATGATTTCTTTTATTCATTCACTTATTTTTATCCATCTTTCATATTGTTGTCAGTAAATAAAATATGAATTTCATGAATAAAAATGTATTTACATCATCTGCATTTGTCTAGAGTGTATTCATGCATAGCTATGTCATATGATAATACAAAAGTTTGCTTGTTTTACAAAACTACATAATTAATAATGTATATATATTATAATAATGTTATATAATTAACTGTTGGTCACAGCATTTGTCATAATTATTGTGCATAAGTGTCGGGATGGGCTAGTAATGAAATTCTTTCTGGGGTAATCTTAATTGTTTAAGTAGTAATACTTGCTTTGTTTGAGAATAAAATCAGTCTTCTCCAAAGGCGAGATCGTCGAGCAGCTGCCCGTCATCTCCTTTGTGCACACCTTAATCTAACAATTGCAGACATGCCAACCATTTCAAACGCTGAACTAAACCGTTCTAGTAAAGTTGTCGAGTTACTGATGCAATCAGCTGTTAGTGCACCTGTCGCTCATGACTTTTAAATTGTTGCGCTTGTGAAAACGTCATAGGTCACATGTAACGTCAACATGGCGAATGATGTCCGGATCGCATTCATACTTAACGAGATTTGGCCATTAAGTACCTACTCTTTTAGCGCTCGTTAAGTAAGTACTCATTGAAATTAAGTACCTACTCATTGAGTATGCGATTCCGAACGCAGCCCAAATGCACCCTTCTTTTCCCCGTGAAAGGAAGGATACATAAATGGACACTTAGCGGCCTATCCTACCCTGATCCTACCCCATAATTCATTGCGCGCCGGTGACGACAGCATGTTTGGTGCAGCATTTGGTGTGTAGCCTACAGTTCAAATTCAAATGTTGGTGTTCAACTATGCCTTTTAAAACCGTTCATTTTTCGTTTTTCAATTACGGGTTAAAAAATTAAAAACGAATGGATGCAAATTTACACAGACTATTAAACTAAAAATAGTTTAGTGATCGTTTTTTAGATTAAAGTCTTTGATTTTACTAGTATTTTGATTGACTATCAAACCTTTCTACAAATACATTATTTGAAATATTTAATAATAGGCCTATAAGGTAGCTTTGCGTCCATTTTTTTTTTTAACCCGTAATTGAAAAACTAAAAATGAAAGGTTGTTGTATTTTTAAAAGCCAAAGTTGAACGCCAAAATTTGAACTGTAGGCTACACAAATGCTGCAAAAAAAAACTTTATTAAACATTTAAAATATTCACAAATTACTATGGGACAAATGTCGATTTTACTGGTTTTCTAAGGCCAGATTAGAACCTGGAAATTATATTTTTCCCGCAATGCTGAATGAGAAGAGCCATGTCTCTGGAACCATGATTTATAGGCTAATGATAATAAATGTGTCTGAATAAATAACGAGGCATTTTAATTGTTCGTTTAAAAGTGAACATTTCAAGCTTTAGGCTAGGTATATTTTGTTTCAGTTCATTTATTCAGTTCATTACTGAATTATTCAGTTGTTCAGTTCATTACTGAGCGCTCCAGTTCACGGAGATCATGAAAGCGCGACTGATTGTTTTATTTTATTTTACAAAAGCACAATGTTTTCTTGTTATGTGAGTTTGGACGAATAAAAGTAGTTGCGAATGATGTATTATTCTTTTCTGTATGACCAGAAATTATAGAGTATTTTTTAAGTTGTTTCCACTGTTGATGGGAAAATGCAAGTGTTCGCGGCCGCGCCTCCGTGCCGTGCAGTGCGCGCTCACACTCCCACACACATTTGCGTCAAAATCTTGTGTTTATTTGTGATAATCTTAGCCCTGTATTATGACTGACATTTGACGAATTTCTTTGTTCCTTTTATTGGATAAAAGCGATTTCTAAATATGTAGCCTAAATGTAGGCTAATAATAATAATATTATTATCATTTGCGTTGAGTTCACTGAAGACCGTAATATGTTAATCATAAAATAATATATGAATGTTTTATTTTTATATAACCTAACCTTGTGTTTGTGTTATATTTCTTTTTTATATGTGAAGTCTTTTTTTGCTTATTCTATTATACTGAGCTTTTTCCTCTTAAAAAAATTGACTTTAAAGACAAGTGGCCTAAATGTCGTTTAGAAAATTCATGTATTTAACATCCTCAGTAAAATATAAAACATAAAAATGGCAATAGCCAATTCTGGCTCCATAGCTGTTTACTCAATTATAACAAATTAATCATCAGGATGGCAGCTCCGTCTCGCACTGTTGCTTGGCGCCATGGAGCGGTAATCGGGAACACCTGGATGCGCAATTAGGAAATCCTATGAAGGCTACAAGGTGCGTCCTTTGAAGGACGAATAGGCTGCATCCTTCGAAGTCCGCGGCCTTCGGAGGATGCAGCCTTAACATTGGGACACAGCTAGCGCTTCAGAGTAACTGATAGTGATGGGAAGTTCGGTTCTTTTCCGCGAACCGGTTCTTTCGGACAGTTCGTTTCAATGAACCGGTTCAAAAAAACGGTTCATCAGTTATTTTACGTCCTCACGTAATGACGTCAATTCTATCATCCCGGCGGATCAAAATACACACACACGCCATTCTAAGCTTGATGCGAGTAATTCATTGCCACAGACCCTGACAATTTGTGGCGTACCCTGACAACCCTTTTCCCTCCTTTCCCTGTATATCTACTGTAGTCATGCTCTGAACCAGAAGTACTTTTTCTGGGGCGTCCAGCTGTCAAATGCCGCCTCGAACCAGTCTTGGTTGATCTTCGGGCCACTGCTGTTGGCTGACAGCCAATAATGGGACCTGGTCGTCTAGCAGCTCGTCTTAACGCTGCTGCACGTTTTGACATCATCCCTTTACCAAAACAGTAATATGCAGAGACCAGTTGGGTTGGGTTGTGCTTCATCTTTTCAAGCTGCTTGGCCATTGTAGTCATGGCATCACTGTAGCTGGAGTTTTCAGCCAGTTCAGCAAGTAGTCCAAGCATCCTCTTCACAGGAGATTGAGGTAGAGATGCTGTTTAAAAAGAAAACAATAGCTTTATTTTTTTATACAGAAATAAATTGTCCCTAATAAACATTTAGACACAAAACTTGCAAAAACTCATCACTTCGCCTCAGAATAGAGTCGTATGGATTACTTTTATGAAGGATAAATGCGCTTTTTTTGAGAACTATGCAGGATATTTTTGATAACTCCGCTTGTTTTCCGCTGAAAGAAGATACATCTAGGATGGCTTGAGGAGGAGTAAATTATGGGATAATTAAAATGTTTGGTTAAACGTTTCCTTTAACTCTTCTAAGCTTAACTCTCCGGGGTCGCCGATCACGCCGGCGTGATCAAGTCACATGACCAGTTTAAGACGTCGATGCATAAAAACAAATGCTGTGTCCCAATTCGCATACTATCCGTCCTAAATAGTATTCGAAAATAGAATTAGTACGTCCCAAATCGTAGTATGTTGAAATGAGTGTTCCAAAGAGACCCGGATGGTCTACTATTTCTGGTCAGAATCCGAAGTGCAGATCGGTGCGCACTCTAACAGCTAATATTGCCCACAACCTATCACGCGTTGGACGAGGATTTGGTTAGAACTACAAACACGAGTGAAAAGTGTTAAACAACTACAGACATGGAGGACGCGCGAGTCAGGCGGTTATGTAGAGAGGTTTAGATAAAGGGGTTTGAGTGATTAATTATCAGTATCTAACCTGACGAAAATGTATTTATTCAATGTTGGCTACATTTTATTGCATCTGCAGCAGCATTGTGAACTTTTTATAAAGATACGTTTAGCCATTAACTTTTAAATGCATCATTACATTCAAATTGCAAAGGAGAGTGTTACGTCCGCATGAAAGACCCACGACTGGCAGTGACTGTTCACTGATATGCTCACACAAAAATCGCTCCAAAAGATGTTTTCCAACAGGTTTTATCGTAGTTTTTGTCGAAGTCAAGTCAAAAGGAGTTGGACAAAAACTACGATAGACCTGTTGGAAAGCATCTTTTGCAGCTATTTTTGTGTGAGCATATCAGTGAACATCCCTGACCACTCGGTGAGTTTAACGTCTTTGTAAACTAAAGTTTAATGCGTTTTAGGAAGGATTGTTTCTGTGCACCTGTATGCACAGTATGTTGATACAGTACATCAAAGTGAAAAACTAATTGTCTGGTCATATAGGTGATGTTGTGCTGTTGATACCAAAAATTGGTATGGTAAACATTTGCAAAATTAAAAAAAAAAAAAAAAAGTACTCAAAAACGGCCAAAATACCCCTAGACTCCGAAGGGTTAATGAACTCACCTCCCTCTGAGTTACTGTGCATACAGGGTTGGTTGGAGTATGAGGCCTCTAGGGTAGATGAGCTGGGGGAAGACCGGTCCAGCTCAAGCATGTCTACTGTTCATTACATACACATAAAAAATAAATATATATATTGCAAGAGAATTTCTGTTCATTATGTCACCATTGGAAACAAGAAAAAAAAATTTGAAAAACAAAAAAGCACCAACCCTCCCTTTATACTGACCATCATCTTGAGCAGTGAAATTGTACTGACCATCATCAGTATTGCAGGTTTCTTGTCTTGGAGGCATGTCTATAAAAGTGTATACTAATGTCACACTGTGCTGACTAGTTGTTTTGTTTAGAATTAATCTTGTATAATGAAGGTTTTATGTCTTAGTTGTCATAAGTTTTGTTTACCTGGTGCTAATGTGCTTGGCTTGGGCATATTTTGCCTTAAAGGGTTCAGGAAGTCAAGAGAAACTGAGGCTGTAAAGAAGATGAACCGGACATTGTCTTTAAATACCTTCCTTAGATATTTGTCAGATGTGTGACAAGTGATTCTGCAAAGAAATAATTACCTTTTGTTATTTTCAGCAGCTCAGCCCTCATTTCAGCTGTTGTGGGGAGAAAGTTGATGGAGGTGATGTTATAATGTTGCACCACTGCTGCCTGGTGTTTGCATGGTGCCCCACTGTGGCCAACTGGACATGTGCAGAGTTCCAACTCCATGTCCACGGTATAGGTGTCTCCTGATGTGGAGGATTTCACCTCAAACGTCTTCTCTCCAACCTAACAGTGACATGAAGACATGACATACAGACATATTTACAAAAAGATCTGACAATTTTATAATGATTCATATTTAAAAATTATTCTTCACCTGAGAAATATCAGACACTTTAATGTTCCTTTCTGTAGCAAGGAATCTTGACCGCTGGAATGCCTCCCAATGGCCAAGTGCAACGTCTGTCACACGTGCCTCATAGTACATCTCTAGACGGGTGATGAAAAGGTTGAATAATTGAGGGAGGTTGAAAGCTTTTGTTCTCTGGAGTATTTTGTCTTTCAAAACACGCATTGCAGCCTCCACATAGTTGTTTGTTTGGTTGCCACGTGTTGGCAAGTCTCTCCTGTAGCTGAGAGCCCAACTCTCACGTCGATTGTAAAGAACCCGTAGATAGGTCAGGAACTTCTTGTATCTGTAGCGAGTTAAGACACATAACAAATTCAAAACAATAAATCCCTCAAAACAGGCTTCTGGAGCGTGAACATATCAGAAGTACCTCTACCTGTCTACTATTTTCTCTACCTGTTGGTCAAAGGGTTGTCCAGGGCTTGCTGGTAGAGCAATTCAACTGTACTCATCTCCCTGGCATAAAGCATGTCTTTTACTATGCTGAACAGTGTCTGCCTGTCCTTCATCTCAATGTTGTGATCTTTGTTCCACAACCACCTCCACACAGCTTGCAAGCGATGAAATATGCAGAGCAGCTGTGTGGCTCCAGGAAAGACCTGGGCTATAGCTCCCTTTTCTGCCTTTGAGTCATCTGTAAGAAACACACAAGGGCCTGCCTCGCCTCGCCCTCCAAAGGCATCCTTTGGCAATAAGGACTTCAGCAGCTTCAATCCCTCACTAATTGTCTTCTCATCCTCTGACTGGGTTATCACTATCCCAAGAGGAAGACCACCAGCACAAGTATGTGTGAGAAGCAGAAACACCCTGCAGTTCTCCCGGTCCATGTTACCAGATGAATCCATAAAACACATTTCTCCACTTTTGGAAAGGCTGTGTGTTCGTTTCATTAATGGCGAACAAATGGCTACTAGTGGTGTTCCTGCTGAGGACATTTTAAGCTTGGCACAGCTGCATTGTATGATTCTATCTGCCTTTCCAAAGCTTCTAGCATTCCCTCCCCACTTTGCTCTCCAAACTCCTGCTTATTCACCTTCTGATACAGTCTGCAAATAAAATTGATTGTTTTACCACATAAGTCTGCCAAAGCTACTGATTTGAAGACCAAAATACATTTTCACATACCTGTAGGAAAACTGAAGGTCTGGGCAAAGGGCACGGTTAGCTGAGGCATATACATATTTGTTGCCATGCTCAGCCAACAGGTCACTTTTCAGAGCTGATGTAGGGTTGTGCCCAATCTCAAACAACCGAGTTAGGGTTTCAATTGCCTTGACACCCACATCTCTGTGCCTCAGTGCCTCTGCAACAAAGATGTTATGATTATGTACATTGTACATGCGCACAGAAGCTGGGTAGGTGGGTATATGGGGATCATTGCTCCTGAAAAATAAACACAAATCTTACTAAGTAACTGAAAAAGGCTATATATTTTATTTAGTTTTCACATTTCTAACCCACCTCCCCTTTTGTCTACAGTCTTTACCAGAGTGCAAACCATTTTAGCCTCACAGCATGTATTTTTTGAGAGCCGTCTTTGATTAGCTGTGCCTGATCGGGCACAAACATTGTGTTGGCACCTATAATGAGCCTATGGATAGATATAGATAGAATATGAATGTTTAAATATACAGAACTAGGCAAAAGTCTTAGGCATGTTAGATTTTCATTTAGATATTTATATAATTTGCATTAGTGTGCCAATAGGAAATATTAGTTTACATTTCCAAATTTTCATTTTGCCCTTAACTGTAATAATCCACTAAGATTTCTGTATGCACAGGGAGTCCAAAACAGACAGTATGACAAAATGCTGTAAATTGAGAATGTTTTAAAAAATAATGTCATAAATAGGTTTCGGCAACACTTTACAATAAGGTTTCATTGTTAATATTTGTTAAATGTATTAATAACTAACATGCACTAACCATGAGCAATACAATACAATACGGTAACACTTTAGAATACGGTTAACGAAGGAACCGTATTCTAGTGTTACCCAATACATTTGGTACTTTATTGTTAATATTAGTTAATACACATCCAGCTGTTCATTGATTGTTCATGTTACTTACAGTGCATTAACTAATGTTTGACAAATACAATATCTTATTTTAATAATGTATTAGTGAATTATAAAAATGAACATTAACAAAGATTAATCATGCTGCAGAAGCAATGTTCATTACTAGTTCATTTTAACCATAGTTAACCAATTTTAACTAATACAAACTTATTGTAAAGTGTTTTTTTATTTATTATTGTTTTAGATTGTATTATTTAGATTTGCAGGTAGATTTCTCATTGAAGACACTGAAGATTTTGCCACTTTTGGATTTAGTCTCAGATTGTTTAGTCTCCATGTAACCCCAGATGAACCCCATGATCAGATCAATGTGCGGACCATACTGTTTTAGACTAAGTTCCTGTGCATATGAAAATCCATCCATCCACCCACCCACCCATCCATCCATCCATCATTTCTTACTGGAAAACTAAAGCAACATATATAAATAATTTAATTACCTTAAAAAGCACACGTTGTCCCTTGTTTGGTTTTGTCACTGCAACTCTCCAGCTCACTCCTGATGACTCCCCAAGCTTTTTCACCCATTCCTTCACTTCACAAACTTCTGTCAGGGAAATTCTGAACGACGTCTCAAAGCTTGTGTGGTCCAGCAGGTGTGATTGGCCTTTTGGAGTGCAGAAATTATAGGTGCAGAAATGATAATTGTACCCGGGAGGTAACCATTTCTGTAAATTAAAAAGAAATGTTAGCCACTATAACGCTGGCAGATGTCAATAAGCATATTAACTGAGATGGTCCCAACATTTCGACACATCACACAGTGAACAAAGTTTATTAAAACAAATCATATTACAAGCGTCATATTACAATAATCAGAAAGGTGTTAAATCAAATTAATTTAATTCAAATTCGTAACCTTTAGATCTGAGGCTTGGTCTTCATCACAGCCAGAACAAGTGTCCTCCACTGAGGATGATAGAAATTCATAAGATAAGTTAAAATTATAATTATAATTGAAACCTACAAACACTTCTATTAATACAATTATACGGAAAACAACCAGGCATATCTTACCGTTTGTCACCATCGGATCCATTTAGCTGATGTCTAAACTTTTTACCTCAGAAGACTACGTGATAGAGTTGACCAATGAAATCGAGACATAGGCGCGAGTCATCGCTGCGGGGTGTGGCTTTCGGTTAAGGGGCGTGGTTTTCGCTCAACTGGTTTGGGAAAAAAAAAAAAAAAAAAAAAAGAAAAAAAAAAAAAAAAAATCACGCGTACTGAACCACTGTACTCAGGGCAGGACTTAGGGTGGTGGGGGCCCCTGGGCTTGAGTCACTTTCGGGCCCTACCTTATACATAGCTTGTGTATGTATCATTTAGTTCTATTTAAAGCAATGTATTAGAGCTACACAATTCTGGATAATTTGAGAATAAAAATAGAGATCACGATTCTGAACAAAGCACTTAACAAAATAACATAATTAGTTAATTGCTGAAGTATATTAAAAATGTTTAATTAATCTGAATTATTAAAAAAAACCTTGGGTTTGAATGATTCAATTCCTCAATCAAATACACTTGTTTCATAGATGAATCAGCATTTTTTAACAAATCTCTTGAATGAACGATTCAATGAGAAATGTTTTTTTAAGTCATTTGTCGCCATGTGGTGGCTAAACAATATAATCGATCCAATCTTTATTTGAAGTGCAAAGCTACTTTCATAAGGTGACTGGTACCATAGACAGAGTTACATGTAAAAAAAAAAACGTAATAATTTATTTATATGACCACTGATTGAAGCTTAAAGTTTTTTTTTTTTTTCAATAAATAAATAATGATTTAAAAAGTTCAAAGTGATCATTTGTTTATTGCAATGTACAAATGTCTTTTGTCAGACTGAGAATAAAACACTTATTTACCTGGAAAACATATTGAAAAACAAACAAATACCCGTTAAGGTTGCAATCATAACAAATCATTTGTATTACATATAAAGAGCTAAATCTATGAGTGTATAAATCTTTTAAAAAAAACTGTTCCTGGTAAGTGTTCGCATTTATGAGGAAAAAACAAAGTTACAGACGTGTCAGTTCTCCGTTACGGACGCGAGCGCTCTGAAGCGGCACTTAAGGCCTGGGACACACTGGCTGCGTGGCGTGCACGATTTTATTTCGGCTCCCATGTTAACAGGTTAGAGCTTGCACACTGCCTGCGTGACACACGCGTCTCAGGCGCGGCTCGAGCCGATCATTTTTTAAATATTGCACCTGTCAATACAGAACGAAATATTATGTAGGCCTAGTCTGTTTTGCTGTCAATACTGCTGACAGTGTCTTTATCAGTAGGGTTTATATTAATGCTTAACATGAAGTAGCCTAGGGCTTCCACAATACGTCCTCCCTGTATCACCTAGCAGCAGCAGCGTTTCTGGTGTGCAAAGACACAGAAAACGCGACGCAGCTGACACGCAACAGAAACGCCACGCTCATGCCACGCAGTGTCCCGGCCTAAACTACTTTAAAACTTTCACAGACCCCAAACAGAAAAGCGCAAAGCCTTCTTTAAAGTGAATTTCGTTTTGTATTAATTTTATCTTGATTTTAATCAGTGTTTCATCCACCAATTGCCTGGATTTAATAAATGAGAAGTAAAAGCAGACAATTATAGATAATCACGACACGGAGGCGCCGGCGCGTGAACTGGAGCGCGTCTCATAAATATACCGAAACTCAGCGTATAAGTAGCCTACTCCACAGACCTGAAACATAAGCTACTTAAAATACATTTTTCATTGCAGGGCAGGGCCAGGTAACAATGCTAGACCAATCAGCAAACTTTAAATTAAAAATTAAATGACTGACATATTGAAAAAAAATCAAACGTAAACGAGCGGGGCCCCCTATTGGGCGGGGCCCATGGGCTTGAGCCCAGTCAAGCCCAATGGTAAGTCCGGCCTTGACTGTATGTACGTTCGGTAGTACGCGCATGCTCAGTATCAGTTGCTCGCGCTCATGACTTCTCTCAGCACAACATGTCTCAGTTCAGTTAACTGTTGGAATTACTGGAGTAAAATATAGTCTAATCGGGATATTGGTTTATTTCGAATCGGAGGGACTGTCAGGCATGTCTGAAAGTGAGTAACTTTAGTAACTTGTGGATCAGCGCTGACGCAAGACGCGAACTGTTTCGAACGATTCAGTCCGATTTAGTGTACTGGTTCGACCGGTTCACTAAAAAGAACCGGTTCAAAAGAACGATTCGTTCACGAACCGGCCATCACTAGTAACTGAAAGCAGCAGAAGCGGAGGAGCAGAGCAGTGAGAGGCGCTTGTCACTGCCCCGGCAAGTTTAAAAGGCTGCATTGCAAATCCTCTCGCCAGAAAAGTCCAAAATAGATCGTAAAAGGAAACGTGACCGAGATTACAAAAAACACAAGTTAATGTCGGGATAGCTTTTTCCAGGTGGATAGAGCTAATGCAGGAGAAAGATTTCAAAAGAGACGCTGAAGTCCTGCTTTCTTCTCGACAAGGCTACTGTCACAGTTTCTGGTTTATGTTCCTTGGGTCACCACTAGATGTCCTCCTTCCTCACGGTGTCCATCACTCTATTGAACTACATCCCCCATGATCCTTGTCTTTTCATTGCACTCAGCTGTCTCTTATCACTGATCATTGCACTCAGCCTGTTCCCCATTAGCATTGTCAATTCCCTGTGTATATAACCCTGTTTGGTTCAGTGTGTGTCACGGAGTCCTTGTATTTATCACGCTACTTTTGTGTTCCTGTTTATGTTCTGGTTTTGGATGGATTATGATATCGACTATTGCCTGGACTGGATTTTGAGTAACGGATTTCCCTAATTAAACATACTTTCTGCAATTGGATCTTTTCCTGTGTTTCCTGGTGTGGATCGTGACAGCTACAGTCTTAATTTCAAGCTTTTATTCATTGTTTGGTTGTGTACTTTATTTTATAGACAGATGAACATGTATAGTTAAAAGTTGATGATATCTAACAATGCACATAGGCTTCTTCAGAAAATATAATGAATAAAGAAGGCATAACTACTAATTACAATAGTTCATGTTCTTTGTTTTTGGGTTCTCTTTTAAACACATTAAAATCATGAACAAGCTTTAAAATGACCCATTGGTCGGTGTACTTTTGCTCCATTCGTTTTCCTTTTTTAACCCGTAGGCTAATTGAAAAATGAAAAAATTAACGGTTGTTGTATTTTTAAAACGCAAAGTTGAACACCAAAATTTGAACTGTAGGCCTATACACCAAATGCTGCGCAAAAATAGATATAGCCTATATCGACATATTTTCTGATTTTTGTTTAGGACTTTTTACCACTTTAATAAACATTTAAAATATTCACAAATTAAGGGGTTTAAGGCCAAACACTATATTTTTAAGGCTATAGAAGACTTATAGCATAGCCTATTAATAATAAATGTTTCTGAAAAAGTACGAGGCATTTTATTTGTTTATTAATAAACTAGTATTTTTTAAATCGGCTGGAAACAGATCTCCGTCTCCGCTGTAAAGCGGATGCGCCTTCAAATTCATATGGATTACATAATCAGACAGTATTTGCTTTAGATTCGAATTTGTTCGTTTAAAAGTGGACATTTCAAGCTTTTCCATTTGTTTCAGTTCATTTTTGAGACGCGATCTAGTTCATAAAAGACTGATTGGTTTATTTTGTTTTACAAAAGCACAACGTATTCTTGTTCTTGTGAGTTTACAAAAATAAAAGTAGTTGCGAATGATGTATTATTATTATGTTTTATTTTCTATGACCAGAAATGATAGAGCATTTTGAGTTGTGTCCACTGTTGAAAGAAAAACGCAAGTGTTAATTTGCGCCCGTGGCTCCGTGCAGCAAGCGCGCTCCACACTCCGGACAAACCCTTGCTTGGATATGCGATAAAACATGTGTTCATTTGTAATAATAAAAGCCCTGTATTATTATGGTCTAACCAGTAGGCCATTATGACTGACATTTGACAAATTGCTTTGTTCCTTTTTTGGATAAAAGCGTCTTCTAGCCAAAAGGCTATATAATAAATGGCAATTATTAGCCTATTTGCGTTTATAACTATAAATGAGTTCACTTAAGAATATGTTTATCATAAAATAATGTAGACCTATTAATGTTTTATTTTTATATAACCTAAAATTTAAAGTTTTTGAATTGTTTTTGTTTGGGCTTTTTTTATTGCTTATTATATTATAGGCTACTAAGCTTTTTCCTTTTAAATAAAATCAAGTTTAAACACAATGTTATCCGTGCAGCCGGCCTCACCTAAACAGATGGCTTGTTGAATCAGCCGGCACAGACAAATCCGAGAGTAGCTTTTTACAGCCTACGGTTTATAAACTGAGGAGACGAATTGCAAAACCGTTGAGAAATAAAATTTCGTAAAACGGAAAAAAAATGTCACTTATTTGATTTTAAATTAAATATCTAAGCATTGTATATAGCCTAAGGAACATAAGTCTGTATTTATTGTTTCACCAGTCTAAAAACGAATAAAGAAAAAAGCATGATTTTAGAAAAAAAAAGGAATAAGGAATGGAGTGGACGCAAACGTGCACCGAAGATAGTGGGAGGGAGTGTCTAGTGTGAGGGCACGTCAGCCAGAGCTGTAGTGTGTGAGTGAGTGAGACTGCCTGCTGGTCGAGGGTGGTCGAAAGAAGGATCTGAAGTGCCGGTGTTTCAGCTACAAAAAACCCGCCGAACTGATCCGAAACCAGCCCAATTTTTATCCACCCGCCCAACCCCATTTTCGCCCGCAAAATATATTGCAAAACCGCCCAATCTGGCAACCCTGCTCGCGTGCTCAACACATCCCAGCGTTAGGCTACAATATGCCATAATGCCAGCCAATCAGAGATGAGGCTGCTAAATTCTGATTGGCTGGATTGAAAACCAATCACAAGACTCCCTGCATCACCGACTGTGGACGAGGAAAAATACATGGTGGACGATGTTTGTTTAATTTGTTTAATGGCTTGAACACTTCTATTTAAGTTCAATTCACGGTTTATTTTTTAGCTTATTTTAAGCTAATTTTCTTTAGCTTATATTTAATCAAAATCAAATCGTACTATTACTGTACATAATGGCATGTCCCAGTGTTTGCGACACCTCACTAACTTCTTTCTGAACTGCAAGTTATGTAATTAACATTAGTGAAATATAAATGTGACCGAGCTGGGGTCTCAAATGTTACACATTTTCAGAAATGAAGATGGACAGACTTTTCCCCTTTTAATGAAATAAGTGGGTAAAAACGGTACATCACTCACATCAGAATAAAAAAAAAAGCCATCAAATAAACATAGAAATGCAATGTAATAACCAGAGCCGATCCTCCCTATACGCTCACTACGCAAGTTGCGTAGGGCCCCGCAAATTACTCAAGGCCCCGCCTCCCCCTCGTGTCAAAGCGCGTTAATCAAAGTTTACAACATCGATGAGATAATTAACCGGAACTATCCTTCTGGTCACGAAAAGAGAGAAAAAAACACCATGAGAGTGAATTTCGGGAACAGCAATCAGGTAGACTTGTGTTCTCTACTCTCCAAGTTTGATGTCAGTAAAGAAC
This sequence comes from Tiaroga cobitis, assembly GCA_030578255.1. Classification (NCBI taxonomy): domain Eukaryota; kingdom Metazoa; phylum Chordata; class Actinopteri; order Cypriniformes; family Leuciscidae; genus Tiaroga; species Tiaroga cobitis. The sequence continues at coordinate 4,127,819 of CM060598.1, read as the reverse complement.
AGTAAAGTGAAGTTGATGTGCGTCTCTCTGTAGTCTGTCTGTCTGTCTAACCCAGCTGGGCTGTGCATCTTTTGTTCTGTCTGTGTCTTGCTTGCTAATGCCTCCCACTTCCAAGGCTGTGTTCTGTGACTTTGTGTCTGACAAAAAAGTGAGAGTGAAATACAACTATTTATTACGTTTGATAAACAACAAAGGGCAACGATGTTTGTTTATAAACTGCAACTCGGAAAAGATAACCGCGTCGCGCGTTAACATGTGTTCATATGCGCGTGCACGAAATGAAACGCGCACTTTCCAGCAAAACATCTGTGGGGACCAGTACAATTTTTGGGCGTGATGATGGCACTCCTCATTATAGGCGCACATATTTTTAAAACAAGCCAATGTCCGTTTAGTTACAACTCTGCAATGAAGCCAGATGGAAAGCAATGTATTGACATTGACTATTGACTTATAGGCTATATTGCATTTAAAATTTTGATTGGCTGGACACACTGGTCAATATGGATGCACATCCCTCAGTAAATGATAACCATCAAGTATCAAGTTTTGTTTTTATAATTTAAAATACAGTGACATGCTATGGCAACCCATTTTAGCTTTTATTCATTCAGAGGATGCATTTTTGATATCAATAATTACATTTGTACCTACTGTTTAAAATGTGAATTCTTGATATTAAGAATGTACTTTTTATAGTAAAAATGTATATTTCTGATATCAGGAATTACATTTTCATTAGAACTAGTTAAAGGAGGGAGGATTGTAGTGGGAGCACTGGGGTGTCAGGTGACTGTGGCAATGGCAAATGGTTTACATGGCTCATGGGTCAGGTAGGGGCCCCTTACCAGAATTTTGCTTAGGGCCCCAGGGAGGTCAGGATCGGCTCTGGTAATAACGTTAAAATAATAAATCTACTTCATATCCTTGGAATTATTTAAACAAAAACATTCCAGCAGATGTCATGTAAATACAACTAAAATTCAAAAAAAAAAATTTTGAATTATGCGAGTAATTATATAGAAGTCTTGTGGGTCACACACCCAAGATTTTCACTTACAGATATATTTGCATATATGTTTGCATTGTTACCCACATGTCTGTCTTTTTTTTTTTTTTTTCAGTGAGGGGAACAAGCCTGCACCCCAATGTGCACACTATCCATCCTAAAATAGTATATAAGAAAATACAGTATATATTTTTAGTATGATAGTTGTTTTTACAGAACATCTCTGCTGTGAATGTTTTTGTTTACTTGAACTTAAATTGAAGTGTTCAATCCATTAAACAAATTAAACATAAATATCTTCCACCATGTATTTTTCCCAAGGGGGTAATCCATCAGCCGGAAGTTGAAGCCTCGCGGGAGCCGCCATTGTAGCAGAACTTCACCTGCTGTTAGCATCCCATTGACTCCCATTCATTTTGGCGTCACTTTGACAGCGAATAACTTTACATCTGAGGCGTCCAAAGGCTTAATTTGTCGATTATTTATTTCTAAAGAAACACGACAATGTATAAAATGCTCCATTACTTTGTATCTTACGTTACGGCCCCGTAGAAGCCGTGTTTGTAAAAATAGGCTAAAGATTGCATCATAACCACGGGACTTTCTGTCGCACAATAGAGACATTACCGTATAGACAGGAGGAGAAGCTCGCGGCAATCTTTTACTGTATATGAGGCAATCGGGGGGACATGAAGGCACAAAGTCAAGGGAGAAGCCCATGAATAGAGAGTCCATAAAAGCAACGGGACAAAATATTTCAACAACGTTTTTGAGGAATTAGGTGATTCAAATTTGTCTTGGCACAGCTACTAGAAGATTTTCAACTGTCAGACTGTCGTCACGCTCAGTTTGAGCCTGCGCAGTCGCTCAGACATCAGACAGGAAGTGCAATAATCGGGCTTCAAGTCTTCTCCGTTGAAGTCAATGGGGTCGCTGTGTCCATTTCTTTTACTGTCTATGATTTTTCCTCGTCCACAGTCGGTGATGCAGGGAGTCTTGTGATTGGTTTTCAATCCAGCCAATCAGAATTTAGCAGCCTCATCTCTGATTGGCTGGCATTATGGCATATTGTAACGCTGGGATGTGTTGAGCACACGAGCCGTCTGCGCTTCGAGAGCGCTTACGGATGGCATGAGAGGAGCAAGAAAGTGAAACTTTGCACATGCGAAAGAGAACGTCTGCGCACATCCAAATACTTATTTTAAATGCAAAATTGATTTTCGTTCGCTCGAAATATTTTCTTATCTGCGAGACGAACATTTCTCCGCAAAACTCAGTTCACGCACGTGCAAAATGCCATTTATGCCAAAATTGTGACCGAAATCTAACCCCATACTACCGTAGATGCAACACGCATTTGAAAACGCCAGGCGCTGGAGAGCACAATTTGTTTGAATGCAAAATACAATTTCACCTTTAAATGAGAGTATTTCTTACTTCGTGTCCATTTAAATATACGCATGTATGTGTATTTATATATATACAAAATAATTATGCACAGTGCACCCACATATATTATGTAAACACAAACTTTTATTTTGGATGTGATTACAGGGATTAAAGTGAAAAAAATTCTTCTGACTGAAATTTTTTTCAGGCCAAGTCATATTCCTGTAACTTTATTTAAATAGTCGAGACCAATAGCGTTTTAAGGGAAGATGTTTAAAACCGATCTAATATTGAGTAATTTAAAAGCTATTTTAATCTATGAAAAACAATTACTTATCTTGACAAATAATCAACCATCTACATAACTTTTCAGTGCATGTTTTTATTTATCTTATGAGACCAAACAATGCTAAACTATATTAATATATAGTTTGTGCCATGGCAAATTGTTTTGGCTGAGGGCAAAGTGAAGTTGTATAACTTTATGTAGGCTATATTTAACTTTAACTTTGTAGCCTATTACAGCGCTGACTTATGTTTAATTGAATTGTTTGCTTTATTTCTCATTGTATAGCTTATTATAGCCTACCTATTAGGCTACTACTTTTGAACGGGATATTAGCTCTAAAACTGACATTTAACAAAAAAGAGACATGGTTGTGTAATTTTATATATTCTAAAATATATACAATATTATATTATGCATTCTCTTTACTGTATGTGTACGCATAATACAATAAAACGATACAACCCTGTCTGTTTGTTAAATGTCAGTTTTAATGATAAATAATGTTTCATATTTTTAAAATGAAAACAAAAAGAAGCAGGTTTGTGTTTTAGCTATATTTCGTGTTATTATAACTATATGATAAATCAATGTGCGTTGCCTGAACCACATTTGTGTGGCCATTTATATGTTTATGATAATAATTATGTTCATTTATAAAAGAAAAGGGGCACAGTGGTGTTGATGAAAAAAGGCAGAGTTGATAACCGGAGTAGCCGCGTGCTGAGTGACGCGATCAAGAACGCGCTGTTAGCAGCGTCCTCTCGTCCTCGGGAGTTTGTTCTCCTGAGTCGAACTTGGCAAGTCCGAACTACCAAGGACGCAAGTCCGAAGTTTGCGTACTTGGTATTGAGAAACGACCAATATTGACCCGCGTTCTGTTTTCTATCATGGGACCGCAGCAAACGAGCTGTAGCCTCGCCTGACAAGATTGAGTGAACAGGGTCCAGGGAGCAGTTTTTCCGTGAGCGGGAATTGAAAAACCGGAGTGGACCATGAGCAAAGTGATTACAGAATGCTTAGAGTGGAGAGAGGAACGTGCTTTTGCTCCACTCCAGGCTTTATCACATCCCCCCTCAGCAGGGTGAATACGCATCATCTTTCCTTAATTTAAGACCTATTCCAACTAAAATTAAGACATTTATCACACTGTTTGCGAAATGAAAGCCTATTTACGGCCTTAAAATTATGAAAAGTTAATTTAAGACATAAGGACAGACGGGAACCCTGCAATTGACGGATATCCGTCATAGACTCGCTGCAATTAACGGAAATCCGTCGTAGCGACGGAGAACTTTAATCCTTGTGATTAATCGTGATACAGCCCTAATATATATATACGCCTATTGCCTATATTGTAAATGTGTCTTAGCATATATGTAATGTGCTCTAGCAGAGCTGCTGTAACGTCACATCGAGCGCGAGTTCCATATGACGTCACAGACTGATGCGTTTATCAGCATTATCAGCGGACGAAAGTGTTTTTATAATCTGACAGAATACGGTGTCATTTAATATACAATATAATTTGAGTTTGACGAAATCTTTAGCTCAGGTGATCATAACGTTAGTCACCAGCGGACGAAGTATACAAACCTACAAGATGGCGCTAGTGAGCTCAGATGTGTTCGTGTGTGAAGAATGGTTTGACGCCTCCTTCTGCAGCCCTTCTCTCATTAACGGTAAGGAGAAACTTATATTATGAAACTTGGCTAGATATATGATTTTTTTAAAATTAAGTTCTAGAAAACATCATTGTTATATTGTCCCAGCTGCATAAGACCAGCGCGCTGGTTAACCATCATTTTACCACAGTAGCAGTTAACTTATTTGCAGTAAAACCATTAACTTACACAATGAACCATGGTTTTACTACAACCATTATGGTTTATCTTTGATTGTTGTATTCAAACCGTAACTACAAATTTAAGTGTGTTATTGTGCTAGTAGCATGTTTAGGACTGATGTGCTGTGGACAGATGACTCCTAAAGTTTTTGATAATAATCAGTGGCGGCTGGTGAAAAACATCTTAGGAGGTGGGGCTGTGTCATATTCATATTCATATTCAGTCTGGTAACATGGGAGTCTTTTAGTGTAACTTAGTGGCTTCGAGGTTGTGGAATGCTCATCCTCCAACATCCACCCTTCTCTCCTTCAAAAACACAATTTTTTCTGTATATTACTCTTCAGCTCACAGTCTGTAAATTATACACTGTTATTGATAAGCTATTTGTCTGAATCCCTCTTTGTTTGTATCTTTAACCTAACTTTGTAAGTGACCTCATTAGGCCTACTTTCTGCCCTTGGTGTGTGTGTTGTGCTTTGATTGTTCTGTTCCTTAACCCAGTCCCAGTGGTTCTCAATCTTTTTAGAGTTGTACCCCATAACATCCTTCTGTGTACCCCCACTCTTCAGTCACACCTTTTGCAGTAAGGGACCATATTTGCCCCCTTAAATCTATTTTCCAGTACATTTTTTTTTATCTTTACAAATACCTTCATAAAATAAATAATGCTTTAAATAAAAATAAAAAAATCAATAGAGAAATCTGTGATGCTTTGATGTGATGCTTTCAAATATTAAATTTAAGATTCCTCCAGGAAACAGTACTAGTATAAAATCTAAATTTCAAAAGGCAATATCACCATTATAACCTAGATTCTGTAAATATTAATGCAACTGAATGTCCTTTCTTACAAGGTCATGTTTACTATTTACATACTGTCTGTGTACTTTTTGTTCTGTATTTGAATTTTACCCTTAAATTATATTATAACTGCCGGGAGCAGTTGTCGTTCTTAAAATTATTATAAGCAGCAGCCCACCTTGCTGCTAGAAATCAAAGACTTGTTGCTCGCTTGACATTTCTGCTTATTATTAAAAGTAAAGTATGGTAGACTGGGGCAATCTTAACTGGTAACCATGGTAATAAGGGTTAGGAACTGATTTAGGAATAAGGCCATTACAGATATTTTCCTAACTTAAGATAGGAAAAGTGTATTACAGAAGCTTCCTAACTTTGTAAAATCTTAAATAAACTCTCCTAACTTTAGGAACTGTTAAGCTGTCCTAATTTCGACTTTTCCACCAGATAGTTTTTAATAACTCGTTTACATGGCTGCTCTTTTACTGCTTTTACAAAATCAACAAAATGTACTTATTAATTGATTCTAGCACTGTGTTTGATGACAAAACACACTTTAGCAGAAAGGCTGTAGGCGATGATGTCTCCTTAAAATAATGTAAAGGCTTGATAGACTCTTCCTGTAATACAGCCCCTGATATCTAGCTAGCTATCCATCTGAGGGGAATAACGTTAATTTACACATCGTGTTTCAATCGCCAAATCAGATGTATAGGCCTACTTCATCTACATTCAGATTCAGATTCAGATTCATTCTTTATTATCCTCAGAGTAGGAAATTTGTTTTCACAGTCTGTACATAAAGTGCCACCAACATGAATTCTACACACAAACTACACATAGTGCACATATATAAAGACAATATACACACATTCTTCACGAGAAACGGATTATGGCTCACAAAATGGATTAGCTATAGGCGAAATAGTAAGGTCCCACGTACTTTAAATATACAGTACATGTTCTGCATTAATACCACAGTGAGTACAGGGCTAGGTAAGTTAGACCCGGGTTTGCTAAAGAGCCTTCACCGACCTGAGCTTAATGATGAGGGAACGGCGCCAGTAGATAACTCTTCTTGCCTCTCATCCGCCTCGTATCGTTCACGACTCATTTGACTTTTTAAAAAGTGTCTAATGTTCATAATAGCTACCACCAGAAGCCACAAACAACAATGACAGTCAAGCCCTAAAGCTGTAAGATGGCTCTTTCAGGCTCTCTCTCCTCTGGTGCGCACTCTAAATGCAAGCATGCTGTAACCATAGTAACTTTGATCTGCTTGAACACATTTTAATTGTCTTTAATACATGATTCCGAAGGATAGATTAAAAGACCCGGTCAATTTTTTAAAATAAATACAAAATTATTCAAAAATAATAATAATTATCAATAAATTCAATTTTTTGGAGATCCGGGACAATAAAAAAAACCATCCGGGGCTTCAGCCCGTGTCTAACGACGCGCCTGCTCCCAGTTGAAACCCCTGGATTTATGTTGATTATCATCAGGAGTCGTTATTACTCATAGGTCAGATACACAGACAGATCTGGACTATATGATCAGACAGGCTTTTGAGCGTTTCTGACCTCAATATTCTGCTCTTTTTGTCTAAAGCGATTGTCAAACTATGAGGTCGACACATCCTGTACTGAACAATGTTTTTGTTAAGAGTATCTTTCTCTTTTTTTCTCTCTTTTTTTTCCATTAAAATGTTTAATTTAAACAAGTTTACCTGAAACACAAACTTGCCATAAAATACTGTTTTCAGTTCTTTGAATGTTTATGTAGAAAGATTTTATTTAAAAAAATTTAAGTTTGTATTTGTGTGTATTTGTGGATAATTATATATATATATATATTAGTGCTTGCAAATCGATTAAAACCGTATCTAACAAAAGTTTGTTTATATAATGTATATATATATATATATATCGCTTTGAATAAAATAAAAGAGTAAAGTCAATAGTGTGCGGTAGAGTGTTCTTATTATTGTCATTTAAATTCGTTCCTGCTATCTACCTGCACCTAACGTTACCTTGGGTTGAATTGAAAAATATATACAGGTGAAACTCGAAAAATTTGAATATCGTGCAAAAGTTATAATTTTGATGATTATGGCTTACAGCTTATGAAAACCCCAAATTCAAAATCTCAGAAAATTAGAATATTACATGAAATCAATCCACCTTATTCCTGACAAGTTTACTGCGTTTTGAATTATGGGCGGCACTTCCGGTTTGGGGAACTTCCATTCAAAAAGGCTGAAACGAATAATTTCCAATCATAAGGTTGCCCTACAAATAAAGCTGATCCGTCAGTTTGACTGGATGAGCTGTCAATTTTCCTTCATGATTTATTTTCAGACATCATGAGAATAACGTTATACTTGGTATTTTAACGTGACATGTTATAACAAGAATATCTACGGCAAGAGCTCTTTTCAGTCGCTGCTTTCTTTTCCTCATGATGATTTTTATTTTTTCCTTTGCAATCCGCTGTAAAAGTATGAAAAAGGACAACATATACGGCACATTTGTGGTCTGTTCTCCCGAATTTAATTTACGATATTCCATTAATAATTCACTGGAATGCACGAAGAATCTCTCGTTATTCTCCTCAAATCCTCACGTCTCTTTCCAGGTTTGTTTTCACAGGTAAATGCAATCTATAATCTGTCAAAATGACGGAAATCCATTTGATGTAGCGTCACGTAATGCTGAAGTTAATGCACATTTTTGATTAAGGCTTGTTATACAATACAGATATATATTTGCCTACTACAGTGATATTTAACCAAAGACTCGCGCTTTTGGGGCTATTTTTGGTCTGTTGATTCTTTTAAACTTTTAAATTTCATTTTAATGCTCGATGATTGAAGGGTGAGTCGATTAATGTCATCTCATTGTGACACTTTTGTCATCGTATTGCGATCATAGAGCGAGCCTTTCACTGATTGTTTACAGCTTAACGGAAGTTACACCCATAATTCGCGCAAAGCGTCATGGGGTGCAGGAATAAGGTGGATACATTTTTTTTTATTTTAAATACAGAAATGTCGGCCCTCTGAAAAGTATAATCATGCATATGTATATAGTTATATATACTAAATATATTAGTTTCACCTGTTCATTTGAATTACTGAAATACATGAACTTTTGCATGATATTGTAATTTTTCGAGTTTCACCTGTATATGGACAGACCCTCGTTGCCTCGATTTTGGCCGAGGGAGCGAGTCTACTTCATATGTATACTTCAGGCAGCTCCATATACCACAATGCAACACGATTGTGACATCACCGCAGATCTCGTCTAATCACCACCAGCACAAACAACTCTATGATATATTAATTATATATATTTTTTAATTTAAAACACACCTATATACATTTGGATGCTGCATTAAAAAAAATCTTAAAGGGAAAAAAACATTCAAATAATTAATCAACTCCGTAGCTGATTCCAAGTGATCAAGGGCTTATCGTTCCAGTTCAGCCCATTGCAGTTTCCGCCAGTAGTGGCACTCGTGCAATGCTAGCAATGACGTACATCCGAGTGAACGAGACGGAGGGAAGTTAGCGAGTGAAGGGCATGACAATTTTGGACTGGAACGCAGCCTAAATTCTAGGTGGAAAAGTTTTGCTCAAAAACATGTAATGCAGCATCCAGGCTAGTAGTTGTCAGTATGAGTCTGCCATATAGGCCAGTAGGTTACAGTCCAGCTTTGGTTTGGTTCTGTGTTGACCTTCAGCCCAAATGGACTAAAATGAGAAGAATACACACCACATTAAAACACAGCTTGCTGGAATACTCCACTGTTATCGGTCAGTTGCACTATCAGTAGCCATGTAATAAGTGCATTAATGTCCATTCAGCCAGTGTTTTCATAAATAACCCATTAGGGCCCCAAAGCCAAGCAGAAAGAATGTACATTATATGACCTTGAAAGGTTTTGAAAAAGAAAAGAAATACTAGTCTCATACTGTAATTAATTGCTTCCACTCTACAAGATGTAGAGAACCCAAACGCAATCTTTAATTATAAAACAAGATCAAACACAAAGGCTGGAAACTCAAAAACTGATGCTGCCTTCACGTGCTATGGAAAAGATGATATTTTCCACTTGTGAACTGGTATTCACCAGTGTGTTGTGTTCAAGTGCTTTTGTTGTGGTAAATACATTCACATGAGTAAATTGCCTGACCACTCATTACCAGGACCAAACCATAACGGTATTTTTAAAACTGACACTGAGTGTTAACGCATCATATTAAAATTTGTTAATGACAATGTATAGGCTACAAAAACTATCCGCTAACAGTAGCAAAAAAACGTTTAGTTGTGTAACTTACAATGCTAACCATTCACGACTCTTGCTGATCTCCGCCATTTTGAAAAGGTCAAAGGTTATCTCATCTCGGCAACTCGTGCATCAAAATATTCTACGAGCTGCCCAGTGGAAAATACCACATGAGGGGGTGTTCATGTGCATTTTCCACGTTGGCTTTTGGTATTTACCATAATTACCATAGCACTTGAAGGCACCAAAAGACACGAACATCAACTGGAAACATTCAATACTAGACAAAGACACAGGGCAAACATGAGGGCTTAAATACACAAGACTAAGGACTAGACAAGGGACACCTGTGAACAATTAAACAATGAACCAATGACAACATGACACAATAGACAAGGGAACACAAGACTAGAACAGGGGATCACATGACAGACAAGAAGCAGGAACAAGGAACAAAACCCAAACCGTGACACATACATACATAATTTCACGAAAGAGAAAACGGGTTGGAATCAAGGACAAAAGGATGGAGAAAGTATTGGTTTGAGTCCGTAATCAACAAAGGGATATAACTAATATAATTAGCTCAAAGTGATCATATTCTCTGATTATTTTTCCTGTGTTTTCAGGCTCTTCTATGATCATCATTCTGGTTCTGGTTCTGGTTCTGGTTGTGATCTTCCTTGGACTGTTTTTAAGGTTTTGGTTTGAGGAGCGTCAGTCTCGAGGTAAAACCCCTTACATACTTTACATGGAGAAACTCTCCATTTATCCCGAGTTTAAAACCGATAGATTTATTTGAGCTGTTTTCCCACTTTCTGGCACCACCTCCAGACCTTATGCACCAGAGAAACGAGATCTTTAGAATATTGTCTTTGAACTTCTGCTTTTGCGCTCGCTCTGTATATCTCTGTGGCATCGCTGTCGAGGAGTAATTAGCTGGTGAAGTGGATTTACTTATTGTAGAGTTAACGAAAGTCATCATGAGCATTGTAATGTTTATAATAAGCATTATAAAGCAGATGTCTTAACAAATGTCGACCGGGACATTTTTTTAAACGAGCCGTTCATTCACAACTACGCAAGATCGCTGTGAAAATACAGACCGGAAGACAAAAGACAACGAGCGCAGAGCTGAACAGGGGCGGGGCTACATAAGCTCTCTAGGCTGCAATGAGACATGATCAGATACTTGATGTGTGAAAACATTTAACATTAATGTTAAAGCCTTGTTTATACTTCCGCCTGGCTCCGCACAGTGAGCCTCCCTGAACGGACGAGGCATTTATACTTTACACGCTCGCTGACGTACTATTCTTTGAAACTACGGGGCGACTCGGAGTAATTGTTCTCTAAACCATCAGTAGGCAGCCGTGAGAAGTGAAGTACACACATGACGATATTTGTGTTGCACTTCACTAAAACCATGCTACAAAAGAGCCAAAGAATCGTGTAATATCCAGTAAACCTTGATTATTACTTATACTTTTACCCAGATAGCAAACTGACATATTTCATTTGATCTGCACATCTCTAGCGCATGAGTTCCCCGTTAAACTTCCGGTGCAAGTTAATGCACAGACTTCCTTTGTTAAATTTGCACGCTGAACATGGAGAGCTCTTAATTTTGAACTTTCAAAGTGCTCTAGATGAATGAATTTTATGAATTCTTGATCACGTCACTCAGCTCGCTCTGGCTACTCCGGTTATCTCTTTATGTATATTTTAGGCAACAATAAAACGAAATATGGTATAAAACACCACTCTGCCTCTTTTCATTTAAAAAAATCTTAGTGGCCACACAAATCTGGTTCAGGCAACGCGCACATTGATTATCTTCACTGCATATATTTAGAACAACACGAAATATAAAACACAACCCAGCTTCTATTTTTGTTTTGATTTTAAAAATATGAAACATTATTGATCATTAAAACTGACATTTAAAAAACAGACAGGGTTGTGTCATTTTATTTTATTATACATGTACATACAGTGAAGAGAAAGTAGCATATAGTAAAATAATATTACAAATATTCTATACATTTTAAAATATATAAAATAAAATTACACAATTAAATGTCAGTTTTAATGATCAATAATATACAGTATAAAAGTAAGTAGCCTAAAAGGTATAAGAAGCTATATAATGAGAAATAAAGCAAACAATTCAGTCAAACATAAGTCAGCTCTCTAATAGGCTACAAAGTTCAAGTTAAATAGCCTAAATATATAAAGTTATGAAACTTTACTTTGCCCTCAGCCAAAACGATTTGCCACGGAACAAACTATAGATTAATGAGACTTATACACAAGATGAATTATATCTCATGTTTAACCACTAGACTAGAGACATCAGAGCCAGCGGCAAACAGAAGTACTAGCCGAGGAAAAGCTGTTCCAGTCGGGGTTAATGCGCCGTGAACGCCCGCTGATCGCCTGGATCTCACAACTCTGAAAACGTCAGAATCATTTTTCAAATAGGCGCCATCTTTATAAATAAACCACAGACTTGGGCTTTAAACAAATACATTCTCGCCTGAAACACTCTTAAAATTACATTTCGTGACACAGTAACAGTAGTATTTTGATATTACGTGGGTTTTCTCCTCTGCTATTGACGCTTGCTGGTTGGTGCGAGATGCATTCTGGGATACCTGGCTGACTCAAGTCCGCACTTTTGCGACAGTGCTGCGGCGCTTGTGGCCTCTAGGGGGCTAGACGTGAAAGTTAGGGGTCGAGCGCATAGACGCCCTATAGGCTCTATGCACGAACGCTACTGACGTATTTCCGGTAGAATCTCAGCCCGCGTCTTTACTTCCGCATAGCGCGTTCTATAGGGAAGTGTATAGCGGCAACACTTTAATAAAATTCATTTTCTCAGAAACGAGACAACAGTTTTTAGAAACTGATTCGCTAGTCGGATTTCACATGATATGAGAGAATGCTCACCCTCAAAGTTGTCGATGTAGCTCGAAAAATATAATTTTTAGCTCTTATGTGTGACAGCTAACTGCCTCACAATATTGTTAACATCATTTACGTTAACCGCGGGAAGTTCTTGTAAACAGCGAGTGTAATTTGCCATTATCACCACCTAATGCAAAAAACCGGCTCCGACGCAGCACCGGATGTAACTGGGCGGGCTGAGACAAAACGCGGAAGCGATCGTGCATAGAGCCTAATGCCATACGTCAACGGGTCCGCCATTTTGCGGAGGGCAAGACTGCACTGCAATCAAATGCAAGTAAACGGGTGAGCTGCGGTTTTTCTGGATAAAAACAAAAATGTTTTTACATTTATCAACCGATTTCAGTGGTTTGTATGTGGTGTACAAAAAGTTCTCCATCTCTAGTTATTTAAAATCTCGATAGTTGGACTTCTAAAATATTTTTTGTCAAAGCTCAGGCTTGTCATGTTTCTGGGTTTTTATTCTTGGATAATAATTGTGAAGACCCCCATACTGAGATATAATTTAATTTTCACATTAAATGAAATAAAGTTTTCTTATTGTGGAAAAAAAAAATTTCTGTGATTGACCCGATTTTAGCAATGAAGACAACCGATGGATCCTTACACCGCCGCCGGCGAGAGCGTCAAAGTGGCCGGAAGTCATTCATTTTCAATGAGAGCCGGCGGCGAGCTCCGGCGAGGGCGGCGCGGCGCGTCTTGGGCGGTGAGGAGAAGTTGAAATCAGCTCAACGTTATGGTAATGAGCTATGACTATGGAGCTAATAGTATGACAAAATGATTTGAATTTGAATTGTGTAAATTTGAATTATTTGCAAGTGTAATCTAACAAAACTGAATTTTAAATAGTTCTGAATTTGAATTTTTTGGGAACGAATATTTTTTTTTTTTTTTTTTAACAGTCAGACATACATACAGACCAACATAGTGCAGTCGTGAGCGATCTTGTAAATCCATAATTCCAGAAGAAGTGACATACATATTCCCTTTTTTTTTTTCTATTCTATGTTGTGGTGCATTAAAAGCCCATGAAGGGATAAGGGGGGAGTTATTGCAGTAGTGAGGCGAGGTGAGGCTGTTCTCGGCGGGGTACATGAGCGCTGATCGCCCGCTGATCGCCTGGCTCTCACAACTCCGAAAACGTCAGATCAAATTTTTAAATAGGCGCTATCTTTATAAATAAACCACAGATTTGAGCTTTAAAGAACTATATTGTCGACTGAAAAACTATTAAACCTACATTTCGTGACACAATAACAGTAGTATTTTTAAATTTCGCTGCCTTTCTCCTCTGAACGTTACTATATAATGACCAAATACAACCAGAAACAAATGTTCAGTCTTGCTTGTGAAAGGTAATTCCTCGAGACCTGTTTTCAATTGTGTGGCGATTTGTACAGCCCCAAGCAGAACACGAAACAGGCATTTTTCTCAATTCCCGGTATGAGAGGTATTGGAAAGTTGCCCTCCGCAAAATGGCGGCACCGTTAATTTACGCTCCAGCGGCCAATAGGGCGTCTATGTATTTATTATGTCTATGGTCGAGCGCCCCTAGTGGCCAAAAGTTCTGCGGTGTGCCTTTAAATGAGCTCACTTCCAAGCAAAAAACTTTACAAAACTATTAAAAACATCTCATCTACACATAAGATGTGGTTAAAAGCCCAAACCTTCATAAACAAAAGTTCAAGCTACATAGTTAGCCTAAGTTACCTCTTCTGAAAACGGTTGAGATGCTAATGGATTTTTTCGAAGACAATAAACCATTTCTATAAAGTAAATATTCAACAGAAACATGTCAATTACAAGCAAGAGAAGCATCAAGGCAAGGCAAGTTTATTTATATAGCACATTTCATGCACAATGGTAATTCAAAGTGCTTTACATAGAAAAATCTAAAGAAATAACAATAATTAAACAGTTAAGAATAAAGAAATTAAATAAGATACAGTACCCCTATCTGAGATGGAAGAGATTGAGCAGGTTTGCGGTGCCACTGGACCTACAATCCAGGGACGACCTCTGCTGGGGTGGTGTCAAGGACATTTGTGTGTATCATTTGTGTGATTTAAGAGACTAAACTCACCTGAAAGCAGTGAAAACACCACGAGAGAGGGAGTTTTGCTGGTTGTCAGTTGCAGCCGCCTCATTTCCATGGCAACTCTGCGCCGCGCCAGTGTTTGAAGGCGTTTCGGACGTTCACGGCATTAAAACACGTCAAGTCACGCACGCAGCATTTACAAACATAAAAAACTCATATTAAATCATGCATTTAAAACTCATTTTGAAGTTCTATAACCCCTTCATAGGTGCAAGATCCTGCACGTGATAGTGGGACAAATGTGGCATCTTTATAATTTAATGTGCCTAATGCGCCATTTCTCAACCACAATCGGCCCAGCTCCACACGGCCAAAACCTAGCCAACCATTACTGGGCCAGAGCTGCCAGTACACAGCCGAGTGAGCCGACACTCGGCCACGAACGGTGCGATTCCGCTGGTACCTGGGGTGAGACACGATTACTGGGGGACTTCTAAAAATCAACATGCATCTACTGTACCTAATGCGTATCCAAATTGAATCAAGATTGGAATAAAACCACAATAATTAAATTGAAATTGTAAAATTTGTATCAAGCAATAATAAAAGCAGTAGCCTATACCAATAGGTGGTTTGCAGTCACGGGATTGTGATGACGTGCGAAATTCAGATGGAGGGCAGGAAGTGAAGAGCGCAATAGACGAGATGGAGGAAAGTCCGTACTGTACTACTTTAGAGGCTATTACAAGAGAAATATATAAACAAAAAATCTAAACATATGTTGGACGTGATCTTTACGTTATGAAGAGGAGCGATTTTTCAACTGAATTGAAAGATTTGCCTTGTTTGTCTTCAGTTACAGGGGTAACTTACACACTCAAAGAAAACAAGAAACAATTACTTTAATTAGTTTACAAAGTTCGGAAACTGGTACGTTACACAAACATAGCCACATAAGTTGTATTAACTCATCTTTGACGAAGTGATCACTGCACACGGGCATTTTCCGATTCGGCTCCTCCCGACCGCAGACGTAGGTTTGCAAGCCATTTTTTCCGGCGTTTTTCGGTTAATTTCTTGCATTTTTCCCCCTTATGAACAACAACTTTTAGTACACTATAATCAACTCAAAATGCTCAGAATTTTTTATAGTGCTTCCTAAATGTAGCAAATCACTTCCAAATGTTTTGACAATCACAATAGCCTACATCTATTGTTTGTGAGTCTCTAGTTATTACCACTCTGATTCATGTCCGTTTCAGCCTGATGTTTCTGATGTTAGTTTGAACTTTTCTTTAGGCAACATGCAGAAAGTAAACATCATGCATGCAACGTTACCTGAGAGAATGGATAGCGGCAACAGCGACGTGTTCATGGACGAGTATGAGTATGTACCCGAAGGAATGGATAGCGGCAGTGCTCAACCATCGACCAGCGCTGCGGTGTTATCGCAGGAGCGTCCTCAAACTCACGGACAGGAGCCGACTCCAGCCACTGATGTGCTTGAGACCGAGCCAATGGTGGATTACGCTCAACCATCGACCAGCGCTGCGGTGTTATCTGAGAGAAACCCCAGCAGCAGCCCAACAGATGGACCTGTGAAGATGGACCCAACAAGTAACTGTCCGAGGATATTAATACAAATCAAAACTCACATCAGTAGTGGTCGACCGATATATATCGCCAAGGCCGATATTTGGCATTTTTAAAACATCGGCCGATACGTTTTTCTGATTGGCCGATGTGTTAGATGCATTTTGACGGGCGGCGCTGAGAACACCAGCGCCTGAGAGGAGAACGGCAGCGCCTGATCACACAGCGCTCATTCACATTCTCCGTCTTCATTAGTTTACGATCTCTGTCAGTCAGATCTAATACTTTTAGACGGAACTGGTAAACAAAGAAAGTAAATGGTATGCGAAAAAGTAAAGCGTTTGCTTTCATATTATTTGTAACAGAAAAGGCAAACAATCATGCTAAAATACTTTCTCATCTGCCGTCAACATTCAGCACATCCACATCTACATCATTTAAACAAATCTCTGAATATCAAATAAACATTTCATGAGTTCACACTTACATCAATTAAACAGAGTAAAGATTATGCGTATTTGGCGTGCTGTCCGGGGGGAATTTTGCCCGAACCCAGAGTAGCCTACTCCCCCCGTTGTTGTAAGAGTAATTAGGACTAGAAGTGAGGAGATGGGGTGGTGGAGGGCTGCTGTTAAACTGTCAATGAGGGGAGGTAAGTTTGCTGTACACCGCTTAACTCGTTGATTGAGTGAGCTCCACTCGTGTCTAATTAGGTTTGATTATCTGAATGTGCTCCACGTGTGTTTAATTAGGTTTATCTGATTCTGAACGTGCTCCTCCCGAACTTTGCTAATAAAACATCATTTAATTTCCTAATTTAGTGATATATGCAATTTGAATCCAGCTGAGATATCTTGTGAAGTGTGCATTTGTAGCCGGCATAACCGTGTCACTGCGAGTGACGCTCGGTCCGTGCGCAGTGAGTGAATGCGAACAGAAGATCGGCTTCACAGGAGACTCGATCCAAAAACTTTAAATCCTGCATTGTAAAATATGCTGTGCTATATCCAGTTGCTATATCCACTGTGTCTCATTCACATCGTTCTCACTGTATGTAAAATTAGCGTTACCATGTCTTTATTTGAAAAAATATGACTTACCAGTGCACACGAAATTACTAAGTGCCCTGTTTCAGTGTTTACTTCCTTTTAATATATCACATATTAATATATATTTTAAACTATTTCTTTATTTGTGAAAAATACTGTAATAGGATTGCAGATTTAAGAAGTTGCCATCTAAAGTATAAGGAACATGATCTTAAATGCAGAACCTGCTAATTATTCACGTGTCAATTTTATCCTGTTTACTGATTTTATTTATAATCTTGGTTCCTCGCCAGGTGTGTTTAGTCATAAGCAGTTCAGTCTCATGCTGTTGTGTGTTTTTCAGGATCCTTTGACTCTCTTTATGAACTGGGAAAGAAGCTGGCGTCCGGATCCCATGGCATTGTCCATGAAGGAATTCGAAAATCAGATGACAAACAAGTATGTTGCGCTTTCTGGATACACCAAACTTTCTGCCTCTTGTTTCCTTCTGTCGTTCGAGTCCTGACATAAACATCAGTGTTTACAGTTTTGATCAAAACATGTTTTAAAAAAGATTGTAGATTATCATCATGTAAACAACTAAAATGTATCAGTTCACTTAAACTTGCAAATATTTTCTTTATTTTTTAGGTGATCATCAAATTTGTTAAGAAGCGCCAGTTTGATTTCCACGTAAGTTGACACGATTTTATTCTTCATGAAAATTACTATTACGAATTATTTATTAAATTCTTATTTGGTAATTGATAATTCTGCATGTAGACAGCATAAGATAAAACTGAAATAGACAATCAAAGCCTTGAAGCATCAGTTGCAGTGTACATGTACAGTTCGTTGTTTCCCTCACTCTTTAGTAAGGAGGTTTGAGGTTCGGAGTCAACTAACCTTTTGTCACTCTCTTCTTTTAGATTGGCCAATCCGAGCCTTTGTGTCGAGAGGCAGTTATAATGCGGATCATGAAACGTTGCGACCATGTCCTGAAGTTGTATGACTGGTTTGACATGAAAGATCACCACATCTTAACTATGGAACATCCAGGTGCCAGCATAACCTTGTGTGATTTCATCAAACAAAACGGAGGTCGTCTGACTGAAGCAAAAGCAAAAGACATCATGCAGAAACTCATCTATGCGTTACGGCACTGCAGTGAACAGGGTGTTTATTATAAAGACATAAGCCTGAGAAAAGTACTCATCGACCCAAACACCATGCAGATCAAGTTAACCGGCTTTCACAGAGCACTGGCCATCTGCGAAAGACGTGAGTTTGCTTTTTGAGCACAAGTCACTGATTTATTATGCACAGGATATGGAAATAAGGGCGTTTTAAAGTTCTCTTAACACTGAAAACGTATTGCTTACAGAAAAAGGCAAATTTAAATCAGTAGCAGAGAGGAGAATTCACGGTTTAATGGCAACAAATGAAGGCTTACACAGAGTGCTGAAGAGGATGGTCGAAGGAAAATGTCTTTTGGATTTGAAACTAGGGTTTGGTTGCAAAAATACACGCTTGTCCAAAGGTGAGACCAAAAACAAGAACGAAATGGAAATAGCATTGCTTGAAAACATGTAAAGCTCTTACACAAGTGACAGTAAAGTTACCTTGATGACGAATAAGCAAAGTGTAAAACACAGCGGATTGACAGTGAAGTTTAGCTATGAATAAATGTTCATGGACATCCAGAGAATGTCATAGTAACAGCAACAAATGCAGTGTATTTGATGGTAACATTACCTTACTTACATAAACGACATATCTCAAAATCAAACGGGACTAATCAGCTCTCTTCTGAAATCGTTTACAGAATGCCAGGATCTACTTCGGAAACTTCGTGACAGAGAGTCGAGGATCACCTTACAGAACATTTTAGATCATGACTGGTTTAAACAAACACCAGACATAGATGAACGCTTGTCCAAAGGTGAGTCTCTAGTTATTACCACTCTGATTCATGTCCGCTTCAGCCGGATGTTTCTGATGTTAGTTTTCATTTTTCCTTAGGCTACATGCAGTTTGAGGGAATGGCTAGCAGCAGTGCTCAACCATCGACCAGAAACCCAACAGATGTGCCTGCGCAGAACAACCCGACAGGTAACAGGACATTAATACAAATCAAAACTCACATGTACAGTAGGTAGTCAACCAGAATGCCTATTACCGCCGCGGTAGCTCCCGCGGCAAAGTCACCGCAGCAAAACTAAACGTCGCATTTCAAAGTCATTCGCGACATGACCGCCAGGTGGCGCAGAGGGACATATAGTAAGGATGAAATACTACAACTATGGTCATTTTCAAATAAGCCTACAACAAACATGAAAAATAAAAAAGAGCTATTGACATTCCCTGTACAATAATGAAACAAAAGTTACAAAAGTTGATACTGTGTCACAACAGAAGCCCATTCAGCGCGAATAGCAGCGCAATAGCAAACAAACAAAAAATACACCAAAAGACCATTATAGGCATATCTCTCAGTCAGTGAACATAAATGAGCTGCAATGATGCTGATTATTTTTACTATTCTATTGAGGAATGAAGAGCGCTTTTCTCTTGTGTGAGCGAACACACACTGACTGCTGAACAGATGCACTTCTGTCTAGTAAATTCGTGGTCGGGTGGTAGAACTTAGGTGTCATTGGTGTAGATTACACCGGTTCAAATCCCGAACAAACATGGGCTACTGTAATCTTTTTATTATTATTAATGGAGAGAGATTTGTCTAGTTCTAAAACTCTGTTACAGCATTTAGGTTTTCTTGTGCTTATTTATCAAATAAAATGACTATGCATTTCCATTTTACTCTAAGGAACAAATATTATCCAACAGAATGACTGAATTTGTATAATAATTCAAATCGTAATTTCAAAAGCAGTTTTGTTAGAAACAGAAACAAAACTTTATGGGGTTTCCTATACAAAATGAGTTTTTAAAAATATGGTTGTGCAAGGTGTGATTTGCCTGGGTGACGGGGATTTCCATTTGGTCTAAATATCCCTGCTTTTGCTGAATCATTTTTCAGTAATCAATGCTATACTTCACCAATAGACCATATAAAATAAAACAAATTTAAAATGTCGCAAATCTTTCGTTGCTATGGCCGGAAAGCATTGGCAATCGTCTCAATTTCGTGACTGATTCACAAAACAATAATTTAGCCTCGTCTTCATTTTCTGGTGCGATGGGCTGATAATCTTCAACAGCACCTTTGGGTTCTGTTGTCTGTGCAGCGCAACAGAGGCTCTGCTGGAATGTAGCACATTTATGTTGTAATGTGCCATTATTAATTAAATAGGTAACAGATTATTAGAGTCAAGCGTTTTGTTTAAGCATCAAGAATGGAAAAACATAAACGCTGTCGGCTAACATCGGTTCACACCATGTAGGCTACAATGTTATCATATTAACGCCTATAAATATAAATGGCAGACAATGAATAGAACAATGCTCCGAAAAGTGTTTCGAATCAATAAATGAATATTTCAGAAGTTTTTACTTTGGAGAAATAGCATATTAAACAAGAAACAAAGTTATGAATATGATAGAGGTGAGATTCGAACGGGGCATATGTTGAAGCGTTGCCCACAGAGCTATCGCCTGAACGCTGTCTAATGAACATGAGCTTAACGTCTTATCCTTACGCAAAGCCTCATTGATGTGACATTTTTCTATTCCAATGTTTGTTGAAATGTTTGAATTTTTTATTAAAGAAAGGTATGCTAATAATAATAACCTACTGTAAGCCTTATTTAATTCTTAATTAATCCAAAAACACAAATGCTGCCGACTAACATCGGTTAGCAAGTCCTGACAATGTTTTTTTTCATTTATTTTAATTTATTTCACTGTTATGTCAGTTATTAAATCTACTAACAAATTAAAATAACACTAAGTAAAAGACAAGTAGGCTATTATAGTATACTCAAGTGTTTAACTTGAATTTATCTGCGACCTCAGGCCTCAATGAGCCGCGGCAGATTACGTCATAGAGAGAATAAACTGACTCAAAGTCTGTGATTACAGCGCCACTTAGCGGTAAAGGGCAACAAATACACATCCCAATTTGCCACCGCGGGGGAACGGCGGCAGCAAAAGTATTATTCTGGTTGAGTACCAACTGTATGCAGAAATAACACTGGGACACATGGGGGTGTACGATATCACAATGTTTGATCGTGGACGATTAAAATGTCTCCACAATCTGCTTTTGAAGAAATGTCGTAGTATCGCGTTACTGCGCAAATTCTATCAGTGGCAGTTCTGTTACCTACACATCACATGTTAAGGCAGAGGTAGAGTTACACTCACGGCACACTGCCATTCACAAAAGTTCATTATTTGCATGTGATTGAAAGCCTTCCCGGCTAAACATTTCATTCACATACACCCGAAGCTCACAGGCACTAAAAGCCTGTCAAACAGCGCCTGGATACTGGACTAAGTTATCTTTCTAACATGAACTTCAATGCTAAACCTGCTAATTATTCACATGAACATCTGGACAGTTTTACATTAATCATTCAGCTGTAATCTGTGCTAATAAATGTTTCTAATCAATATTTTTTGCTTTCTGAAAAACACACTAAAGGGAGGGAAGGCCGTCCTCGTTCGGCTGCTGTAAAGCGTGGCATCCAAACGCTTATAAGCAAAGTGTGTCCTTGTGTGCCTGACCGCACACAGCGTCCACACACACCCGGACAAGAGCCGACTCCAGCCACTGATGTGCTTGAGACCGAGCCACACACACCCGGACAAGAGCCGACTCCAGCCACTGATGTGCTTGGGACCGAGCCACACACACCCGGACAAGAGCCGACTCCAGCCACTGATGTGCTTGGGACCGAGCCACACACACCCGGACAAGAGCCGACTCCAGCCAAGCCAACAGACCGTGAGTCTCCAGTTATCCTGCAGTGCTGTAGTCTAGTTCCCTTTCGTTGTCACTCCGAGTTCCGTCGGAGGACGACGAATGGGTTTTCGCATAGAAAGCCTATCAACTTCGACTATTACAAAACGAGCCAATGGCAAAGAAATCCCATGGGAATTTGCATAGCGTATCTCCGCCCCACCTCGTGGGTATAAAGCGGAAGACGCCGCAACATGCAGATATGTTTTTCGCTTCGGAGCCAAGGTGATCCCTTCGCTCCACAAGCCTTCTCTGTCAGCTTCTACAAGACGAGATTCTACGGTGTTGGTGTGACGGCGATCTCCCAGCGAGTACACACTTTCCTGCTTATCTGTGCAGTGGTTTGCCAGTGAGTGTGTTTCTCCCTGGGCGCTTCAATACCGAGGTTTCCTCTCTAAAAGAGCTTGCACGCGGCACGTCTTTTTAAAGATGCCTCGCCCGTGCACTTCTGGTTGAGGTGGATGTGTTTGGGGATTGATCACGCTAGATTAGCGCTCGTGGATGACCATCGCGTCACTACGGTCGAGACTCAATCTCGCAAGAGTGAGAGTCCCCTCATCCACACCCCGATCTACTGACTCTAGAAATAGAGCTAATACTTCGGCTGGTGGCCAGGGTGACCTGAGGGTGACGGTGTGGAACAAAGCGCCGACTATCAGTCCTTGCTGTGCACCTACCCCTCCCGTGACAGTGCCCGTTAGTGTCCAGGGGATACCCGCGGGCCCATCTTCGGATGTCCCGTGTGTTTCCTTTGGCGCTACAGAGGATGACGCGATGTCATCGCTGCATCACAAGGTGGGCAGGATTCATCGCACTCCTTCAGGTGCGCAGTCGTTTGCCGAGTCGGATTCCGAGATGACTGCCATGCTTGCCCGGGCGGCCGCGAGCATCGGGTTGGAGTGGACTCCTTCGCCCCGTCCCGAGCACTCGCGGTTAGATGATTGGTTTTTGGGTGCGGCTGCGGATTCACGTCCGCAGCCAACCCCAATTCCTTTCTTCTCGGATGTGCATGATGAGATCTCGAAGTCCTGGAAGTCTCCCATGTCTTCCCGTGACCGCTCATTGATTTCATCCGCCTTTCCTCCCCTCGATGGAGCAGCTGCCCGTGGGTAGACTGGGCTCCCCCCGGTTGGACGCTCTGTTGCGATGCAACTGTGTCCTCAGAGTGCTTCTTCTCGTGGCGAGCCTAAGCACCCATCCAAAGCCTGTAGGTACTCGTCTACGTTAGTGGCGAAGTCCTACAGAGCGCCGGGACAGGCAGCTGCTTCGCTGCATGCTATGGCCACTCTGCAGGTCTACCAGGCCCAGATGCTCAGAGACATGCACGAGGGTAGGACAGACCCAGGGCTCTTTGATGAGCTGCGCGCCGCCACCGACCTCGCTCTCCGGGCGACGAAGGTGACCGCGCGCTCCCTGGGTTTGGTAATGTCCACAGCCGTGGTCCAGGAGAGACACCTGTGGCTGAACCTGGCTGACATGAAGGATGCCGAGCGGTCCCGGCTGCTCGACACCCCCATGTCCCAGGCCGGCCTCTTCGGCGGTGCAGTTGAGGACTTCGCCCAACAGTTCTCGACTGCTCAGAAACAGACTTAGGCTATTAAGCACATCCTGCCCCGCCGACCCGCTGCTGCCTCCACCCAGTCGGCCGGGCAGGTCACTCTGTTCGCCGCCGAGGACGCCCTCCTGCGGCTCCCGCACCTCCCACCCGGCCCAAGCAGTAGCCTTCACCCGGGCCCGGTCTTGGAGGAAGCCTCAAGAAGGCTTCCCAGCCCTCTCTAGCCCCGCCCCCCGCTAAACAGCGGGCCAAGCGGCGCTCCTGAGACGGGCTGCTCAGGGATGTTGACGGTTACTTCTCAGGAGGTGGTAGCAGGACAATTTTTTTTGTTCTCCACTCCCCGCTGCTCACCCCCGGGTGGGCAGCACCCCAATGTGGTTAAAGAAAGAAGTAACATGTCCATCCCTGAACACACAGAGTTCTCGGACGACACGGAACGCCGCCCCCGGGCCGTGCTCCGCTCGTCCTCCTCTGTCCCAGAGCGGGATGACAGTGCGCACTGTCCCCGGACCGTGCCGCTCTCATCCGTCTCTGTCGCCAGCCCCCTGGCAGAGCAGACCCCCGTGGAACGTTCGTCCTTCCCTGGTCTGCTCTGTCAGGGCGCGGTCAATGACTGTGCCCCCACATCGGGCCGCTATGCCGTCCACGTCTGGGCCAGTCATTCCGCCTCGCTGTGGTCTGTGGTTCGTATGACCCCGCTGGTACAGTCTTGGGAGCTTTGCTATAGCTTTCCAACCTGTCCCGCTGGGTTGCTCGGACGATCAGGCTCGGCTACGCGATTCAGTTCGCGCGGTCTCCTCCACGCTTCAGGGGTGTCCGCTCCACTATGGTCGGTGGCAATGCCCCTGTCATGAGAGCGGAGATTGCTACCCTGCTGGCGAAGGGTGCGATCGAGACTTTCCCTCCAGCCGAAATGAGGTCCGGCTTCTACAGCCCGTACTTCATTGTCCCCAAGAAAACCGGTGGGTTACGGCCAATCCTGGATCTGCGCGTTCTGAACCGCTCCCTTCACAGGCTGCCGTTCAAGATGCTCACAGCCAAACGCGTTTTCGAATGTGTGCGGCACCAGGATTGGTTTGCAGCGATCGACCTGAAGGACGCCTACTTTCATGTCTCCATCCTCCCTCAACACAGACCGTTCCTGCGGTTTGCTTTCGAGGGGCAGGCATATCAGTACGCAGTTCTCCCTTTCGGGCTAGCCCTGTCTCCTTGCGTCTTCACGAAGGTCGTCGAGGCAGCCCTTGTTCCTCTCCGGGAATACGGGGTTCGCATCCTGAACCATCTCGACGACTGGCTGATTTTAGCTCACTCTCGAGATCAGCTTTGCGAACACAGGGACTTGGTGCTCCACCACGTAGCCCGACTGGGCCTTCGGGTCAACTGGGAGAAGAGCAAACTTTGCCCCGTGCAGAGGATCTCTTTTCTTGGTATGGAGATCGCCAAGGTCGCCATGTCTGCGCAGCTTACGAGCGAGCGCGCGCAGTCACTGCTGACTTGCCTGAGACAGTTCGACGGTAAGAGTGCGGTTCCACTGAAACTTTTTCAGAGGCTCTTGGGGCATATAGCATATGCAGCCGTGGCAACGCCGCTCGGATTGCTTCATATGAGACCGCTTCAGCTTTGGCTTCGCGACCGAGTTCCGAGGTGGGCATGGCAGCACGGCACTCTCCAAGTACCAGTTACTCCGACTTGCCATCAAACCTTCACCCCGTGGTCGAACCTCAGTTTTCTACGGGCCGGAGTGCCTCTGGAACGAGCTTAGCGGCATGTTGTTGTAACGACAGATGCCTCCAACACGGGCTGGGGGGCCATGTGCAATGGACGTGCTGCCGCGGGCTCCTGGATAGGACCCCAGCGCCTATGGCACGTCAATTGCCTCGAGTTGCTGGCTATGCAGCTCGCCCTGCGCCGCTTCCAAGCCGTGCTCAGGGGCCAGCACGTACTAGTCCGATCAGACAATACCGCGACTGTTGCGTACATCAACCGTCAAGGTGGTCTGCGCTCCCGCCGTATGTCGCAACTTGCCCGACACCTCCTCTTATGGAGTCAGAAGCATCTGAGGTCGCTTCGTGCCATTTATATTCCTGGAGCCCTGAACTGTGCAGACGAGCTCTCACGGTTTCAGCCCCTCCCTGGAGAATGGCGACTCCATCCCCAGTCGGTTCAGCTGATTTGGGACCAGTTCGGGGATGCACAGATAGATCTGTTTGCCTCTCACGACTCGACCCATTGCGCCCTGTTTTATTCCCTGACCGAGGGCACGCTCGGCACGGATGCACTGGCGCACAGCTGGCCGCGGGGCCGCAAATATGCGTTTCAGACCCTGCGCAAGGTCAGGGAGGACAAGGAGCAGGTCTTGCTGGTCGCGCCGTATTGGCCCACCCGAACCTGGTTCTCCGAACTCATTCTCCTCACGACAGCACCTCCTTGGCCCATACCTCTGAGGAAGGACCTACTTTCTCAGGGACGGGGCACCCTGTTGCACCCTCGTCCCGATCTCTGGAGCCTCCACGTGTGGCTCCTGGATGGGACGAGGCAGGTTTGAGTACCCTACCACCAGCGGTCGGAAGGGCTACCATCGTACTATCATAGCGGAAGGGCTACCATCACTTCCGCTATAGCGTCGTCCACGAGACACGTCTACGCGTTGAAGTGGAACCTCTTCGTCAACTGGTGCTCTTCTCACCGAGTAGACCCCCGGAGATGTTCGATCAGCGTCGTGCTTTCCTTCCTTCAAGATGGGTTGGAGCGAAGGCTGTCTCCCTCCACCCTCAAGGTCTATGTTGCCGCTATTGCCGCACAGCACGATCTTATAGAAGGTAAGTCGGTGGGGAAGCATGACCTGATCGTCAGGTTCCTGAGAGGAGCGAGGCGACTGAATCCTCCTCGCCCTCCTCTTGTACCCTCTTGGGACCTCGCAGTGGTTCTATCTGCCCTGCGGAGTGCTCCCTTTGAGCCTTTGCAGTCAGTCGAGCTTAACTTCCTGTCAATGAAGACAGTGCTTCTGACTTCATTGGCCTCCATCAAGAGGGTAGGGGACCTGCACGCATTCTCCGTTGACGAAGCGTGCCTGGAATTCGGGCCAGCTTACTCTCACGTGATCCTGAGACCCCGGCCTGGATATGTGCCCAAGGTTCCTACCACTCCCTTCCGGGACCAGGTGGTGAACCTGCAAGCGCTGCCCCCGGAGGAGGCAGACGCAGCCTTGGCACTGCTCTGTCCAGTGCGTGCTCTCCGCATCTATGTAGACAGAACGCAGTGTTTCAGGACCTCAGACCGGCTCTTTGTCTGTTATGGTGGGAAGCTGAAGTGAAAGGCTCTCTCCAAGCAAAGGTTGTCTCACTGGATAGTGGACGCCATTGCTTTGGCATACCAGCAGCAAGGTTGACTGTGCCCCCTTGGTGTGACCGCCCACTCCACCCGGAGTGTGGCGTCCTCTTGGGCTCTAGCGCATGGCGCCTCGCTAACAGACATCTACAGAGCTGCAGGCTGGGCGACACCTAACACATTCGCCAGATTCTACAATCTCCGAGTGGAGCCAGTATCCTCTCATGTACTCGCTTCAACCAGCTTGTACCGGACCCGCTCAGGTGTCTACGCTTGCTCGCCATTCCACTCTACGGACGGGATGCGTGCGATTATTCTCCTCAGGTGAGCTTCTCCGAAAGCCCTGAGTTCCTCCAGCACTCCTGACGCTGGCGCCAGTCTCTTTTTCCTGCGCGTCGGCTAGGTGCCTCCCATGTGCATGGTCCCTCCCTTGGGCGACCCCCACATGTGTATTTCCACTGTAAGCCTCTCTAAGCATGTGTCTTTCCCTTGGCAAGCCTTGCCACCCCTGGGGTTGAAATATTCCACCTGCGGCTGGACACCCCAGTGATTCCCCATTTGCATCCCTAGGGTCATATGTGTATTCTCTAAGTCCCCCCCTCTGGGTTGGCAGTAATTGCAAATTCCCCTAAAATCTTGGGATATGCTCCCCAGTGTACCTTGGTATTCCTGTGCTAAATTGGAGTCCTTCGTCCATGCCAGCTCACGACAGGGATCTCAGATTTACGCAGGGCACTAGAAGACAGCTGAGAAGGTGGCGTGATTAGACTGGTATCCCCATTCGTCGTCCACCGAAGGAACTCGGAGTGACAACGAAAGGGAACGTCTCGGTTACGCATGTAACCCTCGTTCCCTGAGTAGGGAACAGAGACGTTCCGTCTTCTTGCCGTCTTCCGCTTTATACCCACGAGGTGGGGCGGAGATACGCTATGCAAATTCCGCAGACCCATGGCATTTCTTTGCCATTGGCTCATTTTGTAATAGTCGAAGTTGATAGGCTTTCTATGAGAAAATCCCATTCGTCGTCCTCCGACGGAACGTCTCCGTTCCCTACTCAGGGAACGAGGGTTACATCCGTAAACGAGACGTTTTTTGTAGCCACTAAACTGAGATTTCTACACCCTTAGTTCTAGAGAAAATTCACTATAGCAACAATCCCCTGCTGCTACAGTTACGTTAATGAGAACATATATTTTTACTTAGTATTGGTATCACATACCACTGGATTCATGTCCATTTCAATCTGTTGTTGTGGTTTTGTTTGTAATTTCCACTCAGACTGGCTCCTGATCTGCTCTGGTGTGTTCAGTCTCATGCTGTACGTTAACACGTTGTTGCTGTGTGTTTTTCAGTGACCTTAATGTTTCCTGATGAACCGACACTGCAATATCAATACTTTCGGTCTCTTTATAAAGTGGGAAAGAAACTGGGATATGATGATCATGTTCATGAAGGAATTAGAAGATCGGACGGCCAGAAAGTATGTTGCTCTTTCTCCAAAAACAAACGTTTTGTCTCTTGTTTCCTTCTGTGAACCTTGAGTCTTGCCATAAACATCAGTGTTGACAGTTTTGATCAAAAAGTGTTTAAAAAATGTAGACTGTAGATGATCATGTGCAAAAAAATGTTTTTATTTTTTAGGTTGACATCAAATTTGTTGAGAGGTGCAGACTTTGGGAAACATCGGTAAGTTGACAAGACTTTATTCTTCATGAAATTCTCTAGTAAGAATTGGTTTGTTAAATTTGGTAATATAGATAGTATGATATATAACCACTGTTGGGCAAGTTACTTTTAAAAAGTAATTACAGTTACTAGTTACTTCTTCCAAAAAGTAACAAAATTAGTTACTCGGTTACAAATTATAAATGTAACTAGTTGCTTCAGAAAGTAACTATTGCGTTACGTTCAAGTCAATTTTTAAATGCTCAAATGTGACCCCACCTCCACCCCTCTTTAACGGAACTTAAAATACATGTTCAATTATTAATCTGAATATTATAATGAAATGGACACTTGATACAATACATTATTAACAGAAACAATGTAGAAAAATCTAAGACTAATTCTAATTTTTTTCTTCTTGAAATTCTCTAGTAAGAATTGGCTTGTTAAATTCGGTAATATAGATAGTATGATATATAACTGAATTACACAACCAAAGCCTAGAAGCATCGGTTATAGAGTTCATGTAAAGTTTTTTTTTTTTTTTTTCATTAGCTGGGTTTCTATCCAAACGTGAAGCAAATCTTTTTCGAATGAGCATCATTAAATGTTAATGTTTGACTATTCCTTTTAACTCTAATGAAAATAGTGTCAAAGTCAGTTAGAATAATCAAATGTAACAATTTATTATGTCAGGTAAATGTATCATGCCAATTACATAATCAATCCAACGATAATCGATACAAAACATCAACTGCTCTGGAATAAAGAGAAGAGATGCAAACCCAACATTTAAAAAAAATACTTGAGGCTCGGTCTCGGACACTCTCAGTCTCACGGGCTGATCTGAGGATAGAAAGGCCCAGAATCCCTTGCTGCGTTCCATTAAATATCTATTAAATATTCCATCTTGCCAGAACCTCTTTCACATGGAAACAATGGTAGTTTGCATTCAGAGTTGATCCTTTGTGTGCCAGTCAGTGTTTGGAAAGTTCACTTTCTACATGAACTAGTTCAAAGTTCAGTTCACAAATTTTAAAATGAACTAGTTCATAGTTCTTTTTTTCCATATGTTGCTGGGAGCTTTTTTTTTGTTAAATTATTGCCACCACAGCCCATATAAAACCACAGACAGCAATTATTTTATCGGCGGGCAAAGTTTGCACAGAAATGTACGATTTTCCCATCCTCACCGACCTTGTCATAAAACTTGTTTAAATAATTCAACGATGCCTCCCCGCTGCTTTGTCGACTACATGCTGCTTTTTGTTTTGACGACGCATGCGGCGGTGCGACACTGGTTTTTGTTTTACTTATTTGGAAATGAGACATTTGTACCAGTCACACTGAGACATTTCGAATGATGCTAAATATGTATACTACTCTGATAATTATTCACATTAAACCATATAGATTCTTGTGTGAGTTTTAGGTGCCCCTGAGAGAGAATGAAATGTAGATAAGGTGAGACTTTACTGTCTGCATATCCTATGTGGTCAAAAGGCTCTCGACCCCCTGGACTTTACTGTCTCCATATGCTATGTGTGTGTGTGACCCTTTGTTCCTGCTGGGTATATGCAAATATTCCAGGAGAGAAAATACATGATCGAATTTAAAGTAAAACCCACACAATATCAGGATAAATTAAAATATTAATTTTTCCACAACAGATGTGTTTTCATCCTTAATATCAGGTCAGAAAACAAGAGCAGTAACACAAGCAAACAAAGTAGCATTTTAATAACGGACAACAAAGACAGAACGTAGAATTTGTAAAATGAAACTTATCTTATCGAGCAGGGACGACCTTTAACAACCTTATAAATGTGTTTTAAGTGTGATGTGCTTACATTATACATGAATATAAATCAAATTAATTTGGCAAACGCGTTTCCATCTCCCAATATTCGCATTAATCCTTTTTCGCACAAGTCAAAAGCACCTCAAGCGAGTGTGTGAACATTTTTGCGACTTAAGGGATTTTTTTTCTCATTTGCCGTTTCCATCACGTTTCTGATGCGAGGCTTTAAAATGTGCATAAAAACAGGGTGATGGAAACATAGCTAATGCTTTCATCTTTCATTTCCCTCACGCGAATGTTTTGTCACTCTCTTTTCTTTAGCCTGAGTTTGAGGAAGAGGGCACTACATTGCTGAAAATGCAAAAGCCTCCAACTTGCGACCATTTCATTCGGTTGTATGAGCGATTCATCTTGCAAGACCAAACCATCCTGGTAATGGAACCTCTTCCTGGCTATGTGAGCTTGAAGGAGTTCATCAGGAGAAACGGAGGGAGCCTGACTGAAGAGGCAGCGAACCGCATCATAAGCCAAGCCTATGTTGCAATGCGTCACCACAATGATAATGATCTTCGTTACCCACTACTCAAGAGATTCATACTGATCAACCCAAAAACCCTGCAGATAAAATATACACACCTTGCCGAAAAAGACCAAGAAAGTGAGTTGGCTTTTTGAACACCGATCATTGATGACTGGTGATGTTTTACTAAACACTGGAAATGTATTGCTTGCAGGAATTGCAGAAACTGATGAGGATGCGGCCTACGAATACCTCGCTCTATGGATAATGGAAGAAGACCACGAAGGCTTCGATGAGGGTAAGATGGATAACAAGAACGAAGTGGAGATAACATTGCTTGGAAAACATATAAAGCTCTGACACATAAAGTGACAGTAAAATGATGTGTCAAACCTTGATGACGAATGAGCAAAGTGTAAAACACAGGGGACTGATAATGAATGTTAGCAGTGATTAAATGTTCATGTCATAGTAACAGCCACAAATGCTTTGTATGTCATGGTAACATTCACCTTACATGTACACGCCTACTACAGGTCTCTTCACAGACATTCCCAGAAAAGATTTGCCTGATGCAAAAACCTTCTTGACTAGAGAGACCATGGCAGATCATCCCATGTTTGCACATTGGGATAAAGAAGAATGAAGAAGAGAGAAGCCAAAAAAGTAAGAAAAAGAGATTTTTTGTTTGTTTTGTTTAATCAATTCAGGCCTTTAAATCGAAAAGACATTATTTGAGAGAACAGATTCAGACCTGCCAACCTGTTTGCACTTCTTGCTTGTGTTTTGTTTTCTGTCAAAATATCAGAGAGCATCATATCAAGTAGGCCTATATAATGAGGGGTTTTGTTAACGGTATTTTAACGATTTTTAAAAATGGATAATGATGGATAATACAAAACCCCTCATTATATAGGCCTACTTGATATTCTTTTCAGAATTGGTGATTCGTTTCGCTACTATTGGCCTGTCTATGTTCACCAGTTTTCTATATATGTTTGTATTGGCTAACGTTTATTCAGCTAATGTGTGTCCTGTTTATAATGTATAAGACGTCACAGATATAAAACCTTTTTTGTGGGATTTAGTATCATATTTGGATATTGGAATAATAAATTAAGTGGCCTATTTTAAATGAATCACATGTACACA
The DNA here is from genome assembly GCA_030578255.1 of Tiaroga cobitis. NCBI lineage: Eukaryota > Metazoa > Chordata > Actinopteri > Cypriniformes > Leuciscidae > Tiaroga > Tiaroga cobitis. The sequence continues at coordinate 4,095,618 of CM060598.1, read as the reverse complement.
CAATGTTCTTATGTTTTTGTTTTTTTACTGTTTTCTATGAGTTTCTTAATTTTAGACTTGACCAGCACACATTATGCAAATCAATATTAATCATGAATAAAAATAGTTTTGAGCCGTATTGAAACTTTAAACTTTCACTTTATTATAATGTAGCCCATTCAGTGCGGTTCAAAACCCGTTAGAAGTCAAAACTAGAATAATGAAGATAGGCGTGTGTTTGTGTATGTCTTGTATTCTCAAACCTGTGAGAATATATGAGCCCACCCAAACCCCGTGTCCCGTCCCACTGATGCTACTCAACAAAAGGGTCGAGGTTGGCAGGTCTGCAGACTAATAAATAACTTGATTGAAATTACTGTCACACAACAGCCAGTTCTTCAGTCGAGCAGTTTTAATGATTCTTAATATTTTAAACAATATTTAACTGTTACTGTGGCAAGCAGGACGAGGCGCTTCATGGTTGACGGAGTCTCCGCTGTGGGCCGTGGGCCGGAGCTGCTGCCGTCCGCTGGATGGGGAGGAGCAGTGAATGAGGAACTCCTGCCGGCTGCCGAACCCGCAGAAGCCGTCGCTGTCCCCCAGGAGTGACGTCACAGGCGTGTGTGAGAGCAGGTCAGT
>CM060598.1:4070000-4090000 GCA_030578255.1 Tiaroga cobitis | reverse complement strand
TTGTCGTTTAGGAGCCTGGGTGTGCTCTTTGATACCAACCAACTGTCTAGTATCTGTAAACTGAATTTTTTCATCTTAAAAATATATCTAATTTGCGTCATATGCTCTCAATGAAAAATGCAGAATAATTAGTTAAAGCTGCAGTCCGTAGCTTTTTTTAAGTTAAAAATAATCCAAAATAATTATATAAAAAAAAACATTCTGCCAGTGGTCAAAACTATCTGCTTGCCATAGCTAGATTCAAAACGGTTAGCTTGTAATAATAATTTTAATTCCAGTGGTACTTGTGGGTTTCCGCGGGAAATTCGAGCATGTCTTTGCGTCATTACGTCACACCCGTACACATAAAGGAGTTTCGGCTAGCCGGCTACTGCGCGTGACGAGTTGTTTAGATGTATAGGCTTTTCTCGCAGCACTTTACATAATTAAACTTATGGCATCCAGAAAGATCCAAACAACAATCATCAGTGTCAACTGGAAATTCAGCAGTTATAAAACCCAAAAGACTTCGTACTTCGGATTTAAGGTGGCTAGAGAAAGAGAAAGAAACCGTCTCATGCGAACACAAGGATTTAAACATCGGCGGGGCTTTTGAAAAGTGCGCGTTTTGAAGGGGTTCAAAACGGAAGAAGAGACGGCTTTTTTTCTGCTGAACAAGTAAGTTAAGACATTTCAATAGTTCAATCGTGTAACAGTACGTTGTCTTAATTCACACAGTTATGGAGTTTCCTTTGTTGTGCCTTTCTCGTTTTGCTATTATGGAGAATATGAATTCTGAACTACACAGGTAACCATAAAACACATTAAATTTAACATTAGTCACGCAATGCTGATGTGATGATGTTAACATGAACAATTTGAGAACAAAGTAGGCTATAATTTGCACGGTTGATGTAAATCGCGTTGATTAAATCTAACGAAGCTTATCATGTAGAATGCTTTTCCCCCTTAGTTGGTCAGAACAAAAATGGATGTTACTTACTTGTTCAGAAGACATTTTCTTATGAAAATTCTTATGTTGGTCAAACTTTCAAAAAGTGAATCTGTGATTCTGTATGACAGTATCCACACAGCACGGTGACTGACAGCACCACTCGCCTCAAAACACTGTTCATCCGCGCTGTTTCATGCCGATTTACAACCCACGTAAAGATGATAATTCCGCGAATCACTGCAGTTACAGATTTCGAACAGAGAGATGGCGACAAAGAGGAAAAGCTATGGACTGCAGCTTTAATGTGTTCATGACATCAAGGCTAGATTATTGTAATGCTCTACTGGGTGGTTGCCCTGCACGCTTAATAAACATACTACAGCTAGTTCAAAACGCCGCAGCTCGAGTTCTTACCAGAACCAGGAAGTATGACCATATTAGCCCGGTTCTGTCAACACTGCATTGGCTCCCTATTAAACATCGTATAAACTTTTAAATATTGCTGATTACTTACAAAGCACTAAATGGTTTAGCTCCGCAGTACTTGAGCGAGCTCTTAACGCATTATAGTTCTTCACGTCTATTGCAATCTACAAAATTCCGGCCAGTTAATAATACCTAGAATATCTAAATCGACTGCAGGCGGTAGATCCTTTTCCTATTTAGCACCAAAACTTTGGAACAGTCTTCCTAACATTGTCCGGGAAGCAGACACACTCTGTCAGTTCAAATCTAGACTAAAAACACATCTCTTTGGCCTAGCATACACATAACACACTATAGACTTCTATAATTCAATGTTAGGCTGCATAGTTTAGGTCAGCCGGAACTGGGAACACTCCCCATAAATCCTGATGTACTCGTTACATCATGAGAAGGATGGCGTCTACGCTAATACTAGTCTCTCTGTTTATCCGAGGTTTTCCGTAGTCCGCCGGATCCAGGCCGTATCCAGATCTGATGAAGGACCTTCGCCTGGACACGACGACACCGCAGTCCTGAAGTGTCAACGAGTCCCTTCTCTGTTACTGAAGTCAGCCGGATCCCGGCCGTATCCAGATCAGATGGTGGACCTGCACCTGGACACATCCATGACGCATCCTTCATCAGCCCTGTGAAGGCCTCATCGACACGACAGCCATCGGCAGTGATCCTCAACAATCTCGTCTCCATACCGGCGTGATGACTCCGACTTCCAACCAGATGAACTGCATAATATAATGTTCTGATCCAATCTGACTTCTGGCCTGTAATGCTGCCTGGATCATAAACAGACACTGTTCGCTCGTTTGCCAGAGGAGAACTGGCCCCCGACTGAGCCTGGGTTCTCCCAAGGTTTTTTTCCTCCATTCTGTCACTGATGGAGTTTTGGTTCCTTGCCACTGTTGCCTTGGCTTTTGGCTTGCTTAGTTGGGGACAATTAATATTCAACAATATTATTGACCTGCCTCACTTAAGGATAATAAATAAAAATGTCTAATAAATATTTTATATATAATTATGGTCCACTCTTCTCATTTGTAAAAAATGTATTTCCATCAGTATACAGTACAAGTCTTAGGCCCCCACCAGCTTTATCGTTTTAACTGTCTTGTATAGTTACATATAAATCTTGTTATGACTTTACATGTAATGCATAAATAAAAATGGAATTTAGTTTAAATATCTCAATATAAAATACCCACATAGAACAAATATAAAATAGATTTGGGTATCCAAATATACCAAACAATTATTTGGCTTTGTAATTGTCCTTATTTCACCCATACACAAATGCTATCCCGGATGCTGAAGACACGTCAGCTGCACACAGATGACGAGCTACACCTACACTCATCATGCTGCAGTGTTTGGCCAGTTATTCACTTCTTTTGGTCCATTCACTTAAGATGCATATCTGATGCAAGTATAAGTTCTCATTAGATGTGTGATCATACCTGGTTGCGCGTCTGCTCAGCATGTCTGTCCTCTTCTGGTCCAGCATCTCAGGGCACAGATGCCAGAAGCGCTGAAGACGGGGCGGTCTGTCTAACTGCTGCAGTCTATGCCCACCCTGGGAGACTTCCGGGTGCTCTTCTTCACTTTCGTCCCCAAGCTGCTGATTGAAAGTGCAAAGATTTTTAAATGTCTTAAAATTAGGCCGTCCATCATCTTCACTGCCTCCAAAGCCCTTCTTGTGCAGTACCAGCTTGAATGACTTGTTTGTCTTCATGGTAACTGCTACTGAGGGAATCCTTGTTAGTTTCTTTTTCTCCGCTTAGTGACATGCTTAAATTCAGCGGGTCGTCTCGCCTGATCTGAGTTTCATTTTTATTGCTGCATTCTTCCAATCGACATTTAAGTCAAGGCAAGTTTATGTATATAGCACATTTCATACACAATGGTAATTCAAAGTGCTTTACATAGAAGAGATTAAAATCAGAATAATAAGAATAATTAAAACAGTTTAGAATAAAAAATAAAATACAGTACAAACAGTCGGACACACAGTGGCACAGTGCTCATTCAGTAAATGCACAGGATGTCTGGATGTGAATGTGACTGTAGGAGCACATCTGATCTCTTCTGGAAGAGTTCCAGCACAGTAGCTAAAGCAGACTCTCCATGCTCAGAGTGAACCCTTGGTGTTTCTAGCTGATGTGATCCTAATGATCTGAGTGATCTGTTGGGTTTGTATTCAGTTAGCATATCTGCAATGTATTGAGGTCCTAGCCCATTGAGCGATTTATATACCAGTAATAATACTTTAAAATCAATACTAAATTTAACTGGGAGCCAGTGTAAAGCCCTGAGGACTGGTGTGATGTGTTCATATGTTCTGGTTCTGCTCAGCGTTCTGTATGAGCTGACACTGTCTTATGGTCTTTTTAGGAAGGCCAGTGAGGAGTCCATTACAGTAATCCACTGCTGGTGATGAAAGCAGGAACAAGTTTCTCTAAGGCCCCATCCACACCACTGCGTTTTAGTTTAGAAACAGATAATTAAAACAAATACGATCTCCGTCCATGCCAGCGTTTTAGCTGCGTATTAGAATTGATCTCCGTCCACATTAAAACGACTGAAAACGCGGATCACGTGACCATTCACCAACACTGGGCATGCGCGTGCCGGTGTAAACACAACTTCATTGATAAAATTATCCCACCATGCTCTGGGTTATCCCCAAACCGACGCTCCATGTACGGTCAACGCCGCCGCTGCACACAGGAATTGTCACAGATCGCTCGAATAATAGCTTGACTCCAGCGCATGTAGGCAGTTATAGCATTGTAAAATGCAGAATTTACTTTTACAACAGCTGCTAGCAAAGATATACGCCATGACTGATGACACCCAATCATAGAGCCGAGCGTCAGCCTCTACTACATCATCGTTTCTAAAGTCCTCCGTTTTGACCCGTCTACACTAAAACGCCCTCCGGAGATTCAAAACGAAAAACGGGTCGGCAGCGTTTCTAAACTTCTCCGTTTTGGGTCTCCGTTTTTGCCGTTTTAGTGTGGACAGGAGGTGCAAACGTAGCAAAAGGTCTCCGTTTTTAAACGAAAACGCAGTAGTGTGGACGGGGCCTAAGTCTTGACTGGAAACAAAGCATCTAATCTTGCAATATTTTTCAGATGATGGTATGCTGATTTAGTTATTGCTTTGACATGGCTACTGAAACTAAGGTCTAACTCTAGAGACACACCCAGATTCCTCACTTGATTTTTTGTAGTTAGACCCCTAGTGTCAAGGTATGCGTTGACCTTGAGAACTTCATCTTTGTTTCCAAACGCAATGACTTGACAATGACAGTTTTGTCTTTGTTTAACTGAAGAAAGTTTTGGCACATCCAACTGTTTACTTCATCAATGCATTGGCACAGGGAGTCAATGGGGCTGTAGTCGTTAGGCGATAGGGCTAAGTAGAGCTGTGTGTCGTCTGCATAGCTGTGGTAAGGGATTTGGTTCTTTCTCATTATTTGGCTCATTGGGAGCATATACAGGTTGAATAGGAGTGGCGCAAGAATTGAGCCTTGAGGGACTCCGCATGTCATGGATGTCCACTCAGACTTATGGTCTCCGATACTCACATAATAACCTCTCCCTCCTAAGTATGACCTGAACCATTTTAGCACTATCCCAGAAAGCCCGACACAGTTTTCCAGCCTGTCAAGAAGTATGTCGTGATCAACGATGTCAAATGCAGCACTGAGGTCGAGTAGTACCGGCACTGATAATTTGCCTGTATCAGTATTTAAGTGAATATCGTTTATTATCTTTATGGGCGCTGTCTCTGTGCTGTGATGCAATCTGAACCCAGTTTTTCCATTTTCTCTGAGAAGCACAGAAGTGGAGTTGCTGGAGAGAGGGATAACTTGTCTGGGGAGAGGGGCTGTTGCTCTGGTGTTATCGGAGGCTGTAATATGCTGTCCTGGTTTCCCTGGCTGTTTTCCAGAAAGTCGTCCTTGGGTGCTGAATCTTGGAGCAGTTCTAGTATGTCCCAGTCTGTCTGGTGAGCGCTGTGGGCAGGGCTCACGTGGGCTACGTATTTCTTCCTTTAGGGGAGTAGAACATGTATTGCACTGCTTGAGCATGATGCTTTTAAAATGGCTAGGTTAATCACAGTGCATCCTTCTGACAAATGTGTTATTAACAGCTTAATTAAGATGGAGAAAAATATGGTATTGTATCGGTATCGGCAGATACTCAAGTTTGTGGTATCGTATCGGACATGAAAAAGTGGTATCGAGCCACCCCTAATTCATACTGTGTCCAGGTGTGTGTGTGCCATTCAGGTTGAGTGTATTGGCACACACTGCAGAAGGATGATTGAGGGAGAAGCAGATATTGTCCTTTAGCACTCTTGAACCAAGTTTGTTTGGGTGGTGCCCATCCTGTTGAAACAGTTGCCTCTGACTCCAGAAAAGATTAAAGTTGTCAATGAAGTTTACTCCTTTTAAATAGAAGTTTTGGAGCCATGTGTTAAGCCCAAGCAACCGTGAAAACCTGTTTGTTCCTCTTGCTGGGAGTGGTCCACTGATGAATGTCTGAACTTTCAGTCTTTTAAGCGTTTCAAAAAGTTCATTGAAATCCTTCTTAAGGAGTTCTGACTGCTCTTTATGAATATAATTTTTCCCCACATGAATGATGAGTCGATTTGCAGTTTTATGTTTCATCAGAATGTTCTCAAGTTCCCTGTTTACATCAGAAGTTGTTGCTTGTGGAAGGCAGCATGTAGTTGTATCCCTGCTAATAATGTTTCTGATAGAGTCACCCACTATCAGAGTCCTGTGCTCGGCTGCGCTCTGAGCTGAGTGCCGCTGTCCGCTCGACCTTGAGCGCCAGTTAGCATCAGTGTTAGCTACTGGCTGATTCAGTCTTTATGTGATACTCGTGACAATCTGATGTCTCGAGTGCCTTTGGGTCTCGCTCCCTGTTTGTGCCACCGATTTGTAAGTCGATCGGCTTGTTTCTCTACACTCAGTATGGCCTGTCGAGGAGCTTCATGGGACTCACCGGATGTATTCTGAGGGCGTCCATGGCTGATCTCTGTTGTGTGCTCCGTCTGGTTTGGTGGTCCCACAAGTAACTTTTGCCGCTTTTCCATTACACAGTACCAGCTCGACTCGACTCGACTCGCCTTTGTTTGGTTTTCCACTGTGTAAAAGTTGTACCTGTACCTGCTTTCGGGTACTTTTTTTCGTATCACCTCCGCCGAGGTTCTGAGCGAGCTGAGGCGATACTAAAATGTGACGTGTAAACACGGCAGACTGCTGATTGGTCAGAGAGAATCGTCACTATTCACTGCGTCATCATTGCACGCGCCCTATGCACGCGCCAGACGGAGTATCCTGAATAACCCCGCCATTTTTAAATAGTTTGGCCAGAGATTTCGTGATATACCCATTACTAATATTATGGCAACTCGGAAGAATACGCCGTGGTCAAACGAGGAGGTGCAGACTTTCCTTTGAAAGCGGGTGTGTGCCGCGTAGAAGATTAAGTCACGATTTAAGGCAGTTTCCTGCGGCGGCGCTACATAGCGTCACTATGACGACCAGGTACTATTGTGGAGGTACTATCTGCAATGGAAACCGGAGCGAAAAGCGAGCCGAGCTGAGTCGAGTCGAGTCGAGCTGAGCTGAGCTGGTACTGGTAATGGAAAAGCGCCATTTGTTTCAAGAACTGCAATCCTTTGTAAAAGTCTGTGGCAGTTAATGCAGCAAGTAGATTCCAGAAGAGGCATTTTCTCTTATCCTTTTGAATGTAGACAGTTGTGTTTTCCCTTCCCCGGAATGTAAGCAGTGTGAGGCTGGTCGGATAAAAGAATTCAGCTTTTTTGTAGTAATCCATGCGTTTGAGCACTGTGCTAATTTGCTGAAGTTAAAATTAGGTGATAAAAGGAGATAAAATATAAAAGCGATAGAGCAAAGCGCGGCGCAGTAAGCAAGAGCGTCCCAACAGTAGCAGAGCAGGAAGTGGAAGTGGTTCAGAACAACAAGGAAAAGTGCGTACGTCTACTTAGAGCACATATGTCAGAGTCAAGGCCCGCGGGCCACATCCGGCCCGCGAGAAGGTTTTTTACGGCCCCTGGGATGATCTTGATTTATTATTAGAACCGGCCCGCAGACTGCAGCAAGCCGGCAGCCCGCAGATCTTTTACACGCACCAATACTACATTTCCCACAATGCAACGGTGACGCACCGAGCAGTAGGCTGCTTCATTTCAATATTTATTGGCACAGCAGTCGTCAGCATCACAGTAAAATTAACTTTCAGATACCCATCAAAAATGGCAAAACGGAAGGTGGACACTGAGAACCGGGGGTTTCAAACAAGGTGGGAGTCGGAGTATATGTTCACGGAGGTAGCTGGAAAACCTGTGTGTCTTCTGTGTGGAGAAAGTGTGGCGGTACTGAAAGAGTATAATCTGAGACGACATTATGAAACGAAACACGCGGACAAAAACAAGAATATGGACATGGAACAAAGGCTACAAAAGGCAGAGGAATTAAAACGAGGCCTCAAATCTCGACAGGCTCTGTTCAAAAAAGCCAAATCACAAGGCCAGGCTGCTGTCAAGGCCAGTTTTATTTTGGCAGAAGAGATCGCTAAATCAGCCCGGCCATTTACGGAGGGGGATTTCATCAAAAACTGCATGATTAAAGTTTGTGACGAAGTTTGCCCAGAAAAAAGGCAACTCTTTTTAAATGTGAGTCTGAGCAGAAACACCATTGCCGAGAGAGTAGACCAGTTGTCCATCAATCTAAAAGAGCAGCTTGTGAAAAAGGGAAAAGATTTCATTGCATATTCTTTGGCTGTGGATGAGAGCACCGACATTTCTGACATTGCCCAGTTGTCAATTTTCATCCGCGGAGTGGACTCCAGCCTAAGCGTGACAGAGGAGTTTTTGGCTTTACGTCCTATGCATGGCACAACTACGGGGCATGATTTGTATGAAGAGGTGTCAAGATGTGTAAATGAGATGGAGCTGCCTTGGGAAAAACTCGTGGGTTTGACAACCGACGGAGCACCTGCGATGTGTGGACACAGGAGCGGACTGGTGGCGAAGATACGGGAAAAGATGCAAGAGGAAAACGCGACAGGTGAGCTGACAGCTTATCATTGTATCATACACCAGGAAGCGTTGTGCGGTAAAGCCTTGAAAATGGAGCATGTAATGAGCATCATCACGCGCACAGTTAACTTTATCAGAGCCAAAGGTTTGAATCACCGCCAGTTCAAGGCATTTCTGACGGAGTTAGAAACGGAGCATGGTGATTTGCCTTATCACACAGAGGTGCGATGGCTAAGCCAGGGAAAGGTGCTTCAAAGATGTTTCGAGCTTCGTGAGGAGATTTGTCTGTTCTTGGACAGCAAAGGGAAAGACACAACACAACTCCGAGACGAAATTTTTCTGTGTGAAATGGCTTTTCTGTGTGACATTACGAGTCATCTGAATGCAATGAACTTGCAGCTGCAGGGTCGGGATCGTGTCATCTCTGATATGTACAGTACAGTGAAGGCATTTAAAACCAAACTGACTCTGTGGGAGACGCAGATGCGGAAAGAAAATTTGAGCTACTTTCCCAGCTGCCAGACCATGAAAGAGAAGCTCTCTACCAGTGCGTTCCCGAGCGCACAGTTGGCTGATAAAATAGGTATGCTTGCCGCTGACTTTCGACGCCGATTTGCTGACTTTGAAGCACAAAAAAGCAGGTTGGAACTGCTCGGTAACCCATTTGCTGTTGACGTGGAAAGCTTACCACCAAACCTCCAAATGGAGTTGATTGACCTCCAATGCAATGATGCACTGAGGGCAAAATATGCGGCAGTGGGTGCTGCGGAGTTCGCCCGTTTCCTCCCCGACACAATGCCCCAGCTGCGCATCCAGGCTGCTCAAACGTTGTCTATGTTTGGCAGCACATACCTGTGTGAACAACTGTTTTCTTTGATGAACCTGAACAAAACATCACACAGAAGTCGACTTACTGCTGAACACCTCCACTCAATTCTGAGGATTTCCTCAGCTCAGAGCCTTACCCCGAACATTGATGAACTTGTGGAAAAGATGGGACACCACCAAGTATCACCCTCAACCTCAAACAAGTGAACATTACTGTGCAATCACATATTTAGAGTTTTTACTCAGTTCAAGTTTAAAAGTTAAAGTTTAATATTTGTTTTCACTGCATGTTACTTCTCCTTAAACAAAGTGTTGTTTTTGATTAATAGATTTCTGCACTTTATTTTATTGTATTTCAATCCAATTATATTTTAAAAATATTTCAGTTGAGTGGATGATAGAAAATTGCTATTATTGTTTTTTTCTTTGAAGTAAATTTAGCCCACTTTTGCTAAAATAGAAAATATAGGCTACTGATGGTGCCTTGAATACCGGTTTCTTTCATTTAATGTTCATGTTATGGGGATTTTTATATAAAGGAAATTTGTCTTTTGTGTCTGTTGAAAATTAAAGATTACTGACAGAGCCATAAGAAAATATTGCTTTATTTATCTGATCATATTGGAATATATTTGTTAGGTTTTCAGTAGGTTCAATTAGGTTCACTAGACTATATGCGTCATTTAAAAAATTTTCAATGAACATTCGAACAGTCCGGCCCTCGGCTTGTAGCTAAATTTTTTATTTGGCCCTCCGTCCATTTGACTTTGACACCCCTGACTTAGAGCCTGACATGGCGCTAAACACTTTAACATTTCAAGGACTATTTTTATAAATGGGAACGTTGGAATGGATTTTAGCATACAAACACTTTTATCTCTGCATACGCACTTTTTATAAATGATGGAAACTGTGGGCCTGTCCCAATTCCCACACTTGTGGTCTTGGCCACTTGAGAGCGTGTACATGCAATGGGAAGAGCGCATGAATCTCCCATGTATGAAATATGCCAAATCACAGTGCCCTCAACGCACACTAAACCCACACTATACCCACAGTATTTGAGGCTAAGCGTATCCCATCATGCATCGTGTTCAGGAAATCACGTGCCCCGAAATCACAAGATGACGAGGAAAAAGTTCCACTGTAAGTTAAACTAATTAGACATTACATGTAATTTGGTAGTAAAACATAAAGTTTTGCACATTTAATTCGTGCAAAGATGAGGCTGTGTATTTTGTACAACATTTGCAACTGAATTAGAAGCACCGCAATTTTAAATTGTCTTGTAAATGTCTGTTCATTATCCCATGTAACAAGTTGATTTTAAAAAGCAAAGTATTGAAAGCTCTGTAAACACTTGCATTTTAACAGAATTATTTGTGCGTCTAATTGTGTAAACAAAAGTTTTTCCCACACTTGTAGTCTTCACGCCTGCTTGAACACGTGGGCGAAATCAAAGTCCTTTTAGGCAAGTCATGCCACTCGGCCGCCATCTTGGCAACGCCTCCGGGCAGCTATTTCGGACTAACAAGACCAGGCTCCTATCTAAATGAATGGGCAGAGACTCAGAACTGCACTTTCACTGGTCACCGGAAGATAAAAACTGCATGTATTCAAACACTAATAAAATATGATAAAAATCGCTGAAAAAGTTTGATGACTTTGCCCCAAAATAAGGTTTAAAACGCCTTTTTCCCCACAGGTTATACTTTTACTGCGCATGCGCAAGGGTTCTCTCGCTCTCTGTCGTGTGCGCGCGCTACTGCTCGCTCGCTCTAGATTCCGGGAGATTTGAACTAATTTGCGGTCATCAGGGAGCCGCTATCAATCTGCGGGAGACTCCCGGAACTTCCGGGAGACTTGGGATGTCTGATATTTACACAACTAACACATATTAAATCTGCCGCCTTTTCAAACAGTAACATATTTTCCGCTGTTGCAAACCTCAACTGTGCGCATGCGTCGGTGGAACCAGACAATCGGCTTAAATGTTTTCCGGCTTGACTGTTAAAAGCAAACGATTGGCTTTCCAGCGGGAGGGGCGGGGCATATGCATACAACCGCCATCTTTATTTACGGGTTTTCCCTATATAGTTGTATTAAGGATTGAGGAAGTGGCATCTCTATATAAATAGTCTCTGGCGAAATACAGTAAATAGCCTACATGTCAAGTCAAGTGACCTTTATTTATATAGCGCTTTTTACAATACAGATTGTATCAAAGCAGCTTCACAGTGATAACATGAAAATAATACAACAAAATTTGTTTCTAAAAGAAAATTGCGTCAACGTCCACCTTAAGTAAGGCAGATCAATAAAACATCATGCAAGTAGACAAGTGGTCAAGTGCACAGACCGCAAGTGTGTGTGTTTGAACACGTTATTCTCTGTGAGTGGAAGCTGTGAGAATAACAAAGATGCATTTGTGGTATGAAAGTATATAAATGTTTATTTTGTTATAAATGTCCGCTGGTTTGTCTAAATGAGACTTATTCCTCGGCTGGCTCGTGTCGAGACTTTGAAGCTGCACTGAAACTCACATCTGGACCTTCGAGCCGTTGGACCATTGAAGTCACTATATGGAGAAACATCCTGGAGTGTGTTCCTCAAAAACCTTCATTTCTTTTCCACTGAAGAAACAAAGACATGAACATCTTGGATGACGTGAAGGAGAGTAAACTATCAGGAAATTTTATCTCTGAAGTGAACTAATCCTTTTAATGGAAATAGCAACCAATAAAAATGTTAAAAAAAACAAACAAAAAACACCTCATTCAAAATATTATAAATATTCATAATATAGCACAAACTATGGCAGCACTAGTGATACTAAAACAACACAGCTAGTCAGAAATAATCTTTATTACAATGTCATCCAGTCTTACAGAAGATGTGTGGAAGGCACTAGAGTGGTTTGAATCATCGTTCACGTAAACTCGTCCCGTGGCAGCGTAATACAGCGTCTCAGATGACGTTCCCCTGAGCATTATTATATCAGCTAATATCGTACAGTTAGACGAGCTCAATCCATGAGGATCTGCATTAGTGGAGGTGTGAGTAGATCAAACAGCTCATTATCAAACACATACAACAGTCCCGATCGCTTACCATCAAAAATCTCCCTCATAATATCAACAATATTGCTTTTTTGATAATTACACATATTACAGAGAAGCAATAACAGCGACTGTCACCGGTCAAGTAAGCAATTCAATGTTCAATAAATTAATACTTCATTTAAAACAGTGTTTTTACATCAGATAATACAAGAGAAATTTTTTTTGAAAATAATAACCTAAACGCACAGGCTGATCTCTGCCGTGTCCTTCAGACGTCACAGTGAGGAAAGAGCACCGCAACACTGGCGTCCAGCACAGGTCAAAGGTCAAACACGCCTGAGCCGTGATCGCAGGGGTTCAGCATCACTTCAGATCTCAGAGTCGTGTCGGGGTTTTCTTCACTCTCCCTCGTGTTGTTATTCTCTCCACTGAACAGATGATCACTGTTTTTGTTCATCATCATCTCGAGTTACTGTTGCACATTAAAGACCCGCGGTCGTTCACTCACAACACTGAGTGAATTATTCATTTCTGTGGGAACTAATGCAGAATGCTACATTCAACTGAATTATATTAGAAATACAGAAAAAAACACATTAAACCGATTCAATGGGGAACAATACTGTGAAACACAGTCTGAAACCAGCAGTTCTTCTGTTGCTCGCTCGGATTTAAAGATGCTTTTCTCCATGATCATCTGTGTTTAGTGTGTGATGTTGCTGTTTGAGGATGAGAAAGCTCCAGTTCTTCTCTATATCAGTGTCAGTGTTTCTGAACTCCTGAAACGCCTCCATTGTAGTCTTGAGTTTCTTCCGGGAACGAACACGTCACAATATTCCTCATTATAATAATTCATGCGCAGAATAAAGGGGCGGGGCCTGGTGGAGTTAGTTAGAAGTGTGTTAAACTGGCGGTTATGGTAAGGGACGGGACATTTCCCAAACACACTCGACCAATCACAACACACTGCTCCAGCGACCAATCAGAGCACAGTGTGCTTTTAAGAGGACGGGCTTCACAGAGACAGGAACCAATCAGGAGTGTGTTTCCCGTACAGCGCCGTAACTCGCTGCTTCACTACTATATACGATACATCGTTGAAGAAATCAACTAGCGAGTCACGACTGTTTCCCGAAACCGTAGTGTCGCAAATTGGTCGTTAGTTAATGATGTCACGCACGTGGTGGAGTAATAACTACTATTAATGAATCTGTGTGAGATTGAATTAATGCGAGATGTTTTGCTATAAATTACAGACATGCATCTGAGGACTAATTATAATTTTTCTCAGTAATTTTGCTTTATCTCCAGATTCAGTCATAGTCTCGTTTTTTCGCACTAGAGCTCGTTCACACATGCGCAGTCTTCAAACACGACGCTTTAAATCTCTTGACAAACTAGAATACTTAAATGACATTTGTATGTATTCTAAATAAAAGACACAGATTGCACTGAATGTCAGCTTGCTTCTTTTGCTCAAGATCAGGATTTATTCTAAGGAGTCCACATGTCATGCAATCTAGAAACTCTTCTTCTAACCACAGCTCGAGATTTGTCGCTCACACACACACACACCTCAGCGATGCTGTTTGCGAATGTTCGTTAGAATGATGGTTTCGAGAAACACCGACTCGATTAACTACGATGATAACGACAGAACCTGCGAACATGGTTGGCTAACGCTGTTTTCGAGAAACCAGAGCGTTACTGACAGACTGGGAAGAGAGGAGCCGCAACAATGGAGAATATGAGGAAAATATTCAACATTCAAGCAGGAAAACCTGTTCTAGTAGAGCCTGAAACATCATCAAGTATAGGCCGAATAGCTCCTCTTGAACCGGGCTCATCTGGGCACGTGCAGAAAGCGGGTGGTGTGTCCCGAGAACGAGTCCCAGTTCCTCCAGAGCACGGCGAACAGCAGGAAGAGCAGCAGCGAGGACACGGAGCGGCTGCGGGTCTTCATCAGCGGGATCACGCAGTTGGAGACGGTGGACACGAACACCAGCAGGACGGCCACGAGCGCCAGCAGCACGTTCATGAGCTTCCCCATCAGGGTGCGCGCGCTGGCGTTCTCCAGGCCCTCCAGCTGCACCACCTGCTGCTGCTCCATCTTAGAGACCCGCGTCTGACACGCCTCCAGAGCCTCCTGACACACACACACACACACACGCACACACGGTTTCATGGGGACTCTTCATAGACATAATGGTGTTTATACTGTACAAACGGTATATTCTGTCCCCTTACACTAACCCGACGCCAAAACCTATCCATCACACACACCTGCATTTTTACATTTTTCAAAAAAACTTTAATTACTTTATTTTTATACCAGATTTACAAATGAGGCGTCCCTAAAAGGAGTTCTTGGTACAAATTTATCCCCAAAATATAGTTTTAGGGACAGACACACACAGACACACACACACACAGATAGACAGACAGATCACAATATTTGAGCAACAAAATGACCTCAATAGTTTCACTAAAATAGTTTGGAATAATAATATTAAAAGTGTGTCTGATACGGCCTTCGACTGTCATTGAGTGTGATGGTAATGACACCAAAAGGTCCCAATAGTTTAACGTTAGTTCATGTAAGTTAGTTCAGGTCCATTAAATGACATTAACAAAAGGTTACACTTTATTTTAAGGTGGCGTAGTTGCATTATACTTACTCAAATAAGTACTGAGTAATAATAATCAACTAAATGTACTTACTATAGTTATGGTTAGGGTTACTTGTAATTATACACAATGGACTGTTATTACTATAGTACATACATGTAGTAACATGTAACTACGTCACTTTAAAAACAAGTGTTACTGATTTTTCTTGATTAAGAAGTCAAAATGTATAATTTCCTCACAGGTAAAAGTATTCTCTCCTTTAAAAGCATTAGAGGGCTGATATTCTGCACAGTTTTAGTTCATGTTGAGCACACCTGATCAACTGTACCAGCTCCATCTCTCCTGTAGAGGGCAGTCTAGTGTATCTTTCTGATCAATGACCGGATCTAAACATCCACATGTACCAGCTAGTGTAAGTCAGAATGCATGTATAGTTGGTGTTCTGCCTGTACGCTGAACACACACACACACACACACACCTGTAGGTCACGGGCTCTCTCGTTGGACTGATACACCATCTTCTCCTCCAGGCTGGCCAGCTCCTGCTTCAGGTTCAGGATCTCGTTCTGGTGGAGCTCCGTCAGATCATTCACCTGCTCCTCCAAGCGCTCGCATCTACAGGACAACAGGAGAACACTGTCACTCACACACACACACACACACACACACACACACACACCTGCTCCTCCAAGCGCTCGCATCTACAGGACAACAGGAGAACACTGTCACTCACACACACACACACACACACACACACACACCTGCTCCTCCAAGCGCTCGCATCTACAGGACAACAGGAGAACACTGTCACTCACACACACACACACACACACACACACACACCTGCTCCTCCAAGCGCTCGCATCTACAGGACAACAGGAGAACACTGTCACTCACACACACACACACACACACACACACACACACACCTGCTCCTCCAAGCGCTCGCATCTACAGGACAACAGGAGAACACTGTCACTCACACACACACACACACACACACACACACACACACACACCTGCTCCTCCAAGCGCTCGCATCTACAGGACAACAGGAGAACACTGTCACTCACACACACACACACACACACACACACACCTGCTCCTCCAAGCGCTCGCATCTACAGGACAACAGGAGAACACTGTCACTCACACACACACACACACACACACCTGCTCCTCCAAGCGCTCGCATCTACAGGACAACAGGAGAACACTGAGTCACACACACACACACACACACACCTGCTCCTCCAAGCGCTCGCATCTACAGGACAACAGGAGAACACTGAGTCACACACACACACACACACACACCTGCTCCTCCAAGCGCTCGCATCTACAGGACAACAGGAGAACACTGTCACTCACACACACACACACACACACACACCTGCTCCTCCAAGCGCTCGCATCTACAGGACAACAGGAGAACACTGAGTCACACACACACACACACACACACACACACACCTGCTCCTCCACACGCTCGCATCTACAGGACAACAGGAGAACAGAGTCACACACACACACACACACACGCACACACTACCGGTCACAGGTTTGGATCGGGAATATTTTTTATATTTTTAAAGTAAGCTAATGTAAAAGACAGAATATAATATACCATACATGTATAATTACAATTAATAATCTAAGCATACCTGGGCTGGAATCTAACGTTACATCAATCATTATTAAAATCATTTCTCTTCTGCTTATCAAGGATGCATTTATTTGATAAAAAAAAAAACTAAAAACAAAAACAGAAATATTGTTAAATTATTATTCCAATGTAAATCATCTGTTTTCTATGTGAATATACAGTAAAGTGTCATTTATTCCTGTGATAAAGCTGAATGTTCAGCATCATTACTCCAGTCTTCAGTGTCACATGATCCTTCAGAAATCACTCTAATATGAGGATCTGATGCTCAAGACACATTTATGATTATTATCAGTGTTGAACACAGTTGTGGACATTTTTATTTCAGGATTCTTTGATGAATAGAAAGTTCAAAAGAACAACATTTATCTGAAATATAATCTTTTGTAAGATTATAAATGTCTTTACTGTCACTTTTGATCAATTTAATTCATCCTTGATTAATAAAAGTTTTGATTTATTTGATGTATATTTGTAAAATAAAATACAAATTCGTACTGACCCCAAACTGTTGACCGGTAGTGTTTAATGTCACAAAAGATTATATTTCAAATAAATGCTGTTCTTTTGAACTTTCTATTCATCAAAGTATCCTGAAATAAAAGTGTCCACAACTGTGTTCAACACTGATAATAATCATAAATGTGTCTTGAGCATCAGATCCTCATATTAGAGTGATTTCTGAAGGATCATGTGACACTGAAGACTGGAGTAATGATGCTGAAAATCACAGGAATAAATTACACTTTACTGTATATTCACATAGAAAACTGCTGATTTACATTGGAATAATTATTTAACAATATTACTGCTTTTATTGTATTTTTAATCAAATAAACACAGCCTTGGTGAGCAGAAGAGACTTTTTAAAAACATTAAAAATCATACCGATCCATAACTTTTGAAAGGCAGACAAACATGAGTGTGATTGAGCTGTAGTGTGAGTGTGTGAGTGAGTGTGTGAGTGAGTTGTAGAGTGAGTGTGTGAGTGTGAGTGAGCTGTAGAGTGAGTGTGTGAGTGAGTGTGTGAGTGAGTTGTAGAGTGAGTGTGTGAGTGTGATTGAGCTGTAGAGTGAGTGTGTGAGTGAGTGTGTGAGTGAGTTGTAGAGTGAGTGTGTGAGTGAGCTGTAGAGTGAGTGTGTGAGTGAGTGTGTGAGTGAGCTGTAGAGTGAGTGTGTGAGTGAGTGTGTGAGTGAGCTGTAGAGTGAGTGTGTGAGTGAGCTGTAGAGTGAGTGTGTGAGTGAGTGTGTGAGTGAGCTGTAGAGTGAGTGTGTGAGTGAGTGTGTGAGTGAGCTGTAGAGTGAGTGTGTGAGTGAGTGTGTGAGTGAGTTGTAGAGTGAGTGTGTGAGTGAGTGTGTGAGTGAGTTGTAGAGTGAGTGTGTGAGTGAGCTGTAGAGTGAGTGTGTGAGTGAGTGTGTGAGTGAGTTGTAGAGTGAGTGTGTGAGTGAGCTGTAGAGTGAGTGTGTGAGTGAGTGTGTGAGTGAGCTGTAGAGTGAGTGTGTGAGTGAGTGTGTGAGTGAGCTGTAGAGTGAGTGTGTGAGTGTGATTGAGCTGTAGAGTGAGTGTGTGAGTGAGTGTGTGAGTGAGTTGTAGAGTGAGTGTGTGTGTGTGAGTGAGCTGTAGAGTGAGTGTGTGAGTGTGAGTGAGCTGTAGAGTGAGTGTGTGAGTGAGTTGTAGAGTGAGTGTGTGAGTGTGAGTGAGCTGTAGAGTGAGTGTGTGAGTGTGAGTGAGCTGTAGAGTGAGTGTGTGAGTGAGTGTGTGAGTGAGTGTGTGAGTGTGATTGAGCTGTAGAGTGAGTGTGTGAGTGAGTGTGTGAGTGAGTTGTAGAGTGAGTGTGTGAGTGTGATTGAGCTGTAGAGTGAGTGTGTGAGTGTGATTGAGCTGTAGAGTGAGTGTGTGAGTGAGTGTGTGAGTGAGCTGTAGAGTGAGTGTGTGAGTGTGATTGAGCTGTAGAGTGAGTGTGTGAGTGAGTGTGTGAGTGTGAGTGAGCTGTAGAGTGAGTGTGTGAGTGAGTGTGTGAGTGAGTGTGTGAGTGTGATTGAGCTGTAGAGTGAGTGTGTGAGTGAGTGTGTGAGTGAGTGTGTGAGTGTGATTGAGCTGTAGAGTGAGTGTGTGAGTGAGTGTGTGAGTGAGTTGTAGAGTGAGTGTGTGAGTGTGATTGAGCTGTAGAGTGAGTGTGTGAGTGAGTGTGTGAGTGTGAGTGAGCTGTAGAGTGAGTGTGTGAGTGAGTGTGTGAGTGAGTGTGTGAGTGAGTGTGTGAGTGAGTGTGTGAGTGTGATTGAGCTGTAGAGTGAGTGTGTGAGTGAGTGTGTGAGTGAGTGTGTGAGTGTGATTGAGCTGTAGAGTGAGTGTGATTGAGCTGTAGAGTGAGTGTGAGTGAGTGTGTGAGTGAGTGTGTGAGTGAGTGTGTGAGTGAGTTGTAGAGTGAGTGTGTGAGTGTGAGTGAGCTGTAGAGTGAGTGTGTGAGTGAGTGTGTGAGTGAGTGTGTGAGTGAGTTGTAGAGTGAGTGTGTGAGTGTGATTGAGCTGTAGAGTGAGTGTGTGAGTGAGTGTGTGAGTGAGTGTGTGAGTGAGTGTGTGAGTGAGTTGTAGAGTGAGTGTGTGAGTGTGAGTGAGCTGTAGAGTGAGTGTGTGAGTGTGATTGAGCTGTAGAGTGAGTGTGTGAGTGTGAGTGAGTTGTAGAGTGAGTGTGTGAGTGTGAGTGAGTTGTAGAGTGAGTGTGTGAGTGTGAGTGAGCTGTAGAGTGAGTGTGTGAGTGTGATTGAGCTGTAGAGTGAGTGTGTGAGTGTGATTGAGCTGTAGAGTGAGTGTGTGAGTGAGTGTGTGAGTGAGTGTGTGAGTGAGTGTGTGAGTGAGTGTGTGAGTGAGTGTGTGAGTGTGATTGAGCTGTAGAGTGAGTGTGTGAGTGTGATTGAGCTGTAGAGTGAGTGTGTGAGTGAGTGTGTGAGTGTGTGAGTGAGTGTGTGAGTGTGATTGAGCTGTAGAGTGAGTGTGTGAGTGTGATTGAGCTGTAGAGTGAGTGTGTGAGTGTGAGTGAGCTGTAGTGTGAGTGTGTGAGTGTGAGTGAGTTGTAGAGTGAGTGTGTGAGTGAGTTGTAGAGTGAGTGTGTGAGTGTGAGTGAGTTGTAGAGTGAGTGTGTGAGTGAGTTGTAGAGTGAGTGTGTGAGTGAGTTGTAGAGTGAGTGTGTGAGTGAGTTGTAGAGTGAGTGTGTGAGTGTGAGTGAGCTGTAGAGTGAGTGTGTGAGTGTGAGTGAGCTGTAGAGTGAGTGTGTGAGTGAGTTGTAGAGTGAGTGTGTGAGTGAGTTGTAGAGTGAGTGTGTGAGT
>CM060598.1:3935000-4065000 GCA_030578255.1 Tiaroga cobitis | reverse complement strand
CTGGCCCTTTAAGAGTTGCTGACAGAGACGCAGATCTCACACGCGCCTTATTCTCTCACAACTCTTTACGTCGACGACTATCATAAGACTGCTCTTATGTTATGATGAAGACACTCGACAAATGATATTTTGGCATAATTGTGTGTGTTATTGTTCGTTCACTTCAAGCGGAAAGAGAACTGTATTCTGGCGCGCGGTCTGTGCATGCGCATGCGCATGATGGCGCGCGTCTTTCGGTCAGGACATTCACAGGCAGCGCGCTCTCTTCTGACTGGCTGAATGGTTTAAACTAAAGCATTCGCGTGGATAAGAGCGGGATCATGTAACACTAGCCAAAGGATGACAAAAAATAACAGATGCTGCGTTAACAGCCCTAATTTGTTTATTTCATATAAAATCGCAGTATTTTGCGTCATTTAATCGCATAGGCTTGACATCGCGATTACGATTGCGATACGATTAATCGTGCAGCACTAATATTTATATTAGGGGTGGAACGGTACACAGAAGTCACGGTTCGGTTCATCCCTCGGTTCAGACATCACGGTTCGGTACGATTTCGGTACAATGGAGGGAAAAGCAAAACAAAAATGCAGAAGGCATTGTATTTTTTAAATAAGTTTTATTAATAAAGGCATAGAACCAGTTTATTTGTAGTGCACTGACAATAGTATTATATAATTAGTTTATTAATTAAATTAATAAAAAGACAAAAAGACCTTGCGATATGTTTGGTAATTGTACCTGAATTAATTTAAAATTATTTTGCTATATTTCAGATCAATATATTTGTTTTCCTTAATTTTAATTAACAATGTAACATTATTCTCATCTGAATTATAAATAATTGATTCCTGTATAAAATAATACTACCATTAAAAACACATTCGATTTTCTTTTTTAATCAATGTAGAATGTGTAAGATTAGTTTTGCTTTTAAAACAGTGTGTGTGTGTGTGTGTGTGTGTTTTTGGTTGGGTGACAGTTGTAGGTTACAGTTTGACAAGAGTTTACAGTGTGACAGAAGCACAATGTTGTGTTTTATTGCGAGTGTACACAAATATAAGTAAACACTTTGCAGGTTTAATGATCGTATGAACAAAATGACGGAGTATGTTTTTTATGTTTCCACTGTAGGACGCACGTATAAAGCCAACGTTTGAAGTGAACGCGCGTTCAGAGCTAAGCCGATGGTACAGATTATGTGTCCCTAAAGAACCCGCGTCTCTAACAGTAGTTCCGCATTACATTAATTATTTTGCACGCGAGTTTTATTTTTATACCGTGTATTCTCCGTGTAAATTCGTGCACCGAACCGTGATGCCCGTACCGTTTCGGTTCAATACGAATACATGTACCGTTCCACCCCTAATATATATATATGGGACAATTTGTTTTGTGCAGAAATTCATACATTTGAATGTTTGATTATCAGGACAATTTTGTTACTTTTGTATGTGAAATAATTCTGGTTCTATGTTGGGTTGGCACTTGATTTTTTTACGCTGAGTTATGTTTTCAACCCAAAAGCTGGGTTGAGAATGTTGGGTTTTGGGCCGATATACCACTTTACCAATCAGTGTTCACGCACTTATGACCGTAATATGTTTGGAAAAAACTATTCGAAAGGGTTTGTCCATTTTTGACCCAGCGCTGGCCTGGGTTGTTTTTATCCCCGCATATTTGTGGGTGTATGATTGAAGCAAAACTATAGTTATAAATAAGCGTAATCGCACTGGCATTTCCTGCTGTGCTCACATCGCACCCGAGGTCTGTATGAATGTGTGAGAGAGAGTGAGTGTGTATGTGTGAGTGTGTGAGCGAGTGTGTCAGTGAGTGAGCATGTGAGTGAGTGAGCGTGCAAGCGAGTAAGTGAGTGAGTGAGCGTGCAAGCGAGTAAGTGAGTGAGTGTGTCAGTGAATGAGTGAGCGTGCGAGTGAGTGAGTGAGTGTGTCAGTGAATGAGTGAGCGTGCGAGTGAGTGAGTGAGTGAGTGAGTGTGTCAGTGAATGAGTGAGCGTGCGAGTGAGAGAGTGAGTGAGTGAGTGTGCAAGCGAGTGTCAGTGAGTGAGAGAGTGAGCATGCAAGCGAGAGTGAGTGAGTGTCAGTGAGTGAGTGACAGTGAGCGTGTAAGTGAGTGAGAGAGAGAGTGAGTGAGTGAGTGAGTGAGTGACAGTGAGCGTGTAAGTGAGTGTCAGTGAGTGAGTGACAGTGAGCGTGTCAGTGAGTGAGAGAGAGAGTGAGTGAGTGAGTGAGTGACAGTGAGCGTGTAAGTGAGTGTCAGTGAGTGAGTGAGTGAGTGAGTGAGTGTGTGTGTGTGAGTGAGTGAGTGAGTGAGTGAGTGAGTGAGTGAGTGAGTGAGAGTGTGTGAGTGAGTGAGTGAGTGAGAGTGTGTGAGTGAGTGAGTGAGTGAGTGTGCAAGCGAGTGTCTGAGTGAGTGTGTGAGTGAGTGAGAGTGTGTGAGTGAGTGAGTGAGTGAGTGTGCAAGCGAGTGTCAGTGAGTGAGAGAGTGAGCGTGCAAGCGAGAGTGAGTGAGTGTCAGAGAGTGAGTGACAGTGAGCGTGTAAGTGAGTGTCAGTGAGTGAGTGAGAGAGTGAGTGTGCAAGCGAGTGTCTGAGTGTCTGAGTGAGTGAGTGAGAGTGTGTGAGTGAGCGTGCGAGTGAGTGAGTGTGCAAGCGAGTGTCAGTGAGTGAGAGAGTGAGCGTGCAAGCGAGAGTGAGTGAGTGTCAGAGAGTGAGTGAGAGAGTGAGTGTGCAAGCGAGTGTCTGAGTGTCTGAGTGAGTGAGTGAGAGTGTGTGAGTGAGCGTGCGAGTGAGTGTCAAGTCATCTTCATTTATATAGCGCTTTTAACAATGGATTGTTCTAAAGCAGCTTTACAGAGATAAACATATAATTTATTTAAGGTAACAGAGATTGTTTTGGCTTTATAGCGGTTCTTGAATAATGTTATTTCCAGCTAAAGTTAGTTTTGATTGATTCACCTCCGTCGAAATGATCATTTGTTATTAAATTAGGGGCCACTAAGACGACGCCGTTCTCTCTAAACAGACTTTAAACGCGAACCTGTGATTGACGCTGATGGCGTTCACATGCGCATTAAGAATTGATTCTATAGTTATGTGCTTTTGAAAATATGTGCGCAGGTTTGTAATTCCATACAACCCAGCCTAAACAAACTACTTGTCTTGCCTATAAATTTAGATACAGAATTTTGTTTTATTTTATCACTTCGGGGTACGCGAGCCGGATTTTCAACAACGCTTTATCTGTAGAGTGGGAAAGGGATCCTCCATAGTGTCAGTGAGTGAGTGTGTGAGTGAGCGTGCGAGTGAGTGTGTGTGAGTGAGTGAGTGTGTGAGTGTCAGTGAGTGAGTGAGTGTGTGAGTGAGCGTGCAAACGAGTGTGCAAGTGAGTGTGTCAGTGAGTGAGTGATAGTGTGTGTCAGTGATAGAAGAGTGAGTGTGTGAGTGATAGAGTGAGTGAGTGAGTGTGTGAGAGTGAGTGTGTGTGAGAGTGAGTGAGCGTGCAAACGAGTGTGAGTGTGTGAGTGATAGAGTGAGTGAGTGAGTTAGTGAGTGAGTGCGTGAGAGTGAGTGAGTGAGTATGCGTGAGAGTGAGTGTGTGTGAGAGTGAGTGTGTGTGAGAGTGAGTGTGCGAGTGAGTGAAAGAGTGAGTGTGTGTGAGAGTGAGTGTGCGAGTGAGTGTGTGTGAGAGTGAGTGTGTGTGAGAGTGAGTGTGCGAGTGAGTGAAAGAGTGAGTGTGCGAGTGAGTGGGTGAGTGAAAGAGTGAGTGAAAGAGTGAGTGTGCGAGTGAGTGAGTGAGTGAGTGAGTGAGTGAGTGAGTGAGTGAGTGTGCGAGTGAGTGGGTGAGTGAGTGAGTGAAAGAGTGAGTGTGCGAGTGAGTGGGTGAGTGAAAGAGTGAGTGAAAGAGTGAGTGTGCGAGTGAGTGAGTGAGTGAGTGAGTGAGTGAGTGAGTGAAAGAGTGAGTGATAGAGTGAGTGTGCAAGTGAGTGAGTGAGTGATAGAGTGAGTGATTGAGTGAGTGATAGAGTGTGCGTGAGAGTGAGTGTGTGTGTGTGTGTGTGTGTGTGTGTGTGAGAGTGAGTGTGTGTGAGAGTGAGTGTGCGAGTGAGTGAGTGATAGAGTGAGTGATAGAGTGAGTGTGCAAGTGAGTGATTGAGTGAGTGATAGAGTGTGCGTGAGAGTGAGTGTGCGTGAGAGTGAGTGTGTGTGAGAGTGAGTGTGTGTGTGTCGTGTGTGTACCTGAACCTCTCCTCCTGCAGCGCCTGCATCATCAGCGTACACTCCTTCAGACACCCGCTCTTCAGCTTCTCCAGTGTCTCCTCCAGCCGAGCCTGAGAGTCCCGCAGCTCCTGCACCTCCTGCAGAAACACGTCCCAGCCGCGGCCCCTCTCCAGTGTGTTCCCTCTGGAGCTCGGAGGACCTCCGGGAGCTCCCGTCACACTCGAGGCCGCGCTCGAACAGTCCTCGTCACTCCCGAACTTCTGCAGGAGTCCGGCGGCGGATCCCAGAGAGCGTTCGTGTTCAGTCACGCTGTCCTCGAGGACGCTGATGTTATCGGCACTCCCGAACCGGTTGCGGATCAGCGACGCGATCTCGCGGGGTTTGGAGGCCACGGCTCCGGCGGCGGAGTGTGTGGCGTGGGAGAAACTGGACAGGCCTCCCTTCACGCTGTCGACCACTCCCTCGCTGAGGCCCGTGATGACCCGGGCGCCCACGTCCCGCAGGCCCTGCTGCATGTCCCGCAGGACATCTTTGGGCTGCCGCTGCACGCCGCTGTGCTCCGCCTCGCGCAGGCGCCGGTGGTAATGCTCGAGCTTACGCTGAAGCTGCGCGATGCTCGCCGCCGACTTCTGGTTCTTCTTCTCGAACACCTGAGGAGGCGTTGTGGGATTCAAAATCAAAACACAGACAAGGATGAGGATTAAAAATGGTAATGTCAAGTATAGTCAAGTCAGCTTTATTTATACAGCGCTTTTTACAATACAGAGTGTTTCAAAGCAGCTTTACAGAGACAACAGGAAAATAATGAAACAAAGTTTGTTTCTAGTAGAAAATAGCGTCACAGTGCAGCCACCAACAAGTTAGTTCAGTGATGTTTCATTTTTGTTGTAAAAAAGTTATTAATTTAGTTCATTTATATATACACTCACCTAAAGGATTTTTAGGAACACCTGTTCAATTTCTCATTAATGCAATTATCTAATCAACCAATCACATGGCAGTTGCTTCAATGCATTTAGGGGTGTGGTCCTGGTCAAGACAATCTCCTGAACTCCAAACTGAATGTCAGAATGTGAAAGAAAGGTGATTTAAGCAATTTTGAGCGTGGCATGGTTGTTGGTGCCAGACGGGCCGGTCTGAGCATTTCACAATCTGCTCAGTTACTGGGAATTTCACGCACAACCATTTCTAGGGTTTACAAAGAATGGTGTGAAAAGGGAAAAGCATCCAGTATGCGTCAGTCCTGTGGGCGAAAATGCCTTGTTGATGCTAGAGGTCAGAGGAGAATGGGCCGACTGATTCAAGCTGATAGAAGAGCAACTTTGACTGAAATAACCCCTCGTTACAACCGAGGTATGCAGCAAAGCATTTGTGAAGCCACAACACGCACAACCTTGAGGCGGATGGGCTACAACAGCAGAAGACCCCACCGGGTACCACTCATCTCCACTACAAATAGGAAAAAGAGGCTACAATTGGCAAGAGCTCACCAAAATTGGACAGTTGAAGACTGGAAAAATGTTGCCTGGTCTGATGAGTCTCGATTTCTGTTGAGACATTCAGATGGTAGAGTCAGAATTTGGCGTAAACAGAATGAGAACATGGATCCATCATGCCTTGTTACCACTGTGCAGGCTGGTGGTGGTGGTGTAATGGTGTGGGGGATGTTTTCTTGGCACACTTTAGGCCCCTTAGTGCCAATTGGGCATCGTTTAAATGCCACGGCCTACCTGAGCATTGTTTCTGACCATGTCCATCCCTTTATGGCCACCATGTACCCATCCTCTGATGGCTACTTCCAGCAGGATAATGCACCATGTCACAAAGCTCAAATCATTTCAAACTGGTTTCTTGAACATGAAACTGTACCACTGTACTAAAATGGCCCCCACAGTCACCAGATCTCAACCCAATAGAGTATCTTTGGGATGTGGTGGAACGGGAGCTTCGTGCCCTGGATGTGCATCCCACAAATCTCCATCAACTGCAAGATGCTATCCTATCAATATGGGCCAACATTTCTAAAGAATGCTTTCAGCACCTTGTTGAATCAATGCCACGTAGAATTAAGGCAGTTCTGAAGGCAAAAGGGGGTCAAACACAGTATTAGTATGGTGTTCCTCATAATCCTTTAGGAGAGTGTATATAGCCTCTCTGAGTCACTGGAGAAACCCGTTGTGGGGTTGTGTGGAAGAGCAAGACAGGGAGAAAATAAAAAACAGACAAGAATGAGGATTAAAAGATGGAGGGAGAGTGAGGGACCCATCATACTGAGGGACTGTCTCAAATGGCACACTTCATATGCAATTTCGGTCTTGTGGACTTGGCTGCTGTGTGCATGTGTCAGTTAAGTGCATGAGACCGTAGGGTGTCCCATTTGTCTTTTTAGGTCTCAGAACAGTGCTTTCAGAACGGGACCACAGAACGGTGGTCAATATGCGCCCTGGATGCGCACTTTTGCCGAGCCTACACTGATGCTACGACAGTCGGCGTTTCGTCACGAAAGTGCGGTTTCGTAGGAAGACAGCGAGTGCTTAGTGTGCCATTTGGGACAGGGCCTGAGAGCAACATATTCTACCTGAAAACCAGTCTAACTAGGGTCTAAAACTAACAGTCGCCAAGAGGCAAATGCGATTAGTAATCGGTTTTGACGAGTATATGAAACGGTGTCAATTGCAATGTTGTAAGAACATGAACAAACGTGAACAATCCTCGGGATGCTCGTCACAAAAGTTTAAGCCATGCCAATTAAAATATATTCAAGCACAATGAGAGGCAAATCATCGCTTACACACTGTGTGGGAAGTGTTCTGTGGTCAAAAACCCGAAGCTCCGCCCAGAGATCCGTGTCTCGGACAGCACACGAATACTTGAGCTCTCGTTCACGTGCAGTGTTAGTTTACATTTGATTACTTTCTATATAGTCATTTCGATACCTGAAAATTGTGAATTTTCACTGGTATCTAAAATGTTGGTGTCATAACTGTTTCATGGTCAGCAGCGTCACTGAACGCGGATCCACAACAGAACCAGAAGACAATACAATGCTGAATAAAGTCCTAGTTTTTGTTATTTTCGGACCAAAATGTATTTTCGATGCTTCAAAACACTAACTAACCCACTGATGTCACATGGACTACTTTGATGATGTCTTTATCTCCTTTCTGGACAAGGACAGTATACCGTACACACATTTACAATGGAGGGACAGAAAGCTCTCGGACTAAATCTAAAATATCTTAAACTGTGTCCCGAAGATGAACGGAGGTCTAACGGGCTTGGACCGACATGAGGGAGAGTCATTAATGACATCATTTTCATTTTTGGGTGAACTAACCCTAAAGACAACAGTGTGCAAGATGCAATGAAAAAGTGAGATAATGAAGACCTGCTTGATGCGGGTGCTCTGCTGTTTGTCGTTGGCATTGCTGGCGAGCTTGAGGTACTCGGCCACGTTGTCATCCCGGGACGCCTGCTCGATGCGCAGCTGCTCGGTGAGCTTCAGGATCTTCTGCTGCAGCTGAGCGATGGCCTGCCGTGTGCGCTGGGGGTCCAGACTGCTGTCCTCGGGCCCCAGCACTGAGCCATCGGCCCCGTACGACACCGCCGGAGAGAGACCGCCCTCCAGCCTCTCGATCTGCAGGAACACACAGGAAAGAGGAAGAGAAGTCGTGTCAGTTTTTGGAAAATGGGTCTTTGTGTGACTTATTGCTGACACAATGAAGCAATCGCCCGCTTCTGCAATCAGCACACAGACAGAGGCTATTTAAGGTCAACATCCGAAAATTACACTTTCTATTTCAGATAAATGCTGTTCTTTGAACTTTCTATTCATCGAATAATCCTGAAGAAAATAATTGTGTACAACTGTTTTCAACATTGATAATATTAATAAATGTTTCTTGAGCATCAATTCACCATATTAGAATGATGTATAGTATACAAACACACACACACATATATATACATAAACACACACATGATGTATGTATATATATATATATATATATATATATATATATATATATATATAATATCTTTCTAAACTACATTCAAAGAACTGAAACAGTATTTTATGGCAAGTTTGTGTTTCAGGTAAACTTGTTTAAATTACTTTTTTTAAATGGAAATAAAGAGAAAAAAGACGAAGATACTCATCTAACAAAAACATTGTTCCGTACAGGATGTACAGGATGTGTCGACCGCATAGTTTAGTTTGACAATCGCTTTAGACAAAATGTGCTAAATATTGAGGTCAGAAACGCTCAAAAAGCCTGTCTGATCATATAGTCCAGATGTGTCTGTGTATCTGACCTGTAAATGAGTAATTATGACTCCTGTTAATCAACATAAATCCAGGTGTTTCAACTAGGGCTGTGTGAAAACATCTTAACCGCATTTCTACCTTTTTGAATGTTCGTTAATTACTGATTTTACGCAAGTATGCAATAATTATGAAATATTCTGGTAACACTTTACAATAAGGTTCATTACTTAACATTAGTTAATGTATTAACAAACAATGAGCAACAATACATTTGTTACAGTATAAATTAATATTTGTTCATGTTAGTTAATAAAAATACAGCTGTTCATTGTTTGTTCATGTTAGTTCACAGTGCATTAACTGATGTAAACTAATACAACTTTTGATTTTGAAATTAATTAATGTTGAAATTAATATTAACTAAGATTGTTCTTTTTTTCCCCCAAAGATTAATGAATGCTGACGAAGTATAGTTCATTCTTAGTTCTTGTTAACTATTGAACCTTATTGTAAAGTGTTACCAATATTTTATATAAACCACGGAAATGTAACTTTTTGTATTAAAGGTTAAGGTTGTAAGCATGCATTGAAATGCACATTTCAGTAACTCTGATATTACTCAAGAAAGAGAGTCAAGTTGACGTAAAAGGAAACAAAGACAACACAACACAGGTACAGCATGACCAATCACTGATGACACAATCACTCATGACCTCACCACAACATCCCGAGCCCTGGAGATAACGCTTCAAACTTTACATTCCCCGGCGGTCTAATGATCGGCTCAATGTGTAGACTCTCGTCTATTAATATAACATGTCTAAAGATCACATTTGTGTCCTCTCACCTTCCCATTGCTCGCGCGCAACAGCTGATCCCAGTGCATTCTCTGAACGAGCTCGAGCGAAAACACCGCTTCATTGAAAGAGTCGAGTGAGTTCTGCGGGAAACACGCCGCTCCGCCGGTCCGCTCAGGAACTTCCAAAACTGGTTTTGAAGTGTCACTGGCAGCTGAACTGGCGGATTAAGCTCCTCCCACCGCCTCGAACCAGCGTGGAGCTTTACACATGACATCATCCCTATTGCGCTCGCGAACAGAATCGTTAACAGAATCGATTCTCTTTAGTGAATCGTTTGAACCTGCCGAATTGATTCTTGAATTCAACTAGACCATACAGGTTTCCGAAATCCGTATTTTAATGTTGGCTATTCTTAGACTTAGGGTATCCTATTTCTGTGATTATTACTGTTGCGATATCGAATAATTGTACACATATCCATTTATTCAATGTGAACAACTGATTAACGAATCATTCAGAACTATGACTAAGTTGTAGGCTACTTGCCATCTTATTTTTGTGGTAACGCTTCCTTTTACAGTACAGTACTTACAGTGTACTTACCTAGAAAGTACTGGCTAATATAAGGTAAGTACATGGGTTAGGGATAGGTTCAGGGTTAGTACCTAGTTATTACCCAGTAATTGTAATTACTATAATAAGTACATGTACACAGGACTGTAAAAGGAAGCGTTAACATTTTTTTGTAGATTAAAGTGTTTTCTATGACTCTGTATTTCCCTATCGGTATTGCTATTTCAATTAAAAGAATAAATAAAAAAGTTTTACTTGACTTAATTCTCAAATAAAATAAAAATGTGAGATTCCTGAAAACAAAATTGGTGAAACTATTGATGAGGTTTAATATACTTTCCTCTGTTTGTCATCCTTTTCCATTTTATTTGTAATTTATTTATCTACACAGGAACAATATTTATCTTAAAGTGGATTTTAGCAGCTAGAACAGTGTATATTCCTTATAGAAATTATAGGAGATTATAAATTCATTATAGAAATAATGTATAACACTTTACTTAAAGCACTAAATGCATTATAAAGTTTTTCATAATGTACAATGCAATGCATTATATCTAAGTGTAACCAAAGTTCAAATGGATTATAATATTTTCAGATTCTAAAATTGGTTGTTTGCCATGTGTTTTAATGCATTAAAGGTGTTCAATGACTAGAAAAGTATAATAATTTTTTATAGTTGCAATAATTGACGAGACCATACAATGCATTATAAGGTGCATTACAAGCTATAATGACTGCATTAGAAAAATATTATTTTATAATGCATTATACAGAAAGGCTTTAAGGCTTTATAGGAAAACTAAAACAAATAAATTGACTGCAATTTTAACACCCTGTAATCGGTCGCCTTAAAGAGAACCAGAAATACATTAACAACATCTGGCAACAAAAAAAGAAAAAAAGAAGAAGTTATGAATGAAAAAGAACATTAAGCTATTTTAACTATGTTTGCTTGTTGCTGTTGTTTTGTACCTGTGAATTTGCCAATGCACCACATTATAACAAAGTTATTATAAAGCAATCAAAAAATAATCTAGTGCAGGGAAATAAAAAAAAACAACAACAACACAGTTGCATTGCATAAAGCTTATATTGCCACAAGATTCATTATACTGAAGGAACCAGACAGCAACAGATTTCAACACTACTGTACGTGTGTGTTTACAGTCCGGGACGAATCTAGCTCTGGTAATCTGTGATAATCTCGGCCGTCTGGGTCGGGTGGCGTCTCGAGGGCGATCACGTGACAGCGACAGACCAGTTCTCACAGTTCTGGAGCCAGAAAGCCCATTACAAGCACACAAACAAATTAAAGCATACAATTAGATTGGTCAAATTCATTAAAGTCATAATAGGCGGTATTATGTAAGGAGTAATGTACAATCAGATGCTCATTATGAGAAAACCCTGCAGGAAAACATGTTTATGATAATGTCTGGCTGACTGAACCCTATTCTGCTGAATACATGGACATTAAACTGTATTAATTTGAGTATTTATTTGATCACTTTTATCATTCCTATTATCTGAGAAAACACTTCTTAGGACTAGTGATAGAACTGTTTTGATTCTGAACAGACAACTAAACCAAATAACATGTCATTTATAGATGATCTGACAAAATGTTAATTGCTGCAGTCTATTTCAAATGTTTAATTACTTTGAAATGTTTAATTCGGTTTGAATGAATGATTTAGTGACACACTCATAAATACTTCATTACCGGATGAATCAATGGCCTGGTCCGAAATCGCATACTTCACTAAAGTAGGCGAAAAACATGTGACAAAAGAAATACGTCCAAAAATTCACAGTACTCATAAAACACTAGGCCAAGAGAACCCGGTCCGGATGATCCGATGATCCGGTAAGATTCAGAAGTGTGTATTTGATGGACACTTTACTATCCCATGAGGCCACGGGAGAGGATTTATGAATGACAGTGAAGCGACGCGACTGGCGCTGGTAGATCACATGATAATGACAACAAGTACGTCTAGATTACATTCATACTACACACACTCATACTAACATACTTTTTTAGCGGTTGTGAAGTAATTACATATTCAAAATAAGTGCCTACTCAAGAGAGTCTGCAATTTTTGGAGGCAGCCAGTGTTTTTGAACGAATCTCTAGAGGGAATGATTCAATGACTCACTCATAAAAGCTTCACTTGTTTCATTTTTGGAGGCAGCCAGTGTTTTTGAACGAATCTCTTGAGGGAATGATTCAATGACTCACTCATAAAAGCTTCACTCGTTTCAATATTGGATGAATCAGTGTTTTTGAACGAATCTCTTGAGTGAATGATTCAATGACTAACAAATAAATACTTCACTTGTTTCATTACTGGACAAATCAGTGTTTTTGAATGAATCTCTTGAGTGAATGATTCAATGACAAACACATATTTTAAGTCTCTTGTCTCCCCCTACTGGTGTAACAATCTTTATTTGAAGCTCAAGTTACTTTCAAAAGCTGATTTAGACAATTTTGATCTCTACTGTAGACATCAGTGTTTATATCTGAACTATAAAAATGTTTCCCAGTACTTCTCTGATAATAAGACAGAAATAATGATACTGTGCGGTTGAAAAGACTGTCAGTGAAGCTGTTTCATGCCTCGATATAGCCTAACTTTCTTTCAGATCTGACTGTTCCGGTGTGATTTTGTCAAAGGTTTAATAAATAGACACAGAATCGTTGTCATTTAGGAATGAGATCTTGAGGGCGTTTGAATCGGGATTGCGAGCTTTTAACGATGAATCGTGCAGCTCTTGTGTTACAAAAGAACACACATTTATCCAGGTAAACAATAAAACATGTCTTCTGTCAGAGATTAAACCATGCTTGCACTCAAACTGTTTTAGCCACAAATTGTTTCAGTGAAACGAATGTTGAAGAATGTGAAAATATGACATTTTTACAGTAATTCAAGACTGACATACAGCTAGGTTCAATCTGACCTTTTTTTGTAATATTTTCTGCTGACCTTGGGATAAATTCTGAATTTAAAATGTGTAAACATGTGTTAAAGTCCCCCTGTAGTCAATCATTTTATTCCTTAAAACCCATCTTTGATCAGCAAAATGACATATTTAAAAGTTTTTCCTTGAAAATAAAATCTTCATGCCTTAAAATATCTTGAATGTAACTCGACACCCTTGCCTCATTTAGTATGCGCGGTTCTTTGAATATGCAAATGAGCCCCGCCTCCACTCACTCACTCAGCTCAGAGATCCACTGGTTGACGATCACACGTTGATCTGATTGGTTACAAGGTCGTGTGTGACGTCAGAAACACCAGCGATTTCAAACCGTGTTTTTGAGACTGTCTTTGGTTCACTGCAGTTTTAAGCAGAAAATACTCAGCAATGCTGTCGACTTATGAACTTACACACGGTTTGTCTTAAAGCGTATTAAAAACACCACATAGACATATAAACAACATTAAAAGCTGGATTTTCACCACAGGGGGACTAAAGATGAGCACTGTTATTAGTAAGCTAAGCATAATCAAGTTCGCTCAAATATTTCAAAGGAGAAATAGGGAGCAGTGGGTTATGTAGAATTCAATGAATGATGAGGATTTTAATTCTACAATGAATTCTGTTGGATCTGTTGCTGGTTCCTGATCTGATCTGCATCTTTCCATTACAGAAAAGGAGGCTCCTATGGAAGCTTGTTTCCGCCACTGAATAAAGAAAATAAAAAAATAATTGCGACTTTTTTTCTCACAATTGCAAGTTTACATCTCGCAATTCTACCTTTATACCACATAATTGTGAGTTTATATCTCGAAATTCTGACATCTTTTCTCAGAATTGTGATATAAACTCGCAATTGCAAGTTATCAGGCCAATTCTAAGGAAAAATAAAAGACTAACTTTTTCCCCCTCAGAATAGTTTTTATCTCACAATTCTAACTTTATAACACGCAATTGCGACTTTATATCACAGAATTCTGACTTTATATCTCGCAATTGTGAGAAATAAAGTCAGAATTGCGAGATGTAAACTCGCAATTGTGAGATAAAAAGTCGCAATTACCTTTTTTATTTTTCATTCTGTGGCGGAAGCAAGCTTCCATAGGTTCCTGCTTAAAAATAATAAAAAATAAAAGTTCTACACCAGCTCTGAAATCTGAAGGAAGGAGAAGCTTCAGATGAAGAACCGAGTGTGTGAGTTTCAAAACTTAAAAGTTCTTCGAGAAGTTTAAGGTCTTGCATAACCAGACCACAGTCACGATGAACTAAGGCAATCGTGGTTGGGTTGGTCACTTTACATGTCAATCAGTCTCTTCTGGTCAAAGTGGGCATTTCACCAAAAATGAGTGGAGAAAAGTGTGTGATTCAATAAAAACACTAAACACACTAAGACAATGCATTCTTACAGCTCTCTCAACTGGTTTCCACTCTTAAAAACTCCCTCTAAACCCAGTCAGCTGCCAGCATTCAAAGGCATCACACATGTGCATGTTTAAATAAATGAACAACTGGTGCTAGATTGACATAAGCCTCATTTCTAATGGATTTATGCAAGTAAAACTGTCAGAATGATGTGATCTGATCTCTAAAGGTTGGATGCTGCTTTAGTTAGTTTAATGTTCTGGCTTTCAATCCCATAATCCCACTTCAATGTGTCTCGTATCAGAAACTCTTACTCAGTATTTACATTTACCTTCGGATCAATACATATATTATGCATATTTAGTAATTAGTGAGAACATCGATGGTTCATATACGGTCATGGAAATTACTGGACTGAAAATTAAAAAGATCTATTGAAATTTGAATTTGAAATAGAATAAAAAGTCATGTATTTTAATTAATATTTTTTTTCTTAATACTCAACTAAACTACTAACTAATTTATTTTCCTAGAAAATGCTATTTTTAAAAGCTGTGTGTAAAAAAAGTAACCATGGAACAATTTTAAAAAGGTTTTTATAAAAAAAAAGTTTCCATAGCAAACATATAGTGGTAATCCACTAATCACAAACATGTCATAGAAAATGGGATTTTTAAAATACATTCAAAAGTAATTAAATTACACAATGGAGATATCAGATTACTTGTGCTTTTCTTTTCTTTTTTACATTTCTCTCTATCTGTACTTCTTGTTTCTTTATCTAGTTCATTATGCCAGTCTAAGCCCTTCATATTTACACAAAGGCCAGTTTGAGAAAGGTGGAAATCCTCTTTACTGTTGCTTTAAGGGAGACTGGTGCCACTAACAATGCCTTATTCATCATCAGTGGACAATTACATAACTGGACGTGTTACAATGTTCTCTCTCTCTCTCTCTCTCTCTCTCTCTCTCACACACACACACACACACAGAAAACCAGGATTACTCATGGAAAAACTTTATAGCACTTAACTTTCAAACTACTGCCCTTTATGCCATTATTGCGTGTGTACACACACGTGTTGCCATTGCTAATATTAATGTTACTGTTGTGAAACTGAATAAATTCTTGGTTATCTTGGGTCTGGAACCTCTCACGAGTAAGTGTGTATACAGCACTTGTGAAAGTCTCTTATAAGTTTTTAATTTAATTTTAAACTGATATTCTTGCAGATTTTGTAATAATTTACTCCCTGGTATGTAATTACAACAGTGTACGACGTGGAAATGTACAGCAAATTAAAATTTCTTTTTAAATCTGTGATTACGAATGAGATTTCGTCAGAACAGAGGGGCAGATTACCAGTAAATAATGGATTACATTTTGGTCTATTTTTCACTAAACTATTGTATGACTTCAGAAGACTGAGCAGAAGTGATACAGAGGAACAATTGTGATACAGTCATCATTCACTTTCATAGAAAAGAGCAGCTTGAACATTGTGAGAACCATTCCCAGCTAACAAAAATGTGTAGTAAGCGATAAGGTATGAGAAAATATCTAAAATCACTCCTTCCTTCCGCTGGAAAAAAAAAAATAGTCCCTGGCCGTAAACAGCAACAGAAGTTACATTATTTCTCCATTAGATGGCGGCGAAGAGACTGTCTAAGAGTGAGTCAGTCAGTCAGTAGAGAAGACTTTTATATTGAAAGGACTGAAACTTGTTTTGAGAAGCAAGACGCAAATGACAAGCTTGTTGTGTGTGAGGGCACGGGAAACCCTCTTTAAAACTGTTAAAAGCACATCTATGGTTAAAAGGACAAGATATCGCTGCAGACATTCAAACGGATTCTTTATTACTTATATAGGACTGATCTGAAGGAAAATGCTAATCTAATGCAGGTACATCACTTACTCGATCTCTCACACGCTGATTTCACACAGCCGCCATTTTGAAATGGCTCCGGTGGGAAGAAAACCGGAATTGTCGCCTTTAATAATAATTAATAATAATTAATTAAACATGATTTAATGACTCGTAAATGTAAGTACACATTGATGGCCTAAGACATGAAACGAGCGGTTTGTGTGAGAAAACGAACAGTATTTATATCGTGTTTACCTCTTGTAACCACAGCCACGTCCAAGTGATCTGAGGGCGCGGGCGCTTCGGTCTGCGTAAGCGCCGGAAAGCGCCGGAAGTGATCTCTCACGCGTGTACGTCACACATTGTTTACTCGGAGATTTCGGAAGTGTTATCTTTCACTGTGAAGATCTACACATGTTTAGATATACAGGAAATCGCAATGGAAGACGATTTCGATATATCAACAGACAACGTTGAATTTTTTTCGCAACCGCGTGAGAGATCACTTCCGGCGCTTTCCGGCGCTTGCGCAGACCGAAGCGCCCGCGCCCTCAGATCACTTGGTCGTGGCTGTGGTTACAAGAGGTAAACACGATATAAATACTGTTCGTTTTCTCACACAAACCGCTCGTTTCGTGTCTTAGGCCATCAATGTGTGCTTACATTTACGAGTCATTAAATCATGTTTAATTTGGACTTCTCTGTGCGTGCTCTTTGAGGTGGTGACCATAGACCTGCATTATATGACTGACAGACAAGAACGGTTTAACCTAAAAATATCAAAATTGAAACTACTGCGGAAACAAAGACACCTGCATCTTGGATGCCCTACACTGTAAAAAATGATCGTGATTTTAACGGTAAAAGACTGTAAAAATGCTACAGT
The DNA here is from genome assembly GCA_030578255.1 of Tiaroga cobitis. Classification (NCBI taxonomy): domain Eukaryota; kingdom Metazoa; phylum Chordata; class Actinopteri; order Cypriniformes; family Leuciscidae; genus Tiaroga; species Tiaroga cobitis. Next base: position 4,048,010 of record CM060598.1, on the reverse strand, counting down.
GAAAAACTGTTAATTGGTTAACAGAAAGTTTCCTTACTATATACGGTAAATAACTGTGATATACATAATGGTACATTTAATGTAATTTTACTGTAAAATGCCGTTAAATTTACAGTTTTTGGAAGTGAAAAAGAACAAGTCATTGTATAATTTACAGTGAAAAAATGTAAATTGACATTCCAACAATTCCCTGCGTGACACATAACATTTGATGTATTTTGTTTTTAAATAACTGTTTCTTCATAATTTTCTTAGTTTTTTTTCTAATCAGTTATGTACATTAGGGTTTTATGTTACATTTAATGTTGTTAAATTAATGCTTATTGCATTTTTTAAATTTTCAACATGTTACCATGATGGTGTTTAATGTTTGTGTGAATGACACTGTGCAGCTTCTATATATTAGTATTAACTTTCTTGTGGAAGAGCTGCTTATGACGAGCTGTGATTGACCATTTGACTCTCATCACTCCTGTGATAGTTGGCTGTCAGTGTATTACAATGGAAGAAACAGATATTAATACTTCAAAAGGTCAGTAAACTAACATTATATCAGATAATGAAATAGGGTTTATTGCTGTACAATTATATACGGTATCTAACACGTTGCAACCGTATTTTTATCAGGAAAACTCTGGTAACCACAGCTGCCAGGGTTTTCCTGTAAATTTAGCCTTTTTTTTTTTTTTTTACAGTGTTGAGGTAAGCTAAAACATACCAAAAATGTATTTCAAAGTGAACTATCCCTTTAATAGGCCTATATTAAAAAAAACATAGTTTTAATGAACTTTAATTTTGTAAGTTACCTGTATTTTTTTAGTTGTTATTATTGCCCAACTATATTGATTGATATTACTTAGAATGCACATGCATGATTTATGAAAATTAACAAAAATGGAGTTATCTATTATAAAGACCAGATAACTTTGAAAGAACGTTCTATTAATGTTGCTGGAGGAACTTTTGTTCATAACTTTCAGAGAACCTTAAGAGAACCTTCCCTGTTAACTGGGATCTCCCACAGAAGAAAGAAAGTCATAGGTTTGGAACGGCACAGAAAATTATGGCTTTTTGGGTTGAAACATTTCAACATGAAAACCAATAAATCGATCAACTGCAGTTTGCTATACTTCATAAGAGTATTGATGCACATTTCAATATTCCGATTTTGCAAAATGTAGAAGTTTTGTGAAAACACGCTGAACTCACGGTGTTGGTCGGGGAGGTGGATGGCGAGGAGTCTGGCGTTATCAGGTTGAGAATGACGTCCATTGGAGAAGTCATTGAGCAGGTTTAACAAGACTTCACTCGGGTCAAAGCTTCGGTTCGAGCGTCAGGACTCAGGAGGATCTCTGCTATTCCATTACGACATGCAGAGAAGCTTAAACAAGAGCAAATTATATCTTGTCCACGAGAGAGAGACGTTCTTAAAACTGAGATGGAACAGAATAATTCAGGCCTGGACTCTTACAGTACTTTGAAATGTCAATGCATACACTGCATTTGAAAAAGCAAGTGTTCTGAATTCATGCCGGCAATCTTGCGGAAAGAAAACCCCCAAAAGCTCAGCGTGAAGGTTTAGTGTGCGAGAGAGAGAGAGAGACCATGAGAAGGGTTTTGTCTCGGCTGGAATCTTTTGGCCAACAAAACAGTGTTGGACAACTAATGAGCGAATTCATTCACGGGTTTCAAGAGCTTAGCCAATGAGTTATGTTGATCTACCAACCTCAACCAATCACAGACACAGATCATAACCGTCCACTGTGTCCAGGCTAATGACTGGATTTGCTTTCAGTTACAAAACCATACATACAAAACACTGTATTTCCACACAACTGCTGCACACAAAGGTATTGAGCCACTGTGTGTGTGTGTGTGTGTGTGTGTGTGTAATGGGGTGCGTAAGAGGGCTGGACGAGAAACTGCCAAAACTCTTCTGAATGGAGAGAGAGAGAGAGAGAGAGAGAGAGAGAGAGAGAGAGAGAGAGAGAGAGAGAGAGAGAGAATGCACTGAATCTGTGGTTTAGGTGAGAAAAGGCTTATGTAACTCTAGGCCTCATTCAGACTCTTCAGTCAGTGTGTTCGGGAGAGAAACAGGCTGTGTCCAGGGAATGAAGCACAGGTTTAAACTAGATTTTCAAGGGTTTTTTGATGCTGAAGTGTTTTGCTGGATTGTGTCTAAATGCTCGATTCAGTGGCGGTTCTAGACCATTTCAACTGGGGGGCCAAGCTGGGGCCAGTTGTACTGTTAGAGGGGCCAGTTACATTTAGACCTTATTGTTGTCATATCATTTTCTGCACTGCAGGCATTAACAGGCAAAACACCATGTTTATAATAATCCAACAATGTATTTGCATTTCCATTATATTTTACATTTGCATTCCATATTCAGTATTAGTCACAGTAACTGTAATTGACATGATGTCCTTCTTTCTCTTCATTTTGGTGAGAACTACAGCAAAAGCAATGGGGACCAAGAAGCTTATTAATTAATTTACCTACTGAAAATAACTGACTTGCTAGGTAACTATGTCTAACTGTTTACAGGGTTCCTGCACACTTTTTAAAGTCAAATGTAAGGCTTTTTAAGACCTTAAGAGATCAAAATTAATATCGTACATTAGGGGTGTGCAATATTGACAAAAATATATCTCAAGATTTTCAACTTTTTGTTGATAATAATCAGATGATATTTTACTGATTGTGTTTTTGTGCTGGTGCCATGGCTGGTTTAGGCCTGTTGTTAACAGATGAGCTGACTCACGAAGATATTCATATTTTTCATATTCTATGCAGTGGTCAGTTCACAACAGTGACAGAAATACATTTTTTAATTAAGGGGCAATATTTGCAACCTTAAATTGATTTCCAGGGGCATTTTCACATATATGGACATTCTTTCTAAACTTATTTAGAGTTATGCATCACCTTTTATGTCAAATACTAACATTCAAATTATACAGTAATTATACTTATTTATACAATAATACTTAATTATATAATAATTATACAGTACCACTGTTACCAGTCAAATTAATTCATTCAATTAAAATCCATCTTTGCAGTGCAGAGGAGACACAGAAGCGGCATTAATATATTTACACTCCATTTACAATTGCATAAATAAAGCTATGAGATTTTTAAAAAAATCAAATTTAAATATGAATCATATTTAAATATGAAATGATTTCTAATTTTAACATTTTAATTAAAGGGTACTTTAAATATGAAACTAAAACCGCCAGTAGGCGACGGCAAGTCACTGTCTAAATAAGTGAGTTGAGGGATTCATTCATTCAACTGATTCGTTCAAACGGCTGATTCTTTCGGGAAAGAAGCAAGTGATTCGTTCAAAACGCGGATTTCAGTCAAGAAATCATCGCTGTCTGTTACATTGAGACTCTGTTACGGTTTCATTTTGAAATTCTAGTCGGCGAAATAAAGGGAAAACAAACAATATTAAGAGTAACTCCCAATGTTAACTTATTGTTAATTTAACTGTTGTATAACATCAATATCTCAGTTGCAATTGTGCACGGGAAAACGGCACTTTTGCTGATGTAATATTCTATTATAAGAACATAATATGATATAAATATAAGATTCTTAGCGTCACAATTGGCATACCTCAATCCGAGGGGCGGGATAAACGGTTGTCTTTCAATATCCCTCTGCACGCCATAGGATAGCGCTAACCAACCAGAGCAACGAATGGCTGTGGCTGAGTGAGTCCCATGCGTTTTCCCACCAGCGGAGCTATTGATATATTAAACTTTTGTTAAACTCCTTTTTTAAGAATGACTTAAGTGACGTTCTCTTAACTCCAAGTCATCCAGAGTCGCGGCCAAAGCCGAATCGAAAGACCGCTGTTCGCCATCATCATCTTGTTTGTTTTCAAGTAGCAGGGAAATCACCTATCTATGGAAATCACGGCGCAGAACCGTCACAACTCTGCTGTCATTGTGTTAAGCCTGCCCACCAACTCTATACACGATGTGATTGGCCTGACCAGAGTTTGTTTTTTCCACTTCGAAAGCCAACGGAGAGTTGCTAGACCACACTGGCTGCAAAATAGATTTCTAGGCTAACATCTTTTCTCTCTCGTCTCTCAAAATGGGCTACTCAAGGCAAGCGTCAAGCGCTGCAGCCGGTGAAACTACACGCTCGCGTTTAGGAGTCGGGACATGATGGAATATTCACTTGCATAATCGGGCCAGCATTGCATCGTGTCTAAAGTTTACCATTTGCACGTCTTTAAGTCTTAAAAGTTTAAACATTCAAACGATTTTAAACTATTCCGTACTTGCGCGCTCTCTGAGAGTTGGTTTTCTCTGCGTGCATAGGCCTACATAGACTAGAGTACGAATAATTTTACATCATTACGCGTTAGGCCCCGCCCACTGACGTTCAGTCACTTAACGGCTGACATTCGCCTACACTGGATGTGAACGTTATTTTAAAAGCAAACAGACGCATTATAATGACTGACGCTGTCTACACTGATACAGTATACAGATGTGTGTTCAGATTATAATGACTGACGCTGTCTACACTGATACAGTATACAGATGTGTGTTCAGATTATAATGACTGACACTGTCTACACTGATACAGTATACAGGTGTGCGTTCAGATTATAATGACTGACACTGTCTACACTGATACAGTATACAGATGTGCGTTCAGATTATAATGACTGACACTGATACACTGATACAGTATACAGATGTGTGTTCAGATTATAATGACTGACGCTGTCTACACTGATACAGTATACAGATGTGCGTTCAGATTATAATGACTGACACTGTCTACACTGATACAGTATACAGATGTGTGTTCAGATTATAATGACTGACACTGTCTACACTGATACAGTATACAGGTGTGCGTTCAGATTATAATGACTGACACTGTCTACACTGATACAGTATACAGATGTGTGTTCAGATTATAATGACTGACACTGTCTACACTGATACAGTATACAGATGTGCGTTCAGATTATAATGACTGACACTGTCTACACTGATACAGTATACAGATGTGTGTTCAGATTATAATGACTGACACTGTCTACACTGATACAGTATACAGGTGTGCGTTCAGATTATAATGACTGACACTGTCTACACTGATACAGTATACAGATGTGCGTTCAGATTATAATGACTGACACTGATACACTGATACAGTATACAGATGTGTGTTCAGATTATAATGACTGACGCTGTCTACACTGATACAGTATACAGATGTGTGTTCAGATTATAATGACTGACACTGTCTACACTGATACAGTATACAGATGTGTGTTCAGATTATAATGACTGACACTGTCTACACTGATACAGTATACAGATGTGTGTTCAGATTATAATGACTGACACTGTCTACACTGATACAGTATACAGGTGTGCGTTCAGATTATAATGACTGACACTGTCTACACTGATACAGTATACAGATGTGTGTTCAGATTATAATGACTGACGCTGTCTACACTGATACAGTATACAGATGTGTGTTCAGATTATAATGACTGACACTGTCTACACTGATACAGTATACAGATGTGCGTTCAGATTATAATGACTGACACTGTCTACATTGATACAGTATACAGATGTGTGTTCAGATTATAATGACTGACACTGATACACTGATACAGTATACAGATGTGTGTTCAGATTATAATGACTGACCCTGTCTACACTGAAACAGTATACAGATGTGTGTTTAGATTATAATGACTGACGCTGTCTACACTGATACAGTATACAGATGTGTGTTCAGATTATAATGACTGACCCTGTCTACACTGATACAGTATACAGATGTGTGTTCAGATTATAATGACTTACACTGTCTACACTGATACAGTATACAGATGTGTGTTCAGATTATAATGACTGACACTGTCTACACTGATACAGTATACAGATGTGTGTTCAGATTATAATGACTGACGCTGATACACTGATACAGTATACAGATGTGTGTTCAGATTATAATGACTGACACTGTCTACACTGATACAGTATACAGATGTGTGTTCAGATTATAATGACTGACACTGTCTACATTGATACAGTATACAGATGTGTGTTCAGATTATAATGACTGACACTGATACACTGATACAGTATACAGATGTGTGTTCAGATTATAATGACTGACCCTGTCTACACTGAAACAGTATACAGATGTGTGTTTAGATTATAATGACTGACGCTGTCTACACTGATACAGTATACAGATGTGTGTTCAGATTATAATGACTGACCCTGTCTACACTGATACAGTATACAGATGTGTGTTCAGATTATAATGACTGACACTGTCTACACTGATACAGTATACAGATGTGTGTTCAGATTATAATGACTGACGCTGATACATTGATACAGTATACAGATGTGTGTTCAGATTATGACTGACACTGTCTACACTGATACAGTATACAGATGTGTGTTCAGATTATGACTGACACTGTCTACACTGATACAGTATACAGATGTGTGTTCAGATTATAATGACTGACGCTGTCTACACTGATACAGTATACAGATGTGTGTTCAGATTATAATGACTGACACTGTCTACATTGATACAGTATACAGATGTGTGTTCAGATTATAATGACTGACGCTGTCTACACTGATACAGTATACAGATGTGCGTTCAGATTATAATGACTGACGCTGTCTACACTGATACAGTATACAGATGTGTGTTCAGATTATAATGACTGACACTGTCTACACTGATACAGTATACAGATATGTGTTCAGATTATAATGACTGACACTGTCTACACTGATACAGTATACAGATGTGTGTTCAGATTATAATGACTGACACTGTCTACACTGATACAGTATACAGATGTGTGTTCAGATTATAATGACTTACACTGTCTACACTGATACAGTATACAGATGTGTGTTCAGATTATAATGACTGACACTGTCTACACTGATACAGTATACAGGTGTGCGTTCAGATTATAATGACTGACACTGTCTACACTGATACAGTATACAGATGTGTGTTCAGATTATAATGACTGACGCTGTCTACACTGATACAGTATACAGATGTGTGTTCAGATTATAATGACTGACACTGTCTACACTGATACAGTATACAGATGTGTGTTCAGATTATAATGACTGACACTGTCTACACTGATACAGTATACAGATGTGTGTTCAGATTATAATGACTGACACTGTCTACACTGATACAGTATACAGATGTGTGTTCAGATTATAATGACTTACACTGTCTACACTGATACAGTATACAGATGTGTGTTCAGATTATAATGACTGACACTGTCTACACTGATACAGTATACAGGTGTGCGTTCAGATTATAATGACTGACACGGTCTACACTGATACAGTATACAGATGTGTGTTTAGATTATAATGACTGACACTGTCTACATTGATACAGTATACAGATGTGTGTTCAGATTATAATGACTGACACTGTCTACATTGATACAGTATACAGATGTGTGTTCAGATTATAATGACTGACACTGTCTACACTGATACAGTATACAGATGTGTGTTTAGATTATAATGACTGACGCTGTCTACACTGATACAGTATACAGATGTGTGGTCAGATTATAATGACTGACGCTGTCTACACTGATACAGTATACAGATGTGTGTTCAGATTATAATGACTGACACTGTCTACACTGATACAGTATACAGATGTGTGTTCAGATTATAATGACTGACGCTGTCTACACTGATACAGTATACAGATGTGTGTTTAGATTATAATGACTTACACTGTCTACACTGATACAGTATACAGATGTGTGTTCAGATTATAATGACTGACACTGTCTACACTGATACAGTATACAGGTGTGCGTTCAGATTATAATGACTGACACTGTCTACACTGATACAGTATACAGGTGTGCGTTCAGATTATAATGACTGACACTGTCTACACTGATACAGTATACAGATGTGTGTTTAGATTATAATGACTGACACTGTCTACATTGATACAGTATACAGATGTGTGTTCAGATTATAATGACTGACACTGTCTACATTGATACAGTATACAGATGTGTGTTCAGATTATAATGACTGACACTGTCTACACTGATACAGTATACAGATGTGTGTTTAGATTATAATGACTGACGCTGTCTACACTGATACAGTATACAGATGTGTGGTCAGATTATAATGACTGACGCTGTCTACACTGATACAGTATACAGATGTGTGTTTAGATTATAATGACTGACGCTGTCTACACTGATACAGTATACAGATGTGTGTTCAGATTATAATGACTGACGCTGTCTACACTGATACAGTATACAGATGTGTGTTTAGATTATAATGACTGACGCTGTCTACACTGATACAGTATACAGATGTGTGTTCAGATTATAATGACTGACGCTGTCTACACTGATACAGTATACAGATGTGTGTTCAGATTATAATGACTGACGCTGTCTACACTGATACAGTATACAGATGTGCGTTCAGATTATAATGACTGACTGTCTACACTGATACAGTATACAGATGTGTGTTTAGATTATAATGACTGACGCTGTCTACACTGATACAGTATACAGATGTGTGTTCAGATTATAATGACTGACACTGTCTACACTGATACAGTATACAGATGTGCGTTCAGATTATAATGACTGACACTGATACACTGATACAGTATACAGATGTGTGTTCAGATTATAATGACTGACGCTGTCTACACTGATACAGTATACAGATGTGTGTTCAGATTATAATGACTGACACTGTCTACACTGATACAGTATACAGATGTGTGTTCAGATTATAATGACTGACACTGTCTACACTGATACAGTATACAGATATGTGTTCAGATTATAATGACTGACACTGTCTACACTGATACAGTATACAGGTGTGCGTTCAGATTATAATGACTGACACTGTCTACACTGATACAGTATACAGGTGTGCGTTCAGATTATAATGACTGACACTGTCTACACTGATACAGTATACAGATGTGTGTTCAGATTATAATGACTGACGCTGTCTACACTGATACAGTATACAGATGTGTGTTCAGATTATAATGACTGACGCTGTCTACACTGATACAGTATACAGTATACAGTATACAGCATCGGAAACAAGTGGATGGTTTATTTTAATGGCATCCCGGATAGCGTAGTAAGATTATTTGTTTGTTCGTATACAGATGTGTATACAGATGTGTGTTTAGATTATAATGACTGACACTGTCTACACTGATACAGTATACAGATGTGTGTTCAGATTATAATGACTTACACTGTCTACACTGATACAGTATACAGATGTGTGTTCAGATTATAATGACTGACACTGTCTACACTGATACAGTATACAGGTGTGCGTTCAGATTATAATGACTGACACTGTCTACACTGATACAGTATACAGATGTGTGTTTAGATTATAATGACTGACACTGTCTACATTGATACAGTATACAGATGTGTGTTCAGATTATAATGACTGACACTGTCTACATTGATACAGTATACAGATGTGTGTTCAGATTATAATGACTGACACTGTCTACACTGATACAGTATACAGATGTGTGTTTAGATTATAATGACTGACGCTGTCTACACTGATACAGTATACAGATGTGTGGTCAGATTATAATGACTGACGCTGTCTACACTGATACAGTATACAGATGTGTGTTTAGATTATAATGACTGACGCTGTCTACACTGATACAGTATACAGATGTGTGTTCAGATTATAATGACTGACGCTGTCTACACTGATACAGTATACAGATGTGTGTTTAGATTATAATGACTGACGCTGTCTACACTGATACAGTATACAGATGTGTGTTCAGATTATAATGACTGACGCTGTCTACACTGATACAGTATACAGATGTGTGTTCAGATTATAATGACTGACGCTGTCTACACTGATACAGTATACAGATGTGCGTTCAGATTATAATGACTGACTGTCTACACTGATACAGTATACAGATGTGTGTTTAGATTATAATGACTGACGCTGTCTACACTGATACAGTATACAGATGTGTGTTCAGATTATAATGACTGACACTGTCTACACTGATACAGTATACAGATGTGTGTTCAGATTATAATGACTGACACTGTCTACATTGATACAGTATACAGATGTGTGTTCAGATTATAATGACTGACACTGTCTACACTGATACAGTATACAGATGTGTGTTTAGATTATAATGACTGACGCTGTCTACACTGATACAGCATACAGATGTGTGTTCAGATTATAATGACTGACGCTGTCTACACTGATACAGTATACAGATGTGTGTTTAGATTATAATGACTGACGCTGTCTACACTGATACAGTATACAGATGTGTGTTCAGATTATAATGACTGACGCTGTCTACACTGATACAGTATACAGTATACAGTATACAGCATCGGAAACAAGTGGATGGTTTATTTTAATGGCATCCCGGATAGCGTAGTAAGATTATTTGTTTGTTCGTATACAGATGTGTATACAGATGTGTGTTTAGATTATAATGACTGACACTGTCTACACTGATACAGTATACAGATGTGTGTTTAGATTATAATGACTGACGCTGTCTACACTGATGGTCACCGTGATTTTGCCAAGTAAGACATGGTCCTGGATCAACATATTTTGTTGATCCTGGATTAACATTCCTGTCCCAAATTTAGTCATTACCCAATCCCTACCCCTAAACCTAACCGTACCCATAATTTTTCCCTAAAATCATAGGGTAATGATAGGTGAAAAACACTGATGTTCAAGTACTTTACCCTGATTCTAAGCCTAAAATTCACATAAACTGTAAACTTGTCCATCAAATCTGATTGGTTGATTGGAAAGTTGATCCAGGATCAACAAAGATGTTGATCCAGGAACATGTGGTACTTGGTGAAATCACGTTCACCCTACACTGATACAGTATACAGATGTGTGTTCAGATTATAATGACTGACGCTGTCTACACTGATACAGTATACAGATGTGTGTTCAGATTATAATGACTGACGCTGTCTACACTGATACAGTATACAGATGTGCGTTCAGATTATAATGACTGACTGTCTACACTGATACAGTATACAGATGTGTGTTTAGATTATAATGACTGACGCTGTCTACACTAATACAGTATACAGATGTGTGTTCAGATTATAATGACTGACACTGTCTACACTGATACAGTATACAGATGTGCGTTCAGATTATAATGACTGACACTGATACACTGATACAGTATACAGATGTGTGTTCAGATTATAATGACTGACGCTGTCTACACTGATACAGTATACAGATGTGTGTTCAGATTATAATGACTGACACTGTCTACACTGATACAGTATACAGATGTGTGTTCAGATTATAATGACTGACACTGTCTACACTGATACAGTATACAGATGTGTGTTCAGATTATAATGACTGACACTGTCTACACTGATACAGTATACAGGTGTGCGTTCAGATTATAATGACTGACACTGTCTACACTGATACAGTATACAGATGTGTGTTCAGATTATAATGACTGACGCTGTCTACACTGATACAGTATACAGATGTGTGTTCAGATTATAATGACTGACACTGTCTACACTGATACAGTATACAGGTGTGCGTTCAGATTATAATGACTGACACTGTCTACACTGATACAGTATACAGATGTGCGTTCAGATTATAATGACTGACACTGATACACTGATACAGTATACAGATGTGTGTTCAGATTATAATGACTGACGCTGTCTACACTGATACAGTATACAGATGTGTGTTCAGATTATAATGACTGACACTGTCTACACTGATACAGTATACAGATGTGTGTTCAGATTATAATGACTGACACTGTCTACATTGATACAGTATACAGATGTGTGTTCAGATTATAATGACTGACACTGATACACTGATACAGTATACAGATGTGTGTTCAGATTATAATGACTGACCCTGTCTACACTGATACAGTATACAGATGTGTGTTTAGATTATAATGACTGACGCTGTCTACACTGATACAGTATACAGATGTGTGTTCAGATTATAATGACTGACCCTGTCTACACTGATACAGTATACAGATGTGTGTTCAGATTATAATGACTGACACTGTCTACACTGATACAGTATACAGATGTGTGTTCAGATTATGACTGACACTGTCTACACTGATACAGTATACAGATGTGTGTTCAGATTATGACTGACACTGTCTACACTGATACAGTATACAGATGTGTGTTCAGATTATAATGACTGACGCTGTCTACACTGATACAGTATACAGATGTGTGTTCAGATTATAATGACTGACACTGTCTACATTGATACAGTATACAGATGTGTGTTCAGATTATAATGACTGACGCTGTCTACACTGATACAGTATACAGATGTGTGTTCAGATTATAATGACTGACGCTGTCTACACTGATACAGTATACAGATGTGTGTTCAGATTATAATGACTGACACTGTCTACACTGATACAGTATACAGATGTGTGTTCAGATTATAATGACTTACACTGTCTACACTGATACAGTATACAGATGTGTGTTCAGATTATAATGACTGACACTGTCTACACTGATACAGTATACAGGTGTGCGTTCAGATTATAATGACTGACACTGTCTACACTGATACAGTATACAGATGTGTGTTCAGATTATAATGACTGACGCTGTCTACACTGATACAGTATACAGATGTGTGTTCAGATTATAATGACTGACACTGTCTACACTGATACAGTATACAGATGTGTGTTCAGATTATAATGACTGACACTGTCTACACTGATACAGTATACAGATGTGTGTTCAGATTATAATGACTGACACTGTCTACACTGATACAGTATACAGATGTGTGTTCAGATTATAATGACTTACACTGTCTACACTGATACAGTATACAGATGTGTGTTCAGATTATAATGACTGACACTGTCTACACTGATACAGTATACAGGTGTGCGTTCAGATTATAATGACTGACACTGTCTACATTGATACAGTATACAGATGTGTGTTCAGATTATAATGACTGACACTGTCTACACTGATACAGTATACAGATGTGTGTTTAGATTATAATGACTGACGCTGTCTACACTGATACAGTATACAGATGTGTGGTCAGATTATAATGACTGACGCTGTCTACACTGATACAGTATACAGATGTGTGTTCAGATTATAATGACTGACACTGTCTACACTGATACAGTATACAGATGTGTGTTCAGATTATAATGACTGACGCTGTCTACACTGATAAAGTATACAGATGTGTGTTTAGATTATAATGACTGACGCTGTCTACACTGATAAAGTATACAGATGTGTGTTTAGATTATAATGACTGACGCTGTCTACACTGATACAGTATACAGATGTGTGTTCAGATTATAATGACTGACGCTGTCTACACTGATACAGTATACAGTATACAGTATACAGCATCGGAAACAAGTGGATGGTTTATTTTAATGGCATCCCGGATAGCGTAGTAAGATTATTTGTTTGTTCGTATACAGATGTGTATACAGATGTGTGTTTAGATTATAATGACTGACACTGTCTACACTGATACAGTATACAGATGTGTGTTTAGATTATAATGACTGACGCTGTCTACACTGATACAGTATACAGATGTGTGTTCAGATTATAATGACTGACGCTGTCTACACTGATACAGTATACAGATGTGTGTTCAGATTATAATGACTGACGCTGTCTACACTGATACAGTATACAGATGTGCGTTCAGATTATAATGACTGACTGTCTACACTGATACAGTATACAGATGTGTGTTTAGATTATAATGACTGACGCTGTCTACACTGATACAGTATACAGATGTGTGTTTAGATCATAATGACTGACGCTGTCTACACTGATACAGTATACAGATGTGTGTTTAGATTATAATGACTGACGCTGTCTACACTGATACAGTATACAGATGTGTGTTTAGATTATAATGACTGACTGTCTACGCTTATACAGTATACAGATGTGTGTTCAGATTATAATGACTGACTGTCTACACTGATACAGTATACAGATGTGTGTTTAGATTATAATGACTGACGCTGTCTACACTGATACAGTATACAGATGTGTGTTCAGATTATAATGACTGACGCTGTCTACACTGATACAGTATACAGATGTGTGTTCAGATTATAATAACTGACGCTGATACACTGATACAGTATACAGATGTGTGTTCAGATTATAATGACTGGCGCTGTCTACACTGATACAGTATACAGATGTGTGTTCAGATTATAATGACTGACGCTGTCTACACTGACACAGTATACAGATGTGTGTTCAGATTATAATGACTGACGCTGTCTACACTGATACAGTATACAGATGTGTGTTCAGATTATAATGACTGACGCTGTCTACACTGATACAGTATACAGATGTGTGTTCAGATTATAATGACTGACTGTCTACACTGATACAGTATACAGATGTGTGTTCAGATTATAATGACTGACACTGTCTACATTGATACAGTATACAGATGTGCGTTCAGATTATAATGACTGACACTGTCTACACTGACACAGTATACAGATGTGTGTTCAGATTATAATGACTGACACTGTCTACACTGATACAGTATACAGATGTGTGTTCAGATTATAATGACTGACACTGTCTACATTGATACAGTATACAGGTGTGCGTTCAGATTATAATGACTGACACTGTCTACATTGATACAGTATACAGATATGTGTTCAGATTATAATGACTGACGCTGTCTACACTGATACAGTATACAGATGTGTGTTCAGATTATAATGACTGACTGTCTACACTGATACAGTATACAGATGTGTGTTCAGATTATAATGACTGACACTGTCTACATTGATACAGTATACAGATGTGCGTTCAGATTATAATGACTGACACTGTCTACACTGACACAGTATACAGATGTGTGTTCAGATTATAATGACTGACACTGTCTACACTGATACAGTATACAGATGTGTGTTCAGATTATAATGACTGACGCTGTCTACACTGATACAGTATACAGATGTGTGTTCAGATTATAATGACTGACTGTCTACACTGACACAGTACACAGATGTGTGTTCAGATTATAATGACTGACGCTGTCTACACTGATACAGTATACAGGTGTGTGTTCAGATTATAATGACTGACGCTGATACACTGATACAGTATACAGGTGTGTGTTCAGATTATAATGACTGACGCTGTCTACACTGACACAGTATACAGATGTGTGTTCAGATTATAATGACTGACGCTGATACACTGATACAGTATACAGGTGTGTGTTCAGATTATAATGACTGACGCTGTCTACACTGACACAGTATACAGATGTGTGTTCAGATTATAATGACTGACGCTGATACACTGATACAGTATACAGATGTGTGTTCAGATTATAATGACTGACGCTGTCTACACTGACACAGTATACAGATGTGCGTTCAGATTTTGATACTCCACACACTTGAGTCCGCCGACAACAGGACAAATGGAAGAGTGAAAGAGCGTTCGTCCAGTTTAAACAGCTGCTTTGAGTCTCTGTAGACTTCAGAAAGATCCCAGCATCGGAAACAAGTGGATGGTTTATTTTAATGGCATCCCGGATAGCGTAGTAAGATTATTTGTTTGTTCGTATACAGATGTGTATACAGATGTGTGTTTAGATTATAATGACTGACACTGTCTACACTGATACAGTATACAGATGTGTGTTTAGATTATAATGACTGACGCTGTCTACACTGATACAGTATACAGATGTGTGTTCAGATTATAATGACTGACGCTGTCTACACTGATACAGTATACAGATGTGTGTTCAGATTATAATGACTGACGCTGTCTACACTGATACAGTATACAGATGTGCGTTCAGATTATAATGACTGACTGTCTACACTGATACAGTATACAGATGTGTGTTTAGATTATAATGACTGATGCTGTCTACACTGATACAGTATACAGATGTGTGTTTAGATCATAATGACTGACGCTGTCTACACTGATACAGTATACAGATGTGTGTTTAGATTATAATGACTGACGCTGTCTACACTGATACAGTATACAGATGTGTGTTTAGATTATAATGACTGACTGTCTACGCTTATACAGTATACAGATGTGTGTTCAGATTATAATGACTGACTGTCTACACTGATACAGTATACAGATGTGTGTTTAGATTATAATGACTGACGCTGTCTACACTGATACAGTATACAGATGTGTGTTCAGATTATAATGACTGACGCTGTCTACACTGATACAGTATACAGATGTGTGTTCAGATTATAATAACTGACGCTGATACACTGATACAGTATACAGATGTGTGTTCAGATTATAATGACTGGCGCTGTCTACACTGATACAGTATACAGATGTGTGTTCAGATTATAATGACTGACGCTGTCTACACTGACACAGTATACAGATGTGTGTTCAGATTATAATGACTGACGCTGTCTACACTGATACAGTATACAGATGTGTGTTCAGATTATAATGACTGACGCTGTCTACACTGATACAGTATACAGATGTGTGTTCAGATTATAATGACTGACTGTCTACACTGATACAGTATACAGATGTGTGTTCAGATTATAATGACTGACACTGTCTACATTGATACAGTATACAGATGTGCGTTCAGATTATAATGACTGACACTGTCTACACTGACACAGTATACAGATGTGTGTTCAGATTATAATGACTGACACTGTCTACACTGATACAGTATACAGATGTGTGTTCAGATTATAATGACTGACACTGTCTACATTGATACAGTATACAGGTGTGCGTTCAGATTATAATGACTGACACTGTCTACATTGATACAGTATACAGATATGTGTTCAGATTATAATGACTGACGCTGTCTACACTGATACAGTATACAGATGTGTGTTCAGATTATAATGACTGACTGTCTACACTGATACAGTATACAGATGTGTGTTCAGATTATAATGACTGACACTGTCTACATTGATACAGTATACAGATGTGCGTTCAGATTATAATGACTGACACTGTCTACACTGACACAGTATACAGATGTGTGTTCAGATTATAATGACTGACACTGTCTACACTGATACAGTATACAGATGTGTGTTCAGATTATAATGACTGACGCTGTCTACACTGATACAGTATACAGATGTGTGTTCAGATTATAATGACTGACTGTCTACACTGACACAGTACACAGATGTGTGTTCAGATTATAATGACTGACGCTGTCTACACTGATACAGTATACAGATGTGTGTTCAGATTATAATGACTGACGCTGTCTACACTGATACAGTATACAGGTGTGTGTTCAGATTATAATGACTGACGCTGATACACTGATACAGTATACAGGTGTGTGTTCAGATTATAATGACTGACGCTGTCTACACTGACACAGTATACAGATGTGTGTTCAGATTATAATGACTGACGCTGATACACTGATACAGTATACAGGTGTGTGTTCAGATTATAATGACTGACGCTGTCTACACTGACACAGTATACAGATGTGTGTTCAGATTATAATGACTGACGCTGATACACTGATACAGTATACAGATGTGTGTTCAGATTATAATGACTGACGCTGTCTACACTGACACAGTATACAGATGTGCGTTCAGATTTTGATACTCCACACACTTGAGTCCGCCGACAACAGGACAAATGGAAGAGTGAAAGAGCGTTCGTCCAGTTTAAACAGCTGCTTTGAGTCTCTGTAGACTTCAGAAAGATCCCAGCATCGGAAACAAGTGGATGGTTTATTTTAATGGCATCCCGGATAGCGTAGTAAGATTATTTGTTTGTTCGGATCATTTTGATTTGTAAACGAGGCAAACTGACCAGCCTTAAAGGAGCCTTAAAAACTGATCATTTCAGACGAGGCTCAGAATGAGCAACATGACATCATGACTTTGCGTAAACATACACGCCACTTTCAATTCAAGTGGCGTGTTATCTATACGCATTTTGAGCTATCCGCGTGTATGTCCACGCCGAAATCTTTTGCGTGTATGTCTACGCCATTAAACGTCCGAGTGATTCCGCGTGTATGTGTACGCCGTTAAATGTCCGAACGAAACGAAGCAAAATCTATATCTACATCTGTGGAGCGATATTTCTTTTCCTAGGATGGCGGGGGAAGACTCATAAATGCTATTAACCCCAGTGACGGGTAGGTTTAGGGACGGGGTTGGGGTAGGTCATATATCTATATATACATAATACAGTAATATAACGTTAAGTCAAAGGCGTTGATAAACACGCTGAAAAGCGATTATGCGTGTTGATAGCACGCCAAAAATGGAAATACGAATTGGCGTGTCATACATACGCCATTTCATGAGATCAGTCTGGAATGAGAGTTAATCATTTTTCTACATACATATATATATACACACACACACACACTCACACTCACACATACACACACACACACACACACGCACACTCACTCACTTACTCTCTCACACACACACACACACACACACACCGCATTCCATGAACATTTCCCGCATTAACAAACAGATTGGATTATTCATGTAACAGATGATGTAATGAGCTGTGGGTATTTACATTTCTTCTCACTTGCAGAACCAGTTCATTCTGAACAACTTTAGGACACACACACACACACACACACACACATCAATATCATCATCATCATCATGAGGACTTTACATAAGCGTAATGGTTTTATACTGAGCTAATCATATTTTCTACCCCTTACCCCTACACATAACCCTCACAGAAAACTGTCTGCTTTTCTCCATTTTTAATAAAACACTGTTTAGAGATTTGAATTACAGGGACATCGTACATAAACTGGACAGACCGAAGACTGAAGACAGGCCAGAAAGATCCAGAATGAGTGTGTTCTCTGTGGTGTGTGTCTGTACAGGTGATCAGAGTGCATTCTTACGTAACATCACTCTTTGTTCAGTCTTCATCCGAGATCGGACCAATGAATGACTCAAACATTACACTCATACACAACACACACAAACAGCAGTCATCAGATGTGTTTAGTGAGATTCACCCTACTGTTATCTTCATCTAGATTAAGAGCATTAACCCAAAACAGTGTCTGGTGTGTTTCTGGATCTAGAGTTTGTTATGGGAATATTCTGCGGTCACATCTCAGGGATTAGACTATTTTAAGCAGAAACATGTAATGTTCTCAGTAGAATACAGAACATCCCGAGCTAAAATAAAACCACAGTCATGCAAAGATCTGTAAAATAACATGCAACATTTCCTGGTTAGAGCCAAAGCAAAACTGATACCAGGACCACACCCCTCTGTGCTGAGGAAATTAATAGGCCTGCAAATTAAACCGTTCAGCAGAGGGAAGAACGAGTCTGCAGGAATATACTATTCAGACACTTATGTCACATTTACAGTGTCATTGCAGTGCATAGGGGAATATCAAAATGTCATGTGCAAACAAGCTTATCTCAGAGCTAACACACACACACACACACACACACACACTCTCTCTCACACACACACACACTCTCTCTCTCTCTCACACACACACACACACACACACAGCTGTGTTTTTGTGATATATGAGGACATTCCATAGGCGTAATGACTTTTATACTGGACAAACTGTATATTCTCTCCCCCTACACTGCCCCTATCCCTAAACCTGCCCATCACACACACACACACACACACACACACACACACACAGCCCCTATCCCTAACCCTGCCCATCACAGGAGACATGCTGCATTTTTACATAAAAAAAAAACACATTGTTTTTTTTGTTTTTTAAGCTATTTGAAATATGAGGACTCATGCAATGTCCTCATATATCACGTGTAAGTTGTAATACCAGTGTAATATGCATGTCATTATACACATTTGTGTCCTCATATATCACAAAAACAAAAGCACACACACACTCTCTCTCTTACACACACACACACACACACACACACAAACAGTCTCACAAACACACACACACACACACTCTCTCTCTCTCTCTCTCTCTCTCACACACACACACACACACACACTGTCACTCACACACTCACAAACAGACACATGCGCGCTCACACGGTTTCACACGGGTGTCTAAATCAATTTAACATGCCAAGTTGCCAACTAAACAACAGGTTTTAAATATAGGTTAAAATTATGCATAATTTTATCTAAAATATATATGAACAAATAAATTATTCATTAAAATCTCTTGCAGATCATATGAATATACACAATATTTATTTGAATATATGCAAAGGTCAAGTAGGCTGCCATTCATAAACACATTCTGATCTGGAGTCGTGGAAATGATATTATGTGAACCTAATAACCAAAACCAGCGCCGAACCCTGGACACAACAGGACTAATGAGCTCAATGCTGTGTTTAAACACGCTCCTCGTGGACAGATGCGAGCAACAACACTATCATACAGTATCTGGACATTCACAGACTGTCTTCTACACACACCCGCTAGAGGGCGATGCTGTCTTCACCAAAACAACACACTACAGCGGCTCACACTACTAGACACACGAGAAAATAAAAATCCTGCTTTGGTAAATCTTAATGATGAGATAAAGTCGAAATTATGACATACTAAATCATAACTTAGATTAAATATCGAAATTGTGAGATAAAAAGTTTTTGTCACAATCTTGTCATATTTCTCTTGTAATCCTATAAATATGCCATGACATTTTACATTACATTTTAAGTCAGAATTTCACATTTTTATATCATCAACTTGTTTGTTATAATTATGACTTTTCATCTCATAATTATGACGTAGTTTTTCATGACTTTCACCTTTTTATTTCATAATTAAAATAAACAAAAACATGATTTTTTTTTTATGTGGCTAAAATGTTTTTTTATAAAGGCGACATATAGTGACAAAACAAAATCCCTTAGTGGACATTTGTGGATGTTCTTGTTTTAAAATATCGAACAAATGTATGCACACTATCAGCAGAAATGTCCAGCCGTCCAAAAAACTAAATTGTTCAAATATAATGAAACATGTCAAAAAGTGACTTGGTTTTACCAAGATTAACCATGGGTTTACTACAAATAAAGCAATGGTTAATAAAGTTAAACCATGGTAACCACAAATTAACAATGGTTTTGCTTCACTGGCCATTGTTTAACCATGGTATTTTTAGCCAAAAAACATGGTTACTACACTTTTACTATAATAAATCCTTGGTTAACTTTCATAAGTGAAATTTAAAAGTGGTTCTCGCTATTTGAAAGGCTCATTAATAACCCAAATCATGTTATGCTTTATATGTGCTGGTGGGGAAGAAATCATCATCACCTCTGTATAAACCGTTACTTCTATGAGACATTCTCACTAATATAGCGAAACAAACGTGTGTGTGTGTGTGTGTGTGTGTGTCAAGTCAAGTCAAGTCAAATATATTTATATAGCGCTTTTCACAATACAGATTGTATCAAAGCTGCTTCACAGTATCAATCAAAACAACTTAACAATGTTTGTTTATTACTGGGAAAAAAGACATCCAAGTTTGGTAGAGCTGATCAATGGCATGATTGGTTAATTAATTTAAATATCCCCAACTGAGCAAGCCAAAGGCAACAGTGGCAAGGAACCGAAAAACTCCATCCAGTGACCTAAAGGTGTCCTAGCACACCATCAGATGACCCTATGGAGGAAAACACACCTTGGGAGAACCCAGGCTCAGTCGGGGGCCAGTTCTCCTCTGGCGTTTATGAACTAGAGGCCGAATTTACAGTAACTGTAAGATAAAAAATGTATATGAATGCCTGGCTAAATAGATGCGTCTTCAGTCTAGTTTTAAACTGGGAGAGCGAGTCTGAGCAACGAACAATATCAGGAAGGCTATTCCAGAGCTTCGGAGCTAAATGTGAAAAGGCTCTGCCTCCTTTGGTGGATCTGGATATCCTAGGAATGACCAGAAGCCTCGAATTTAGTGATCTTAAAGAGCGCGATGGATTGTAAGGCGATAGAAGATCCGTTAAATAAACTGGAGCTAAACCATTTAGAGCTTTATAAGTCAAAAGCAATACCTTGTAATTAATACGTAACTTTATAGGTAACCAATGAAGTGATGATAAAATCGGTGTTATATGATCATATTTTCTTGATCTAGTAAGAACTCTAGCGGCTGCATTTTGGACTAACTGTAGCTTGTTTATTGAAGATGCAGGACAACCAGCTAATAAAGCATTACAGTAATCTAGTCTCGAGGTCATGAATGCATGAACTAACTTTTCTGCATCAGAGACTGATAGCATGTTACGTAGCTTAGCAATGTTTCTAAGGTGGAAAAAGGCTGTTTTTGTAACATATGAAATATGCTTTTCAAAAGACAAGTTGCAGTCTAATGTAACACCCAGGTCTTTTACTGTAGCGGATAAAGTAACAGGGCATCCTACTATGTTAAAGTCGTGCTGTGAAAGGTTTTGTGGACGGTTTTTACAACCGATAAGTATTACCTCTGTCTTGTCTGGATTTAATAAAAGAAAATTACGCGTCATCCAATCTTTTACATCTTTAACACAATCTGTCAATTTGGATAATTTAGCGTATTCATCTGGCCGTGATGAAATATGTATTTGAGTGTCATCAGCATAACAATGGAAACTAATTCCATGTTTCCTTAGAATATTACCAAGTGGCAGCATATATATTGAGAATAGCAGAGGGCCTAACACAGATCCCTGCGGCACTCCATAGTTTGCCGTAGTTATGATCGATTTTTCTCCATTTAAGTAGACGAAATGGTAGCGGTCAGATAAGTATGACCTGAACCAGCTTAATGCTTGTCCTTGAACACCAGTGTAATTTTGTAGTCGATCTAAGAGTATTGTGTGATCTATAGTGTCGAACGCAGCACTAAGATCAAGTAAAACTAGTACTGAGATAAAGCCTTGGTCCGAAGCTAAAAGTAAATCATTTGTGATTCTAACAAGCGCAGTTTCAGTGCTATGATGTGGCCTGAATCCAGACTGAAACTTTTCATAGATGTCGTTTTCTTGCAAGAAAGAGCCGAGTTGACTGGACACAACTTTTTCCAATATTTTTGACATAAATGGAAGATTCGAAATGGGTCTGTAATTTGCTAGGTTATTTGGATCTAAATGTGGTTTCTTAATAAGAGGTTTTATAACAGCCAGCTTGAACGTTCTTGGAACATGACCTAAAGATAAAGATGAGTTAATAATATTGAGAAGAGGCTCTTCCACTATAGGTAACACTTCTTTCAGTAGTTCAGTTGGTATAGGATCTAATAAACACGTTGCTGTTTTAGATGAAGTGATAAGTTTATTTAACTCTTTTTGTTCTATGGTTGTAAAGCACTGTAATTGTTCTTGCGGGGTGATAATTGCGGCTGAATTATAAGGCGCGAGTAAAGATTGAACGTTTACGATTTTGATTCTGATGCTTTCAATTTTCTCGGTGAAGAAGTTCATGAAATCATTACTACTAAACTGTAACGAGGTATTTTGTTCAGACGACGTCTGTTTATTTGTTAGTCTAGCCACGGTATTAAATAAAAACCTTGGATTATTTCGGTTGTTTTCTATTAATTTGCTGAGGTGCTCAGCCCTGGCCGTTTTAAGGGCCTTTTTATAACGGGACATACTGTCTTTCCACGCGATTCTAAAGACCTCTAAATTAGTTTTTTTCCATTTACGCTCTAAATTACGGGTTTCTCTCTTTAAAACATACGTAGTATTATTGTACCATGGTGCTATACTTTTTTCTCTGACCTTTTTAAATTTAATGGGTGCAACAATATCCAATGTTCTAGAGTGAATGGTGTGTGTGTGTGTGTGTGTGTGTGTGTGTGTGTGTGTGTGTGTGTGTGTGTGTGTGTGAAAACATCCTCACATCCCAAAATAAGACAATCCTGAGAGAATAAGAGGAGTAAAAAACAGGAAACATGACTCAGCCGGACACATCAATGAACACACACACACACACACACACACATCACCCCCCCCCCCCCCCCCCCCCACACACACACACACACACATCACCCCCCCCCCCCACACACACACACACAGGGTTAGGGTAACGACAGTTAGGGTTTGGTTTAGGGTTAGTTGATTATGCATAATTTACTGTTATATTAAGCACATGTAACGTGTAACAAGGACACGGTATAATAAAGTGTTACCGAAATGCTAAACTCCGGGTGAAATGGATGTAAGCACCACCTTTCAGTTAGCTAAAAAGTTTTTTTTTTAATTGTCAAGGAGATGTCAAATTAAAGACAGAAATAAAGAGCTAGATCTATTTGCATTAGTTTAATGAAAACAAAATCACACTTCTCAGGGATATCAGAGAAACAAAAACTCAATAAACAGAACAGCCACTCTAAAAATAAACAAGATTTGACAAAGAACAACTGAAAACGAGGGCTATATAAACACAGGGACAAAACTAGGGACAAAACGAGATAACAAGACACAGTTGAAACACATGAGGGCAAATCAAAAACCCATGGCAACTAATGAACTAAGAAAAAAAGAAACATGAACTAACAGAAAACTGAGCAAGAAACAGTAAAAATCAAACAAGATAGCAGCTTAAACAAATCCCAAACCCAATCTGTCTGAATTGCTATTTTAATTCAAAGCTATTTAAAGGGATAATTTACTCAAAAATGAACAATCTGCCAGCATTTACATTGTGTAGTTTCAATCCTGTATGGCTGTTTTTCTTTTGTAGAACAAAAATTGTTATTGTAAGCGTTTAAAAAAAAAAAAAACGTCATACCTTAAAATATCTTGAATGTAACTCGACACCCTCGCCTCATTTAGTATGCGCGGTTCTATGAATATGCAGATGAGCCCCGCCTCCACTCACTCACTCAGCTCTGAGATCCACTGGTCGACGATCACACGTTGATCTGATTGGTTACAAGGTCGTTTGTGACGTCAGAAACACCAGCGATTTCACACCGTGTGTTTGAGACTGTCTTTGGTTCACTGCAGTTTTAAGTAGGAAATACTCAGCAATGCTGTCGACTTATGAACTTACACACGGTGTGTCTTAAAGCGTATTAAAAACACCACATAGACACATAAACAACATTAAACGCTGGATTTACACCACAGGAGGACTTTAAGCTCTGTGTTATGGAAGCAAAGCAAGAGACTGAGCATTATCTGTCAGTGCTTAAAGGTCAAATATACAGAGATCATCTGAACTCGGTCTGACCCCGATAAATAATTAGTCATGAATCTTCATTAAACGTGCAGATGAAACCGGGTGATGACATTAAAGAGAGCATGTTATTATTATTTATGCTGGTGAGAGCACACTTAATGACCTCAGAACTCTGTATTGTTCTCCAAATATACAATAATTCAACATTTTCAGAGATTAATCTGTTTTAATTTCGAGGTGTGACGAAGCAAACCACATAGGCTACACCGTCATTGTTATTGAAACAGTGCTGGCTCAAAGAATATCATTTATTGCATAGCATGTGCAATGGATATAATGCTACGGATGGATCCCTGTCTGTTTGTTACTTGTTGTCTGTGTAAGTGTATCCTCGCTGCATGCCTTCTTGGCCAGGGCTCACGTGTAAAAGAGATTGTAATCTCAATGTGATTTTATTCTCTGGTAAAATAAAGGTAAACAAATAAATAAATAAAAAACATGACTGATAATGTGTTTTCTTTGCTAGCTCATCACGGTACTCAAACAATGAGCAGAGCGACAGTAATAGCTGGCAGTGAATCTCACACAGGAAACAGGAAACAGTCTGTGGTTTTGTAACTGAGATCAGACCTCAGTTTCTCACACAATCAATGATCTATCAATGATGATGCTCTTTTTTGCGGAGCATGTTGGAAGCGTCATGCAGCACACATTCAGGTCAAAGTCAAGTCAAGGCATCAGTTATAATGATCTTTTGTCCATTCCCCGTTTCCGTTTGTCCACTGTAGGTTCATTTAGTGTTAATGCTCCTGAATTATGGAATTCACAACCCCTTTCACTTCGTGATGTATCAACTTTGTCTACCTTTTTAATATGTATTTTGGATAAATGTGGATTCTCTAGTTTGGGTCTATTGTATTCCCTTGTATGTGTTCACTAGTGGTGTAACGATACCCTCATGTCACGATTCGATAGATATCACGATACTGAACTCACGATACGATATTATTGCGATACTCCAAGACATATACAGTAATAAAAGGTTAACAAAAAATTTACTGTTGATTAAAATGCTAAATTTGGTATTACCGGTTGGATATTAATAGGCTTGGTGCTGGAAACCCAATGCACAGGACAATAGAGACATCAGAATAAACATATTCATGATTCTGAAGCTGAAATATTATTTTAGATGAATATGTTTGCACTCCGTCTCTGACTAGATATATTTAAAATAATGTCGGCCAGTTTTTACTGGTAACATCAGAGATTTGGCGTTATCAGGACCACAAATATTCCTCCATTGCATTATTATACATTATATTCAACATTATATATAGCAGTTTAATGTAGTACTGACACTAACTCAATATTGTTGCATTTTTGTATTGCAATAAGTTGTTACACCCCATACAGATTCATACTTTTAAGGCCCTTGAACACTGAGTCCGAAATTTCCGCACTTTAAAGGGTTAGTTCACCCAAAAATGAAAATGATGTCATTAATGCCTCTCCCTCATGTCGCTCCAAGCCCGTTAGACCTCCGTTCATCTTCGGGACACAGTTTAAGATATTTTAGATTTAGTCCGAGAGCTTTCTGTCCCTCCATTGTAAATGTGTGTACGGTATACTGTCCTTGTCCAGAACGGAAATAATGACATCATCAAAGTAGTCCATGTGACATCAGTGGGACATGTGACAAAGTAGTCCATTCGACATTCTCGAAATGTTTTGACTTTATTCTCGAAACGTTTCGACTTTAATCTCGAAGCGTTTCGACTTTAATCTCGAAACGTTTCGACTTGAATCTCGAAACGTTTCGACTTGAATCTCGAAATGTTTCGACTTTAATCTCGAAATGTTAGATTTTATTTTTTTTACAGATTTTTTTTTTTTTTACGTTGCGGTTCAGGGCTTCCGTACAATCACGCTTGCACACTGCCTCCGAAACTTTCGTCCGTCTTAAAAAAATCGGATCGGATTCTATTTTCTGCGTTTTTCGCATCCGTAGCAAGCAGTTTGAATGGTGTTTTGACAATTCAGAGCCACACGCATTCATAAAGCTCATAAAGGAGGATGAAGTATGCAGGTCATGCTTCATTCACAATATGAAACATCTTCATCAAAAAAAGAGCCCTAAGACTCCAAGAAGTTAAAGAATGAGAGGAATGACAGAACAACAGGAAAGCAATAGGTTACTGTCGTAACCCCGGTTCTCTGAAACATCTCGTTTCGAGATCCACCTATGGGAAGGGCATCCGTACCTGACCTCTGCAGAAGCATCCAATTGCACCAAGTCTGGCTAACAGACAGCAGCGCGCACCCAATGCCAGGTGAGGCCACACCCCTTTACCTACGGGCATATCACAGCTGGGCGCGCTGCTATTCCTCAGTGAGTATATTCGCTTCTCGTGCGGCAAGCGGGGCATAGCTGGTGGATCTCTCCACTCGATGTTTCAGAGAACCGGGGTTACGACAGTAACCTATTGTTCTCTTTCATCATCTCGTTTCGAGATCCACCTATGGGAGAGACATGGACAGCTCCCCGATTGCCCAATACACTCACAGTGAGGTTCTGAAGGCCAGAGAAGGACGGTCACCTCAGAGAGGCGGTGCCTGACACGTCCCACAAACATGACCCTGCAAGTTTTCCGCCACGCTAACTGCTGTGGACAAGCAGGGCATGAAACATGCATGAGACACATACATGATAATTGCCCCCGTACCACCAATGCACATAGCTAAACCCAAGAAGGAATGCGAATGCTTGGTGACAGGAATGAACATGGCCAGCCGGCCCATTCACTCCTCGTTGGTTAACCAAACGGGGCTGTGGGAAAGGGCTAAGAGGACCCTACCCCTAGGACCAAGTGTGCCACCGAAGTTCTGGTGACATCCAACCGGTAGTAACGCTCAAAGGTATGAGGAGAAGCCCAGCTGGCGGCGGAGCAGATGTCCTGCAGTGACACCTTCTCCTTTGATTTGGCTATGATGAGCCAGTAAGTCAGAATTCTCAGCCCTGATAGTCTCAGGGGCGCCACGCCCACCTCCGCACACAGACAAAAAGTTTGGGGACTCAACCTGCGCCCGAACGGAAGAACTGTGAATTCGTAACAAATGCCTTGGTAGGCGAAACGAAGATATTTCCTGTGTGGAGGGTAGATGCTTATGTGAAAGAAAGCATCTTTCAGATCGACTGATGTGAACCAGTCGTTCTGCTTTATGGCACAGGCGAGAGAGCCTTGTGTCACATTCTGAAATTGTATTTCCTCAAATGTTTGTTCAACACTCGAAGGTCCAATATAGGGCGGGGGGCGCCACGCCTTATGGAACATGAAAATACCAGGAATAAAAACCACGGTTTATCAGATTGGGTGGCACCATCTGAATCGCTCCCTTGTAAGGAGGGAGGAAATTTCCTCTTTCAGAATGTGTGAGGCGTTTTCTTCTGTGTGAGAAGAGAGAACGCCGTTGAAAAGCGGAGGTTTAATTGCAAACTGCAGCTTGTAACCCTGGGTTACGGTACGCAAAAACCCACTCGGGCGCTGAAACGGCTTACCAAGCCGCTTTGTGACTCGCGAGCGCCCCCGCTCGGGCCGGAGTGGAGCTGTATGGGCCCAGCTGGTTCATTTGTGATGCAAAGGCGCCATCTAGTGGGCACACTAGAGGCGACATGCAGGGGTTCGGAGGGATTTCCTCTCTTTGCAGTGAGAAGTTTTCTCTGCGGAGAGAGGTCTTCTCTCCAAAACGAATTCATTTGATTTGTAGCTTTGTGTGTTTTGTGTTGGGCAAACACTGGGGCCGAAGCCTTTATTGACAGAGTGAGGGGAACATAGTGTGGTGTCCACTGTGCTGAACTTTCCCTCACAAGGTGCCCCCAAAAGTGGGGAAAAACACATATCTCCTGAACACATGAACTGGGCAGTCTCATGTGCAGGCAGAAAAATAATATCCGCGGAGAGAGATGCTCTCTCTGTAACGGATTTATTTAATTCGTTGTTTTTTTGTTGTTGTTGTTTTTAAAGTGTTATTTAGTTATGTGTGTGTTTTGTGTTGGGGAACACAGGGGCCTTCCACACACAACGTCCACTAAAAACACATCGGCTGGACAGCCGCAACTGAGCTGTGTGAGCCCAGTTGGTTGATTTGTGAGGCAATGGCGCCCTCTTGTGGACGGACTCAGGGCGACATGCATGGGATCAAGAGAGATTTGCGTGCTGTGTCGTGCAACTAAAAGCCGGCTTTGTAAAAGCTACATGGGCAGCAATTACAATGACCGCAATCCTCCTGGTTCTCCAAAGCTTGAGCGTGTTAAGCCCAAGCAGACCGCGCAGAACGAGAGGGTCTTTAGCGGCGATGAGAGCACCACACGCGGCCGGGCAGGCTCGTCGTGATAGGCTGTTCCCCGGGGGAAGCGGCTGTTTAGACGGTCACATAGCCATGGGTGGGCCAGCGGTGAAGAACTCGGAAAAATCCGTGGCGGGCAGCCATGTAAAGGAGGAGCAGGTAAAGGACAGCGAGAGCTCGGGCGGCTCCGGATGCAAAAAACACAGCGGATAGGCTGAAGAAACGACTGTCACTCACGTCTGGCGGAGGCTGATCTGGCGATATGTCCTCCTGAAGACTCGAAAGTGAGCAGCGTAACGTTAATCCAACGGAACTGTGTCAATGCAGAGATCGCGAGAAGCGAATGTCAACTGAGGAATAGCAGCGAGCCCAGCTGTGATATGCCCGTAGGTAAAGGGGTGTGGCCTCACCTGGCATTGGGTGCGCGCTTCTGTCTGTTAGCCAGACTTGGTGCAATTGGATGCTTCTGCAGAGGTCAGGTACGGATGCCCTTCCCATAGGTGGATCTCGAAACGAGATGATGAAAGAGAACCCTTTTTACAAAGACCTCGAAATAACCAGATATTACCTTTCCTCTATGCGAGGATATCAAAAAATAATCTCCCCAGTAGTTAGGATGTGGTAGAGGTGTTTTAGTAACAGTGTCTTTACATGCAGTTACTATAGTAATAACTATAAATAATGCATACTTGCATGCAACTTACCCTAAACCAAACCCTTACCCAATAGCATAGTTATTACTTAAATGCATAATTACACAGTAACAGGACACCTTCAAAAAAAAGTAACCAATGTTTTCTTCTAAAAGGTCAATTTCATATTCAAAATGCATAATTCACATCCAGTTAAACGCATAAGAAGCTCTGTTTGCAAAGGTAATGATCATTCAATCAATGAGAACCAGGAACAGAGTTTTATCTGCGACTATAATCACAAGTCGGTTAAAATAACACACTCTGTAACTCTGCATATTTCTACATTTTTGGATGGTTATGTTATCTACTCGATTTTACTGTAATGATGCAATCCTGCAGATTTCAAGTTTCATTCTTTTAATAATGTTTATTAGTGCGATCAAACAGACAAATGCATGTAAATGAAGATCTTGAGCTCATCTTGACAGTGTGGATCAAATTCAGTCATCTTTTTCTTTAGTAGTGTTTTCACATGACTTGAATTTGAGAGGATGAACAAAGTGAGGATATGCAACTTATATGCATTCATTCAAAGTTTTAAAATGCCTATAGTAGAGAGACTCAGAACCTGTGGTCTCTGTGGTGAGAGAGTTTGAGCCGGTAAAGGGTCTTTGTGTCAGATAACATTGGGACTGTTGACACATGCAGTCAATAAGTTATAGCTTTAACTCAGCCTTAACACTTAGTTATGCTCTTCATCAGGTGCGAACAGAGTTCTCAAACAGATGTTGACATTTCAATGCCTCAAAAACCTCTTTAATGTCTCGAATGTTTCTCTGGAAAAGAGATTTCACAGGGTGCAAATGGAGACTTTAGCTTCTGTCTCCTGCTTCTCAGAAATCTCATTCTCTAGATCAGTGTATACTTCACAATCAAACATTTTCAAAGGTATTCTGTTTAAGCTTACACTCATATGCTTACACACACACACACACACACACACACACACACACACACTGAAAGTGTTACCTGTGAGTACTGTCTGCGGAGACTGAATCGCTGAACCATCCTGACTGACAAACACTGAACGAACACAAGCAGAAACACTCTCACCCACTCTCCCCATCTCTCTCTCTCTCTCTCACTCACACACACACACACACACACACACACACACACAAACACACACACACGTGTACTTATACAGGCACATACCGCCCCACAGACTTGTTGCTACAATAGACAAACCCTTTACAGTTTTTCTCGATAGCTTAAACACATTTCTTGAAACAATGGCTCCTTTTCTTGAAACTCTAAACACAAATCCAAAACTTCTCACCCAAGTCCCTAATCTTACTATTTTCAGGTCAAAATGAAGCTCTCCACTCAAAACCATTCAATCTTGCTGAAAAAACAAACGTTTTCCTCAGACATGACACAAAAGCCCTCTACAGCACACACACTACAACGTAGTCTTAGGGTACGTTTACATGACAACGATTTGCTTAAAACGGAGAAGTTTTTCCTTTGAGTTTTCCGTGTTGTCATTGTCAAAACGATCCCCATTCACACGGATCAGGTAAACGACTAAAAACGCTGTATTCTGCTGCCAGGCCACTAGGTGGCGATGAAACACTATAGACTGAACACGTACTACGCATGTGCATGATGTCATCGTCTTCAGAGATTCACGTTTTTGTGGTTTACACGGAGACCGTTTTCAAAAGTTTGCGTTTTCAGGCACCCAAAACGTCGTTGTCGTGTAAACGAACGGCCCAAACGCATAAAAAGCTTTACGTTTTTAGTTGAAAGCGGTGTCGTGTAACAGCCCCTTAGGCTACGTCTACATGTATCGTATCATTAATTAGTCAAACACTATTATACATTATATTCAATATTATATATATAGTAGTTTAATGTAGTACCGACACTAAAACTCTGAAAACATGAATTGTTTCATATACAGTAATTTTCATTTTGGGTGAACTATACACCCAAACTATTGTCACTATCCTGGATACATAGTTGCATTTTTGTATTGCGATATATTGTGACACGATATATTGTTACTCCCCTATCGTATAGTGTTTGCGTGTGTCTCGACAGTTACAAATAAAGCCACAATAATGGAGCGAGCTGGTCAATCATCTTGATGGATGACGCCGAGGAAACTGATCAAAAAGAGGACAGTTGCACTTGCATAAACACATTTTGCTTTGAAAGGTTCCCCTGTGAAAGCCAACCGAACCAAGAAGAAAATTCAACATTGTAACAAATTACAGTTTTTCTGAATTGCTAAACACTAAATCCCATTCTCTGAAGCCAAATTCTCAATAGCCTAAACCAATTTGTTTAATAAATCAGCTTTTTCTGTAAAACATTAAACAAGTTCACATAGTTAAGGCATTGAGAACATAAAAAAGAAGTGTTTTAGCAATTCAGAGAAACTGCAAGTCCCTGTTTCAGGACAAAACAAACGATCTATATGTGTGAGAACGCCCTAAACAATACTGCAATAACCGGTAATAAGCTATTGTGCTTGTGGTTCTTCCCCTCTAAGCCTTTTTACATGATGAACACAACAAAAGACACATTTGCACATTTTTATTCCTGAATGTACTGTAAAGTAAATTCACCACAACAATAACAAAAATCTTGTCAACATAAAATCCTCTAGCATGCCGGATCCGCTCCTGATACGCATCAACTGAAAGCTTCTTCCATTTCATCGTCTCTGTGTCCTACAAAAACAGAAGTACTGAGCGGCAGAAACACTGAGTGGCAGCATTGGTTTTCAGTGTGAAAACAAAACATCTAAAACTGGGAAAGAGCTTTGAGATTGACTGTATAAATAGATTTGACAAGAAATCTGAGGTAGACTGCCGTAAGATACATATTTAGAGAAGCAAATATGCTGTCAATATTAGGGGTTTTTAGGGGTAAAATCATACCCTACATATTGTATATTTATATATTGTATTGACAACTCAATTAAATATTTACCATCGTATATTCTGCATAATTGGTTGTTTTTAAATAAACACTGACAAAAAAAAAACTACTCAAGTTTTAGGGCTGGATGACATTATGATATACAGTATATAACATGGATATAAGTGATCACCCAGATTTAGAGTCAGGGTTTCGGGTAGGTGGAAGGAGCGAGGACTCAAGTGCAGAACAAAGGACTCTTATTAATAATAAAAACTACCCCGAAGGGGGGAAACAAGACGGACTTGGACTTGGACTTGGACTTGGACTTGGACTTGGACTTGGACTTCTACTTGGACTTGGACTTGGACTTGGACTTGGACTTCTACTTGGACTTGGACTTGGACTTCTACTTGGACTTGGACTTGGACTTGGACTTGGACTTCTACTTGGACTTGGCAGCAGGGAAACACGCGTTTTAGATACGACGACAAACCAGCACATGACTGAAAACATAAGGAGAATAAATAGGGAAGCAAACAAAAGAGGGTAACGAGGGAGGACAGGTGGGGCAAATGAATCAATAATCAGGTAACCAGAAGGGCGGGGCTAGACATTGGACAGGAGAGCACATGGCACAAAAAAACATACTGTACATGACAAGCCATGTGCTCACACCAAACATGACTAAAACAAGCAGATGGCCAGTAAAACAAATCACAAGCCATGTGCTCACATAAAACGAGACATGAACACACAGCCAAGAGGACACTCATAAGCCACGTGTTCACACAAAACATGACAACATGAAAGCGCACAGCTAGTTTTAAACACAAGCTGCGTGCTACACAAGACAAGACAGGAGTGTCACGGCTCTGTCAAAACCAAGAAATAGACTAGACAGAAGTGACAGAACCCTGACATGTAGACCTACCTATATTATATATTATTTATATAAAGCGTTCACAGACAAATTTACTTTATGTTTTTCCCCGGTGTTAAAATCAGGCACATATAAATGTCAGATGTTTTATTTATTTATTTAATATGGACATAGCAATAACATTGGACGAACCAGATGCATTGTTTAAAGTGTTATAGCACATGTGCTAATTTTCAACACCTGTCCATAGGGGCTTTTACAACAAATAAAAACACATTGTTAAACAAGACAAGGCACATTTTACACATGAGAACAACTTTGGCCCGATTTAAGCCACTGTTTGAGCTCTCTGGTAAAGATGTAAATATTGTTCTGCAGTTTGAATCCAATTGAGTCCCATAGTGTGGCCCCTCTGAAGGAGAAGCTAGACTGTCCAAAAGATTTTCTAAACTTGGGTAGCACACAATCCCCACTAACTGAGGCTCTGGTGGAAGGTATAAAAGAGCCTGACGCCTGTCCATGAGGCCAGAGAACAGCGGGGACACACAGTTGTTCAAACATTTAAAAGTGAATTTCAAAATACTAAAATTTACAAAATTTTCAAAAGTAAAAAGCTTGTGCTTTTGTATGATATCACAATGATGCCATATCAAGTTTCTTGTCAAATATCTTAATTGCCTGTTTATATAGAGAAGTGACTGGTTTCAGAGTGGACGCTGATGTTAGTGACCATGCTGTAATACAGTATGTGCTTTTAACATGGCCTTTCAGTAGTGACTTACTGACCTTACAGAAAGAAGGAGATCATCAGTCAGCCAAGAACGCTCTGTCCTTACGTTTGTGTTTTGTTCTGACAACACAGAGAAGATTTTGGTTTTCGGATCTCAAAGATCTAGATGGATTATAGAATGGCAGCATACTTGAAAGATAAGAAGGGGCAAAATTTTGTAAAGCCTTAAAAACAAGTAACAGATCCTGTTATTGATTATATAGATAGTTCTATCTCGAACCGGCATCCATTTCAACGATTGTTAAAAACGGAGTAATTGACTGAAATTTCTTAGCTGACTTGAGCATTCTTGCAACAGCATTCTGTATTTTTTGAAGACGCGCCAATGCTTTGTTGTCAATTTGGGGACATTGCTTGCCTTTTGGGGACATTGCTTGCCTCAATCCCAGAGGTTTCTCCTACACCTACTCCTACAGATGCTCACGTCACACCGATCCCAACAACACTGCATTCAGTTTCAACTACACGTTAAACACCTTATTCACACTTTTCAAAGATTTTCTTCATTTGTATTTCAAATAAACGGCTCTCTGAGCTGAGTTCAGATGAAAAAAGGGAGCAGATTATGGTTTTGTTAGAGTTAAACGGGGACACATCTGTCCCCAAAGTAAAGCTGTTTCTATACTCACATCATATTTGTTTTAATTATGTGCACTAACACGAGAAAAAACATATTGTTAGCCTAATAAAAGCTGATTTATCTTGCGAGAGGTTCACTCATGGGGCCAGACACGGATGAACAATCATATTTGTTTTAAATCATTAAGCCTCCCTGTTAGTTCTGCAATGGCACAGCTTACTAAAAACGTAATTGTCACAATAGGGAAGAAAACACTAGCGCAACTTCCTTTCCATCCCGACTTTAAACATGAAACCGTATTCTCACAGCACCAGAGATTCTCAACTACAACAACCATGCATGTGTTTACTAATACTACAGACCATCTAAACATACACACAACACACATACATATTATTATCTCCCAAAAACACACTCCATCTAAACATAAACAATAATCCTTAAATAAATGATGCAGCTAATATTAGTTATTAGATAAGTTGCTAAATAAAGACTACACATTATGTAAGTTTCAGTGCTTAATGATTTGGACCATCATGCAGTAGCAACTTACATAAAAAACAACAACAAAATACAGTGGTGTGCAGTTGCACAAAACACTCTATACGTGTTATAAGTGCACTCTAACAAATGCTGGGTTGTTTTAACCCAATTTTAGGTCAAATATGGACAAACCCGAACGTTGGGTTAAAATTTTAATTAAAAAAATTAACCCAACGACTGGGTTTGTCCACGTTTGACCCAAAGTTGGGTTGAAACAACCCAGCATTTTTTAGAGTGTGGAAATTCAGGTGTTAAACAGGGTTTCTGGCATTCACAGAAGCATATATGGACTTTGAGTTCCTTAATATTACTAAATAAATAATGCATTTCTTTTCAGGGCGAGGAGTTCAAAACAAGTCTGTTTCCCAACAAAGCATGATTGGTTGAAGCTACAACATGCGGCTCAAAGGCCCTGTTTACAGCTGGTGTTAAAATGGGTCTTGTTCGATCGGATCACAGGTAGACGAGAGACACACACTCCTGTTTACACCTGGTGTTTTAATTCATCTCTTTTGTCCGCTTTCAAACACTTCTGTTCCGATTTCTTCGAGAGGAGGGTCTATGGGTGAGTAAATGTATGGGTATTTCAGATCTTTCAATCTAATGGACAATTAGATCGTGTAATTTACACATGAACACTATCGGAGACGACGGAGAAACACACGGAGAGCATCAGCTTTTGCTCCTGCTCTGACAGACGCGAGATCAGCCGAACGCTGTGAGTGTGTGTTAGAAAATGGAGAGAGAACATTGTGTTTGGTGCGTTTTTCATCTTCAACACAAACTCTGGTCTTCAGTCGACAGTTTAAACCCCGTCTGGCTCTCGCTCTTCCCATAATGTTCCCGCATTACATCAGTAGCCGGAGAGAAGACGGCCTTTAGTGGCTGTTTGAACACACTCGATCACATGAGCGTTCACACTCCGAAAGCAATCCGGCCAAATGTGTTTTCAACTAACTCTGTGAGTGATCTGTGAAACTGGACGAGCTCAAAATGTTTTAGACCCGTTTACTCCTGTATTTATCGTCGTCCACTTAATCTAATCGACCAAAACGCATCTTAATACCAGGTGCAAACATGGCCAAGGTGTCCATCATCAGATTGGCTGGAGTAAATGGTGGTGAAGTCCAGATATTTGTGGATTTTCCAAAGACGCCGCACTCATATTTATGAATGGGAAAAAGTGCAAAGCGCAAAATGGCCGTATAAATAAAAAGCCAATCACTGATTGATAAATGTCATCGCGGCTGATTGGCTGGCCTGAAAAATACTTTTTTTAACACTCTTTGCATAAGAAACAACATGTTTTTTAGATTCGGTTAGTATTTGAGCAGTTTTTGAGAATACAGGATTCCCCCATTCAAGTAGTACTTGCTCTAGGATGCCCGAAACAGCTGCGTTGCAAATATGCCCACAGAGTGAACAGACTTGCTTTCAAAGGGAGTTACATTTTTCCAAGTGGTGGTCACTGCAGAGCCAAGTTACGTCCAGCTCCGTCTCTCTGGACGTCATGGGTGGAGTTTGACCTAGTCCAGCTCCACCTGTGCTGTTTAGGCTTAGAATAGGGTTATGATCAAGCGGCAACCTTCCCGTCTCTCTCTTGAAACCTACATGGAAGTGACTGCGATTCATCGACTGGCCACTAGAGACAGGCTGCAAAAGAGAGTCAATCCCATAGAAAAACATATGTAACTGTGAGGGGGGTGAATTTTTTTATAACTCATATGTTTAAATTATATTGAGCCTTAAAGTTCTGCATAATTAAGGGCGTGGCCTCTTGAGTGACAGGTGGATTGCAGCTGATGTCAGTAGCGCTCGTCTGCTGTCTGTTAGCGTCACGTCACCTCAGCTAATCCGCCTCGCAGCCCATTTCCGTTTATCCGGGAGTGACGGGCTGCCAAGATGGCGACGGCCGGCTCCGAAAAATGCTCTTCGGAAACACTACGAGTGACGTCACGGATACTACGTCCATGTTGGTTTTACAGTCTATGGTCATGGTTAGGGTTTGGGTGTGGCTAGACGTCAAGCTCCACCCATTGGCTCTAATTCGTTCTCTAACTGTATAAACGTGCAGCAGGCACACACACATACGTTACACACCCGTCGTGTGTGGTCGGTGGACTGCAGGAATGATGAGATGACGAGGACGGTCTCGACGGGTGTGTCAGTGCAGATCTCTTTAGAAGGTGTTTCTGGCACACATGCTTTCAGCTGACGCTCCTGCGGGACGCCACCTCTCCTTGCGATCACTGTACAGTTCAGCCCGCACTGCATTCCGGGGGATTTACAACGGTGAATGCTTAATAACCGGTACTTTGAGTTCATCATATTTAATTTCATATTAAAGCAACAGAACTTAAATTACATCCAGTTTTTTAGCAACCAAGTGCATAAATCACATAATTAAATCACATCTCCTTCACATGATTTCATAGGTGTTTGATACACTATGAGAAGTGAGAACTGTCCGTTTTGACTGCACTTATTTCACTCCACTGACCGCAGTCATCTACTCTCGCCTACTTTCAAGACATCTCAAATGAGCCTGGTGGTTTGTAGTTGATGACCACAAGATCATGTAAATTGCAAATCGATGCTTCCCTATTAGTCTTGTTAGATAAACAACCCCACACAAACTCAAATTCTCTGCAGCTGCATCCGAAATTGCATACTTCCCTACTTTATAGAGCATAAAAGAGCTCACAAAAGAGCACCCGGATGACCTACTACTTCTGAAGTGTGCACATAATTGACACTTTACTATCCTATAAGGGCACAGGAGAGGATTTATGAATGACACTGAAGCGACGCAAGTGACGCTGGAAGATCACATGATGACAACATGGCGGATGTAGTACTTATTCAGCTATACTAGTAGTGATTCTAGTCTATTCTAGTAGATCCCTTCAGGAGCAAATGACACGTATGTGAGCAAGAAAATTTGGTAACGCTTTAGATTACAGCCCGGAAAGTACTGTGTAATTAAGAGAAATTTACAGTGTAACTTTCGGTAATTATAGTGTACCTATAAAGTACTTACATGTAAGTATAAGGGAACAATATGTAAAGTTTGGGAAATAAAGGGATAACCACCAGGAGAAATAAAAAAATATTTAAACTGTAAGTATTATAGAACTAAGGGGTTCTTATTCTACTATTATGATACAACAATCTTACATTTGGGAGCAATTTAGCGAGAACATACACTGCGTACCTTTTTGTAATAATTGTGTACCAAGGCAATACATACTGTATAAGCTTTTTAAAAATGACAGGGTACATATCTATGCATTTATAAAAAAAAAATAATAATAAAAAAAAAAAAATACATATATATATATATATATATATATATAAAACAAATTTGATAGCAAAAGTGCAGATGTTTATGTTTGGGCTAACATGTTTCAAGGCAAGAACAGCTAAGACTATTGCAATTTTTTTTAAATATGGGAAATATATCTGGTTTCATGTGGTTACAGGGTAAGTGGTGCTTGTATAATAAATAAAGGTTTCCGAGTCAGTGATATTGTGTATGCATTTTTATTGTACCTACCCTGTAACTACATGGAACAAGAGGGTAACAAGCACCATTTTTCGTTTTCAGTGCACTTTTGTTAAAAAGATTACTTTATAAATGCATAGATATGTACCGTGTAACTTTTAAAAAGCCTATATAGTATGTACTGGTTCACCATTATTTCTAAAAGGTATGTTCTTGCTAAATTGCTCCCAAATGTAAGATTGTTATATCATAAAAGTAGAATTAGTTCTATAATACTTACAGTATAAATATTTTTATGTTACCCCTTTATTACCCAAACTTAAAATATTGTTCCCTTATACTTATATTGTAAGTACGTTATAGGTACACTATAATTACCGAAGGTTACGCTGTAAAATCGCTTTAATTACGCAGTACTTTCCGGGCTGTAATCTAAAGCGTTACCGGAAATGTAACTTTAAACTCTGGCTCCCTGATTACAGCTTTATCACGTAACCATTCACAAAACTAAATCAGTATTAGATGACATCATGTTTCTTTTTCAGAAGGAAAAGAGGCAGTAGTCTGATGTAATATTTTGTTCTCTTTGTCCCACCTTTACCTTTGTCTTTCTTATCATTGATCGTGTTAAACTGTGTAAACAAAAGTGACTCAACTACTGAAAAGACTCAACTCTTCTTTTCTGTTTTTAATTATTAACATTTATTTAACCATGTTAACATTACATCTCTGTTGTATTTCCAATATTCTTTCAACCAATAGTGATCTAGAATCATCACTATTATCTAACCTATAACGATAGATTTTTTTTTTGTTGGAATTTCAGCATTTTCAACATTAACATATCATTTTGTAACATTGTTTCAATCACCATGTTTTTTTTTTATGTTAACTTGCATTGATTTTTTAAGCATTGATTTTCAACATACTTTCACTTTCAACATTAACTGAGGGTACAAAAGTGATGATGAACAAACAGCACTTTGATTTAAGTTTAGTTCCATTTATATTGATGCATCAACATTGACTTTCAGCATTGTTTCAATGTTTACTTGAAATCTGGGATATGAACAGTGAGCGAAAACAGGGTTCATGAGAAGACCAGGATAAAACTGCTGCAAGATAGTGGAGAAATACTTTTTATTAATTATTAAGGATTCACATTTGGAAAGACAAACAAAATATATTTAAAGGAATATTTCAGTAAGTTTGTTTTTATGATAAATCATGTTAATGCTGAAACTGGTGTGCTGTTTTAAATCACTTGAGAACCCTTAAAAGTAGTATAGTCTGCATTCTCATGAGGTCTGTTGGTCTGAATGCAGCTATTGGAAACACCTGAGACATAATAAGTAGAACGCAGAAGTAGAAGTGCAAGTAGTCCGTTTTAAAGTCTTTTGAGTAAAAGATAATGCTATAATGCTACAATGGATAATGCAAATGCTACAATACGATATAAGCGGGGCACCTGTCATAGGATCTCAGGACAATTAAACTGAAACGACAAACGCCGATTTGTGCAGTATGATAGCATGGCCAGTTACGAAGTACTCGTTCCCGTTCCTGTTCCCGTTATCTCAGGAAACAGAGGTAACGTTAGTAACCAAGTACATTCCCTATTGATACGGTTCACTCGTAGTGCATCGCTAGATGCTATGGGAACCCAATCCAATAGCGCAATGCTATAACTGCAGAACTACAATCGTTCTAAGACCCTAGCCCAAGACACTTGAGCATAAGGGTCCTTAAGGCAGCAAGGCTAAGATAGGGTGAGGCATTCGCCCGAGACTAAGGGGCCTAGACTACTAGGCCGGAGCACCGAGGGAAAGAGTTCAAGTGGGTTGAGCTCGTATAGAGGTCAAAGCCCAGCCAAACAGATAGGACCTGTGCTTGAGGAGCAGGGACGTCCAAATTATAAAATCTGGCGAATGTGGATGGCGAGGACCAGCCAGACGACACACAGATGTCGCCCAGGAGGAGGCCATGCCTCTAGTGGAGTGAGCCTTCACTCTGATGGGGCACTGGAGGCCCAATGAAGCTTAAGCTAACGCAATTGCGCCCACTATCCAGTTAATCTTTGCTCCTTAACCAGATGCCTTTTGGTGCGGCCCCAAAGCACAAGAAGAGCTGCCCTGACTGCCTGAACGGGTCAGAGCACTCGATATATGCTCTTAAGGCCCGAACCAGACAGAGTAAGTGCAACACTTGATCATCCTCTGAAACGGGAAGAGCAGAGAGAGTAATGACCTGTGCTCTGAACAGAGTAGAGAGCACCTTAAGTACATAGCCGTTCCTTGGTTTGAAGACGACTTTACCGTCATCCGGCCGCCACGGCCGCTTTGGTGACGACTCATTCGAATGTCTGCCCTATCAACTTTCGAGGTACATTCGATGCCTACCATGGTGACCACGGGTAACGGGGAATCAGGGTTCGATTCCGGAGAGGGAGCCTGAGAAACGGCTACCACATCCAAGGAAGGCAGCAAGCGTGCAAATTACCCATTTCTGACACGGAGAGGTAGTTACAAAAAATAACAATACAGGTCTCTTTCAAAGCCCTGTAATTGGAATGAGCGTATCCTAAACTCATGGGCGAGGACCCATTGGAGGGCAAGTCTGGGTTCCAGCAGCCGAGGTAATTACAGCTCCAATAGTTGCTGCAGTTAAAAAGCTCGTAGTTGGATCTTGGGAGCTGGCCGGCGGTCCGCCGCGCCGCGACCCACTGCCTGTCCCGGACCCCTGCCTCACAGCGCCCCCTGGATGCCCTTAACTGGGTGTCCGGTCCACGTGGCCCGAAGCGTTTACTTTGAAAAAATCAGAGTGTTCAAAGCAGGCCGCCCGTCGCCGCTGAATACCGCAGCTAGGAATAATGGAATAGGACTCCGGTTCTATTTTGTGGGTTTCTGGAACCCGGGGCCACGATTGAGAGGGACGGCCGGGGGCATTCGTATTGTGTCGCTAGAGGTGTATTTCTTGGACCGGTGCAAGACGGACGAGAGCGAAAGCATTTGCCAAGAATGTTTTCATTAATCAAGAACGAAAGTCGGAGGTTCGAAGACGATCAGATACCATCGTAGTTCCGACCGTAAACGATGCCGAACCGCGATCCGGCAGCGTTATTCCCATGACCCGCCGGGCAGCGTGCGGGAAACCACGAGTCTTTGGGTTCCAGGGGGAGTATGGTTGCAAAGCTGAAACTTAAAGGAATTGATGGAAGCGGCTTAATTTGACTCAACACGGGAAATCTCACCCGGCCCGGACACGGAAATGATTGACAGATTGATAGCTCTTTCTCGATTCTGTGGATTTGAAGATGACTTTACAGTCATTAGGACCAAATTTGCAAGTCACCCACTCCCTTGACTGTTCCCAGGGCTAGTAGAAGGCCGGTCTTTAGCGAAAAGGGCCGTAGCCCGGCCGACTGAAGCGGCTCTAAGGGCGGGCCCCTGAGGGACTTGAGAACCATAGGCAGGTCCAATGTTGGAACAATAAGGGGGTGAGGTCCATTCCCCTGGGGACACATTGCCCCAGAACAGCATTTCTGCCTATTGGTTCAGTCTGCCCGGCATGTGCACTGCTCTCATTGAGCACAGGTTGCGTTGTGCCCATAAGAGGAGGCATCTCACTAGTCTGTACAGAGGCCTCAGTCTGAGTCCACCTTGGTGGTTTATGTAGGACACCACTATCATGTTGTCCGAGCGGACTAAGACATGGTGCCCTTTCAGGTCTGGCGGGAAGGTTTTGAGGGCCAGAAAAACCACCAGCATTTCTAGGCAGTTGATATACAGCCTTTTCTCCGTGCTCAACCAGGAGCCGAATGTCGGCCAGCCCTCGCACAGAGCTCCCCAACCCATGTTGGAGGCATCTGTCGAGACCACATTCCCCCTAGAGACCGACCCCAAGTCTACGCCGGTCTGGTACCGACTGGGGTCCGTCCAAGGGGCCAGGACATTGATGTGTGGGCTTGGACACAGGGTTTCAGCCAATAATCCAGGGGCCACATGTGTAGCAGGCCCAGCAGAATTACTGATGATGCGGACGCCATTAGAAACCTCTGAAAGGTTCTAAGGGGGAGTGAAGCCCCGACTCTGAAAGACTCAGCGAGCCACTGGATAGCCACAGTGCTCTCCAGTGTGAGCTTGACCCACATTTGGGGTGAATCGAAAACTGCTCCCAGGAAGGCAATTCGCTAGCTGGAAAACAGAGAGCTCTTGGCTAAGTTGCTCCTGAGTCCCAGGTGTTCCAAATGGCTGAGGAGCAAGGATCTGTAGGTGTCTAACTCGATCTCGGACTGGGCCAATACGAGCCAATCTTCGAGGTAATTCAGGATCACACTTCATTCTGTCTCAGAGGGAAGAGGCCCGCATCCATGGGCCCAATTAATATGCAACAATATTATTGATCTGCCTGCATTGACACCATTATATGAGAACTGAACTGAGCTGGACGATGACATCACGGTTTTCTCCAGATCGGCTATATATATAAATGGACTAAATTAACACCTTTTTTACAACAAAAATAAACCATCACTGAACATACTGAAGCTGTTTACGTTGTGGACTGTGACACTATTTTCTTCTAAAAAAAAAACTTTGCTGCATTCAGGGATGGTTCTAGAGGCGGGGCCACGGGGGCCCTGGCCCCTGCTGAAATCTGACTGGCCCCTGATTGGCCCCCGTTCCATCAATCGCCGACGAGAAGAGCAACCGGAGAATTCTTCACAACGATCACAGATGCAATTCCACCCCCAAACAATTGGCGGCATTGCAGCAGTAATGTGTCGATGTAACTTGGGAGAAGAAGCAGTGCTTGAAACTAATGCGCGAAATCGATGCGAATCGCCAAAAAAAAAAAAAAAGGAAGAAGAAGAAGAAGTGCTTGAAATGGCTTTGGCTTGAGCAATTACCAGAACATTCCCTGACGTTATGCCAGTACGCGGGAGAAAGAATCCATCTAACAGTTATCCAATTTGAAGACAA
This sequence comes from Tiaroga cobitis, assembly GCA_030578255.1. Classification (NCBI taxonomy): domain Eukaryota; kingdom Metazoa; phylum Chordata; class Actinopteri; order Cypriniformes; family Leuciscidae; genus Tiaroga; species Tiaroga cobitis. The sequence goes on along the minus strand of CM060598.1, from coordinate 4,003,444 downwards.
TTCTTGGTGAGTCACAAATCCTTGTGTTGCTTGTCATTAAAATATGAAAGTATATTTAGCTGCTGCTCTTACTTATTTTAGGTTTGTTAACTAAATTGTGGAAGAAGCACTGTCGAAGTAAACCAATAAACTTGTAAGCCATTAAACTTGTTAGCAATGTTAACATGTTTTGTTATTGTCCATGTCCAAGTGTCTGCTATCAGACCCGTTGAAGTGCAGTTTCTGTTCATGTGTGCTATGTGTGTTAACCCTATATAGCCTACCCTACATACAGTTAGGGTGATATACATGACTTAAAATGTGATATTGTCCGCACACATCTTGCGTTTCGTTTGGTCACACCACAAGGTGTCACTGTGGCCTCAAAGCTTCAGCACTGCCACTCTGAGCTCGATTGCTGATGTCTGAGGTAAAACACGCCCCCCTCATTAACATATGGAACAAGGAAATAAATAAATGTGGAAATAAATAAATGAATAAATGTATAAATAAATACATGTGTAAAAAAATACAATTATATAAGGAAATAAAAGTATAAATACTCATTTATTTGTACTTTTTTACATTTCTTTGTTTATTTATGTATTTATTTATTTTTAATTAAGTCAGCTTTGGCATTCCATTTGTGACCTCAGCTTGGAAAAGACTGAGGCAGCCAAAGATGAACACACGACTGTGTGATTACATAATAACTGCACCATTTGGTGAGCGTAGAGTCAATAAAGATGATGGGGAAAGCTTTAAGAGACATGTGTACTACCCGGTGCTTGATTCAATGGCTGGTGAGTTGCAAAGACGGTTCTCTAAACCCAACTGCAAAATTATGAAGGGAATTCAAGCACTTCACCCACAAAGTGTTACCTTTTTACAGGAAGAGGCTCTTTTTTCCTTTGCAAAGATTTTTGACTCAAATGTTGAGGACTTGTCAAATGAGATGTTTCAGATCAAGAGAGTGCTGGATAGGAAAGAGAAAAGTGGAATACAAGTTTGTTGCTTGTCTGGAGCCTTTCAAAGAGGTGTTCCATGAGCTTTTCAGGCTTTGCAAGATTTTTTGTAGTAATACCGGTAAGCAGTGCTTATTGTGAGAGAAGCTTTTCAGCTCTAGCACTTATTAAAAACCACTTGAGGACAACCATGGGTGATGCCCGTTTGAGTCACTTGGGTGTCCTAAGCGTTGAATCCCGACAGGCCAGGTCATTAGATTTGGATGAATTTGTCAGGCGTTTCAGCTCTAAGCATAGCAATCGGAGAATTCTTCTTTTTTGAGGTGTGTGTATGTGTGAATGAGCAAGTGAAATAAATTGAGTGAGAGAAAGATAAAGAGAGAGAGATGTTTAAGCTGGGAGGTGCAAGTTGTTGCTCCTACTACAGTATGTTAATGCTGCTTCGCATGTTCAAAATTGTTTATCTCATCAAAAAAGGGCTTAAATTGCCATTTGTTTTTCTGAAAAAGATGAGAAATAAGAAAAAAAATGTTTAGGTAAATATATCCACACTGTAAATTGTATTAAGATACGTACATGTTAAAATACCTATTTTTTTGTTCTGAATTTGCTGTGCTCTGCTGCACTTTACCTTATTGTGTGATTTAAGCATTGTGTCCTTTATGCACAGTATAAATAAATAAAAAAAAATCATTAAGAACTTTACTGGCACATATTTTTTTAATAGAGCATTTGAAAAAGGAATGACTGCCGACGTGTATTTGCACCGTACTGAATACATTATATTGTGTGCTTGAATGTACCCTGTACTTGGCCCCTGAATGTAACATGTGGCCCCTTAATGGCCCTTGTTATAGAAAAATCCTAGAGCCGCCACTGGCTGCATTATTTTCCTGTTATCTCTGTACAGCTGCTTTGAAACAATCAGTATTGTAAAAAGCTCTATATAAATAAAGGTGACTTGACATGACATGCATTTTGTGAATGTGCGCTTGCCAGAAACAGTCCGAATGGAAGGACAGTATACTGATAAGCCACGCTTGAACACGAATCTCAATAAGGTCAGTGATGGGGAGCTATCTGGATGTGAAAGTAGGCATCTTTCAGATCCACTGAGAATAACCAATCCCCTGGGCACACTTGCTAGAGGATTTGTCTCAATGTTAGCATCTTGAACGTCCATTTCATCAAGGCGCAGTTCAGATGTCTGAGATCTGGGATGGGGATATTCAATTAATTAACCAATCATGCCATTGATCAGCTCTACCAAACTTGGATGTCTTTTTTCCAGTAATAAACAAACATTGTTAAGTTGTTTTGATTGTTTTGATTTGATTCTCCATTCTGTCACCTGATGGAGTTTAGGTTTAGTGCTAAGTTGGGGACAAATCATATTCAGCAATATTACTGATCTGTACTGACACTATTGGATGAGAACTGAACTGAGCTGGACGTTGAAATCACTGTTTTCTACAGAGCTGCTTTATAGCTGTTCACTGCTTCACTTGCTAGATCAGAAATCCAACATGGTGGCCATTTTGCGCTGGTGTGGATGCTAATATAGTTATCTTTACAGTTATCATTCTTGGTGTGAACGGGATTGAGTGTGTGCACACACATTCTCTGTTTTTAATAGTTGTGAATCAAGTTCTTACTTTCTTTGCTGGGGATTTACATTTGGTCGCATCAGTGTTGGCAAACCTAACCCACACACAGAGCGTTGCATCAGCCATTCAGTGCTGTGTAAAAGTGGCATTGTGTTGAGCTGAATCACATCAATGCAGGCAGTGTGACAGCACCTCTGTGGGCCGAGATCCAGTGCGTTCTGGAGAGGAGAGGAGGGTGACACAGCTACAGACTGTCCAACACATGCTCTTCTAGTGGCTGTGCATCTATATATTGCTTGACATTAGTTTTGTAATATTTTCAGATATTCACTGTCTATTATTTGAGTTGTGCTAGAGTCAAGGAGAGCCAGGCAACCTAAGCCCAACGCACTCCTTCCTTATATATATATATATATATATATATATATATATATATATCTGTAAAACTTATTGTTAGTTTAACTTAAAAAAAGTAAGTAACCTGGTTGCCTTAAAAATGTAAGTTAATTGAAATAAAAAATTGAGTTAATATAATGGAGTTTGATTTAATCAACAGAAACTCTGTTTCTGAACCACATAAATTATCGAAGTTGATTTGACAAAAGAAAAAATATTGTGATAGCAAATCATGAAAATAATTTTTTTTACAGTGTACAGATATACATATACAGATTTGTGAAAGGAACTATATGTATATAGTCTAATAATCACTGTCGGACTATTAGGTGTCAAATAGATTGCCATTTCTGTATTGAGAAATTAGTAGGTAATTTTTGGGAAAAGTATAATATCCATTAAGAGTATGCAATATTGCTGGCATCAGTGCAGCTGTGGGATTTTGCAGAAACACTTTGTTTTGTTGTTCACAGCAGAATTTTGTTTATGGCTCAGTCAAGCATAATAGAGGAAGAAATATCACAATGATTAGAAAAACAATAAAATTGTTGCGATATTACTGCCAGTGTTACTAAATATATTAGTTACAAATGTTTTTCACCATTCACTTTAAATCGTTTGTTGGCACTACAGATTATTTGTTAATTAGATTTTCATGATATATTTTTGTGAATAAGACAAGACATTTTAAAACATTCATGGAGAAATATAAATGATTCTAAGCGATCCACACACCTTTTTATAGGTTTAATGGATGTGTTGTAACAGCTCAAGCTAAAACAAGCATATTTGGTTGAAATTTGGTTTAAAAACAAACATGGAAAATATGATACTTAACACAAAATATATTACTGTTCGACCATTTCACATGCTTATTAGCTCTGACTCAATTGCAAAATTAAAAAATGACACTTCAAATGGAGTACCAAAAATAAATTATATTGAAATAGATGTTTACCCATTATTGTTTCTAAAAGGCAATTGTACTGCAGAAGAAAGAAACAAGACGTTGTACAGTACTCACATGGGTCATGCAGTTCCCTCTCTGGTGTGTGAACGTGGAGGAGACGCGTCATACGGGTGATCTGACACTGACCATCATTCAACCCACTGTGACTGTGGACCATTGACAATAATACGTGTGTGTGTGTGTGAGAGAGAGAGAGAGAGAGAGAGAGAGAGAGAGAGAGAGAGATAGATAGGGGCAAGTGTTTTCTACTTTTGTTCACAAGCTACCTATAGCAATATACGGTATGACATCATTAAAAATAAGTATTCTCAATTGTGCATAATACATACTTTACTTGTGGTACTAAGTACACTGTTAAAAAGTGTGAAATTACAGTATATTCCAGGTTAATATTTGCATTACTTTCACAGTAATTTCCCAGTAAAACTTCTCTTGTATACAATTAACTCTTAGAGATTTCTTGTAAAATCTATAGTACTTTTCTGGCAATTTAAGTCAAGATTTTACAATTGTACTGTAAAACAATGCTTGGTTTTACTTGATTACTGTACACTTCATGCTGAAAATTACTGTAAACAAACAACATCATACTGTGTTTCTCAGTGCATATGAAGGCACCCAGCATGCAATGCAGCACGAATAGATTATAATGTGGAGGTTTTCAATACTTGTTGGTTTTATCTGTGCTGTTGAACTCATTTGACAGCTCACTTTCAGCAGTTTGTCTTGTTGGTTTATTTAGTCATTTTCAGAGTTTATTCATTTTTTTGTCATTTGTTGAGTGTCAATATTGTTGTGTTTTGGATATCGAGGATTGATGTCACATCTTTCAAAGATGTATCTCAGCAGTTGCTTCACTATTGTGAAATAGATCCATCTAGAAACAGTTCTTCAACATTAGTAAATCAGGGTGTCCCACAGGGCTCTGTGCTAGGGCCTATTCTGTTTAGCATATAGCCTCTTGAAGAGATTATTCGAAAGTATGGTATGTCTTTTCATTGTTATGCCAATGACAAATAAATTGATGTCAGCATGCACCCTGATCTTAACTCCACAATTACAGACCTAACTAACTGTTTGTACTAAATAAAAGCATGGAGGCAAGGCAACTATCTTAAACTAAATGAGATAAAAACAGAAATGGTATGGTCGTATCTTTCTTGTTGGTATCTGTCAAAACTGATTCAAATTCTGTATTTCCATTGTTTGAAGTGTGGAACCTTGGTGTTATCATTGATGCGCAGTTGACATTTGATTGCCAAATTACCATTGACAAAAAATAACTAAATAATTGTGTGTATTTAATAAGTTTCAATTGGGATTGAATAGGTTGATTTAAAGTGTTTGTTTGAATTGTATTTATAACATTGAAGGGCAAGAAAAAACCTGGACCTGAATGAAAAGGAATCCTTGGTGTGTGAAACAACCAGGACTTTTCGAAAATCTCCCCATTTACTTCCATTGTAAGTTTAACAAAAGAAGAAGAAGAAGAAGAAGAAGAAGAAGAAGAAGAAGAAGAAGAAGAAGAAAAAGAGGTAGAAATAATTTTTTTGTGATAATAAAATTTTTACCATAAATGCTGTCGATTGAGCTTAACATGTACTAAACCTGGAATATTCCCATTACTCTGATATATAGTTATATCTTTGTTTTGTGGACTTTTATGTTTTTTTCCGGTTCTGCGCCATGTTTTGTAGTCCTTTGTAGTTTTTCTTTTTGATTAGTTATTTGATTGTTCCCAGGTGTGTCTTATTTTACCACTTGTGTATTTAAACCCCAGTGTTTCTTATGTTCTTGTCTGGTGTTGTCCTTCATGGATATTGTGTACTCTGTTTATCTCGTGTTTGAGATCTCCTGTCTGTTGTCTGGATTGACTTTTGTTTTAATTAAATAATCACTGCATTTGGATCCTCTTCTCTGTCATTTCTGAACTGCCTCATAACATATATACTGTAGCTAAAGACATTGCATGTACTTTTCAAACTTTGATAAATCCAGCAACTATTTGGATCTCATTAAATCATTCATAACTGATATGTAATTTAAACAAATTTAAAGTTTGATATAGTCTTTAGTTCGACGTACTAACATGTCTTGAAGTAAACTTTGGGCATATCTGTGGCTGAGACAGTAAGTGGGGCTTTATTAAATACTTACATCATAACATGATGTGTCTTGCAGATAAACGGTTCAAAATTAGTAAAAAAAAAAAAAAAAGATATTCCAATATTTAATGAAAGGATGGGTCCATATGCATCTACAGAAGTGTCAAAGTTTGTCTGAATCCTGAAAATCCTAGAAGTGCCCTGAAAAAACAAAACAAACAAACAAACAAACAAAACATGAATTAATCTTTTGATTATGCTTGTTGAATCATAAAACAGGCACACAATCAATTCTCTCTGATGTAACTAGAACAAACGCACGTTTTATGGTGATAAATTATTTCCTTCTTATGCATTTCTTGTTCAAATGTGAGCTTGTCATGTGGGGTAATAAACTATTGTCCAGCAGATGGCAGTGCCATCCCAGCAATATTTGAAGATAAATGACTGAACAAGTATTTATGTTTGTACCCTTTACAGGTTAAACTGTTTAAAAATTAACATTAAATAATAAACAGTTCCATTAGTATGAATTTTGGTTAAATAACCTGATATAAACCGAATAAATAAAGCACAGGGATGCACTCGAGGAAGGAATAAGATGTTCTCACCTAAAGCCCTCATATGCACATCTGTCCACAATTAATAATTAGAATAAATGCTTATGCAAGTCTGAGAAGTAATATTCTCTTTTGAGACAATGATGACTAGATAAAGCCATAATTCTTATATCAATCTCACTGTATTCTATATGCACAAAGATTTCCCAATAATGTTGAATCTTTTATATAAGGTTATTCATTCTCTGTACCTCATTCATCTGAACATGTCTGAATGATGGCAACAGTATTTGGCAAACTGTGTGAGGATATACATGTACTTTCTTAAGGTAAATGTTTTGGCTCGGCGTCACATTAAATTAAACCACGTCCAATGCATTTCCGGACTGATTCGACTAGTTAGGTGGTAACTAATCAATCTTAAGATAGTGAATTGGAGGTTTGGAGCGCATATAAAAAGTATAAAGTTCTGTCCTTCCAATGTTTCTACTTCCATTTTTTTTTCTCCATCTTTTTCTTCTCTTTTGTATCTCTATGCTTTAATAGAACTGCCACTTTTCACTCTGTGATAAACAGGCTTGTGTTTGTTTCGTTCTTTCACATCGTTTGTGGTCAAATTTAGCTGAAAGTATTATACCTGTCCATTAAAATCAAGTAAACAACTGCGTCACTCTCCACTTTCAAACCTAAAAAGCTTGAAAAGAAAAGACAGAACCAGGCGTGATCAAACATGGAGGAAAGAGATATATATGAGACCAACATCATTTACACACACACACATACACACACTATAGTGAACACATGCACATTACACAAAGAGATTTGGACATGCACTGGATACATTTGCCAGGAATTTACAGGATGAAATAGTATTATTGTGCAATTAATTACTTTAGTCAGAATAAATGTACTATGAAATCAATGCATGCTGGTTCATTTTCTTACAAATGAAGATGAATCAACAGCAGAACGATGCTAACATCATAGTACAGTGTACAGTGCTGCTGTTTTACTGTGAATTCACATTATAAAGTCTTTAACCATGATGCTATTTCAAGATATTGTATTGTTCACCACTATAACTTTAAAACAAGTAAAATAAATACAAAAATTAAAAAAAAAAACACTGCATAATCTGTGTGCTGCAGTGCATGCTGAAAAGTATGTGAAATTACTGTGAAAGTTAATTATTAACCTTGAATATAATGGAATTTCACACTGAAATTTTAACAGTGTAGTTTTGAGATAATTTAGATCATTTTATTAAGTGCTATTAGTAGCTAGAAACGTTAGAAAAAATGACTATTTCATTTAATACATGTGTGAGTATGATTAGTTTGTCAATAACATAAACTGCCAATCCCAAATATTATTTCATATCCGACTATACTGAAAAATGGTTGAAACCATCTTTTATTGTCAATTCATTCATAATAGTGAATGAGTTGTTGAAATTTCTAATAAATACTTGACATGAGTACACATTATTTTTTTATCTGACCGTATTGAGTGATAAAGAATGACAACATGCACTTTGTGCAAAAGTATTTGGCTGTAATGTTTGGCTGTAATATTCCTTGTTACACAAACATTTTCTTTTTTCGCTTCAGTAGCCTCTAAATTGTAATAAAGACACGTGCATTTTCTGTGAAGCTGCTTTGAAATGATATGTATTTAGAAAGTGCTATACAATTAATGTGAATTTAATTTAATGGAATTGTCACAAAAATGTGTTATACACATATCCAAAAGGATCTAAACACACAGGCTTAGAAGACAGGCTGTTTTTCTCTGCAAAAGCAGAGACATAATGGAAAACATTAGTGTTAGCGGATGGCTCTCTATCTTATTGAGTCTACACACACACACACACACACACACACACGATCCCTGTGGCTCTCTCCAATTACAGTCTCTTGCCGCCTACCTGGCGTTAATGGGGAAGAGGCTGGTGAGGGTGAGCGACGGAGACTGCAGACCCCCATCGATCTCAGGTGAGTGTGTGTGTGTGTGTGTGTGTGTGTGTGTGTGTGTGTGTGTGTGTGTGTGTGTGTGTGAACCCTGAGTGTGTGTGTGAGTGAACCCTGGGAGCCGCGCGTCGTGCTGCAAATCACTGGAGGATGACGCGGTCTGCCTCTCTCTCTTTTCCACACGCACATATCAGTCCTCATATATATATCCAGCCTTTGCTCTGTGTTTATGTAACTCAGCCCTTAAGTGTCTACATGCTAGGCTGAGATCCCAGTCAAAATGCTTTTGAAAGCTAATTGAGTGCCTCTTAGAAGCGGAGACAATGTCTGTCACTTCCCAGCTTAATTGAAGCTTGCACAAAGATTCGCATCTATACCACCCTAGACACTTCTGCATCATATTTCATCTGCTCCTCTGCAATTAACAGTCAACATCCAAATCTGTGATTGTATCACAATGGGACAGTTTATAAGCAGACATCTGACACAGCTGTGAAAGTTTATTTCTATAGCGCTTTATACAATACAGATTGTTTTAAAGCAGCTTCATAACAGAATCAATGATGCAAGCTTCATCATATATGAGACAAATTCACATTATGCTTTAAAGCAGCTCTAAAAAGACAATAGAGTAGAAAAATAGTATAGACTATATGTACAGCTAGATATAAATACTATAATTGAACGAGTCTTGTTCAACCAAGTCTGTACCTTTTTAACACAGAACAAGCTCCTGGACAACAACCAGTCTGGTTTCAAAAGCGGCCACTGAACTGCTCTTGGTTATTGAAGCTCTGTGGCTGACAAAAGCAGCTTCCAAATCCTCAGTACTCATCTTGCTGGATCTGTCTGCTGCGTTTGACACAGTTAACCACCAGATCCTCCTGTCATCCCTCAAGACAAAGAGCATCTCAGGAACCACACTCCAATGGTTCAAGTCTTATCTCTCAGTAGGTCCTTCAGGGTGTCGTAGATGGGTTCGGTGCCTCAGGACTCAGTGCTGGGACCGCTTCTCTTCGCCATCTACATGTCATCACCAGGATCTCTCATTCAGAAACATGGTTTGTACCATTACTTTTATCATCTACCTACTGGAGTGCCTCAGGCCTCAGTGCTGGGATCGCTTCTCTTCTCCATCTACATATCATCACTAGGATCTGTCATTCAGAAACATGGTTTATCCCATCACTGTTATCATCTAGCTACTGGAGTGCCTCAGTACTCAGTGCTGAGACCGCTTCTCTTCTACATCTATATGTCATCACTAGCATCTGTCACTCAGAAACATGGTTTATCTGTCATGGTTTAGGAATGCATTGTTTCCTGCTCGTCTTGTGTTTATGTTTTTATGTGTGTTTGTGTGGGTGTGTGAGTGGGCGTGACTGTCATCATTGACTGATCAGCGATCGAGCTGATCTCATTCACGGAGCCAGCTGCAGCTAATCTCCTCACCTTTATATACTCACCGTTTTCTAATCTCCTTTGCCAGATCGTTGTTTGATGTCCTCTGTGCTGTGTGTTGTTCCTGTGTCGGGGTTCCAGTCTCGTGCTCTTGTTCCTGTTCGGTGTTTCCCCTTGGATTACGTTCTATGTTCTGGATTCCGTCATCACCTCTCACCAGCGCACGTCATTTCTTCACTTCATCTGTTCCGTGATTGACCATCAAAGTCCCTGCGCCACCCATGGCGCTACTGGAGTGCCTCAGGGCTCAGTGCTGGGACCACTTCTCTTCACCATCTACATGTCTTCACTTGGATCTGACATTCAGAAACATGGTTTTTCCCATCACTGTTATCATCTAGCTACTGGAGTACCTCAGGGCTCAGTGCTGGGACTGCTTCTCTTCTCCATCTACATGTCTTCACTAGGATCTGACATTCAGAAACATAGTTTTTCCCATCACTGTTATCATCTAGCTACTGGAATGCCTCAGGGCTCAGTGCTGGGACCGCTTCTCTTCACCATCTACATGTCTTCACTAGGATCTGACATTCAGAAACATAGTTTTTCCCATCACTGTTATCATCTAGCTACTGGAGTACCTCAGGGCTCAGTGCTGGGACTGCTTCTCTTCTCCATCTACATGTCTTCACTAGGATCTGGCATTTAGAAATATGCTTTTCCCATCACTGTTATCATCTACCTACTGGAATGCCTCAGGGCTCAGTGCTGGGACCGCTTCTCTTCTCCATCTATATGTACAAATACAACATTAGGAGGATCAGGTCCTTTCTATCGGAGCTACAAAACTCCTTGTCCAAGCTCTTGTTCTATCCAGACTGGACTATTGTAATGCTCTCTCCTTCCTGCATCACTGTCAAACCTCTGCAACTGATCCAGATGCTGCAGCTAGAGTGCCTTTATCAAGCCGAAGAGACGCACGTCCCTCCTCTCCTCAAAAAATCGCACTGTTTGCCAATCGGCTGCTCGTATCAAATTCAAGGCACTGATGTTTGCCTACAGAACAACCACTGGCTCTGCATCCCTATACCTAAACTCACTACTTCATTATTACATTGTTACAAATGTTACATTTATATAGCGATTTTCTAGGTGCTCAAAGCGCTTCACATATGGAAAGGGAATTTCCTCAACCACCACCAATGTGCAGCACCACCTAGATGATGCGACGCCCGACATATTGCGCGGGAAGGCATTTCCAGAAGGTATTGCACCACACCAGCGTATTGGTGGAGAGGAGACAGAGTGCTGAAGCCAATCAGTATATATGGGGATGATGGATAGAGGCCAATGGGCAAATTTGGGTTAAACCCCACATTTGTTACAATTAGGTTACACCCCAAATTTGGGTTAAACCCAAAAGGGTTAAACCCCTACTCTTTTTCTAAAGAACATCCTGGGATTTTTAATGACCACAGAGAGTGAGGACCTTGGTTGTAACGTCTCATCCGAAGGATGGATCAAATCTTCCTATGTGCCCTCCAGAAGCTTGCATTCTGCAAGTGAACGGCATCTTCTGGTGCCATCATCCCTATTGTTGGTTTGTTATTAAGTTATTAAATGTAAACTCCCATCAGAATATTAGTAGACAATTAGGTTAAGGTTAGTAAAGTAAGTTGACATTCAAGTGTACAGTCCCGTAAAAGAAAGTAACAAATCAACAAAAATAAAACAACAAAATAAATCAAAGTGATTAAACTAGACGGATATGTACACAAACTCACACATATCCACAACATACAAAATCATTAATGCTCACGACTCTGCAGTAGCAAGTTGACTGATGGTCCGTCTCCAAATCAAATTCCCTCCCCAGGAGGTAGTACCGGAGAGCTTCCAGGGACCACTTGATAGCGAGACACTCTTTTTCAATTGTGGAATACCTGGTTTCTCTGGGCAATAGTTTCCTGCTCAGGAGCAATGCTGGCTTTTCCTCTCCCGCCGTCCCCTGGGCTAGTACCACTCCAGTTCCCTTCTCTGAAGAATCGACTTGCACCAGGAACCGTTGATCAAAGTTGGGGCTTTGTAGAACTGGGCTTGAACACATCCTCTCTTTAAGAGTGTTAAATGCTTCCTCACAGGCCCCAGTCCATGCCACAGGGTTCTTCCCTGTTTTGGTCAACAAATCCGTCAGTGGTGTAGCAATCGTAGCGAAGTCAGGGATGAATCTGCGATACCAGCCCACTAAGCCCAGGAAGGATCTCACCTACCTTTTTGTCCTAGGTAGGGGACTGCGCTGAATTGCTTCCACTTTGTACACCTGAGGTCGCAGTTCACCATTGCCCAGATGGTATCCCAGGGAACTGGTCTCTTGCCTAACCCACTCACACTTCGCCACATTCAAGGACAGGCCCGCTGCTTGGATCTTCCCCAGAGTCTGTCGTAGATGTTCCAGGTGGTCTGTCCAAGTGTTGCTGTAGATCATTACATCGTCCAAATATGCAGCAGACCACTCTTCACAGCCCTGGAGAACTTGATCCATCAGTCGCTGGAAGGTAGCAGGTACCCCGTGCAGCCCAAAGGGTAGGATTGTAAACTGAAATAGTCCTACCGGTGTCCTAATTACGGTGTAGGGTTTGGAGTTCAGCTCAAGGGGCACCTGCCACTATCCCTTACACAGGACCAGGGTGGTGAAGTACCGGGCCTTTCCTATCCACTCCAGCAGATCATCGATTCTCGGCATTGGGCAGGCATCAAACTTCGATTGGGCATTTGGCTTACGGATGTCGACACAGACACGCAAGGATACATCCTTTTTCGGGACAATGACGAGGGGGCTACTCCATTCATTGTTAGAAGCTTCTATTACTACCAGCTGCTTCGTCGTCTTGATTTCCTCTTTCAAGGGCTTGGCAAGTCCAGGCCTCTAACGGAACACTAATGGAAAGAAATCCAGGAGGTCTTGTACCTCAGCCCTTTGGGATTAATCTAGATGTTCCAACTTCATTGTTGCACAATGTCTCTGAGGTCTTAGCTCTAGAGCGAGCTCATCTTCCTCTTCATCCTCCACCTTCCTTATCATCAGTGATGTCTCATTGAGTGTCTCTTTTCATTCTTTCAACAGGTTTACATGGAAGTCTGGTGAGATCTTCTTTTGTCAGGGTGATAAACCTCATAAGTTACTGGCCCCATCTTCCTCACAATGGTGTACGGCCCTTGCCACTTGGCGAGTAACTTGTATGCCGAGATGGGTAATAACAGCAGCACTTTCTGTCCCTGTTGGAACTGATGCAGTCTGGGTCGTTGGTCGTACCATCGTTTCTGCGCCACCTGTGCTTCTTGAAGACTCCCCTTGCTTGCTCTCTATACGTCTCTAGCCGGTCCCTCATCTCCAGGATGAACCTCACAATGCTTCTCTCCTCTGTGTCTGCTGTTGACTTCGTCCAGGCCTTTTTCAAGATGTCCAGTGGTCCTTGGACTTGCCAGCCATACAGGAGTTCAAAGGGTGAAAACCCGGTTGAAGCCTGAGGTACCTCTCTGTATGCGAAGAGAACAAAAGGGACCCATTTGTCCCAGTCACGGCCAGTGTCTGTGACAAACTTCCGCAGCATGCCCTTCAGCGTCTGTAGCCCAACCGTTCAACTAGCCCATCCGTCTGTGGGTGATATGGACTGGTTCTCAATGCTGTGATGCCCAGTTGCTGATCCAGTTGTCTCATCAGGTGGGAAGTGAAGTTCATTCCCTGGTCCGTGAGGATCTCTTCTGGGATGCCTACCCTGGAAAACAGCTGGATGAGAGAATGAACAACCTTTGGTGTGGTGATGGTGCGAAGAGGGAACGCTTCTGGGTAGCGTGTGGCATAGTTGCAGATGACTAAAATGTATCTGTATCCCACACTGCTCTTTTCTAGTGGTCCCACAATATCCATGGTGATAGTAGAATGTCTGAAGTGGACTTTCAAAATGTTACCATGCTTATTTTATTGCAAATGATGACATATCCAAAATTAGGTTTTATGAGGTTTTTTCAAGTTTAGTTCACAAAGTTTATTAGGTTTATTATGGGTTTTCCTCAAAATATGGTTAAGTAAACACAATAACACACACAGATGTTGGGTTTCAATGTTTTATGGGAACTCTTCTAAGACATAATGATTTTTATACTGTACAAACTGTATATTCTCTCTCCTTACACTAACCCTACCCCTAAACCTACCCATCACAGAAATCATTCTGCATTTTTACATTTTCAAAAAACTCATTTTGTATGATTTATAAGCTGTTTTCCTTATAGAGATAAAAAAATTACCCAACAAAGGACAAGGATATTGCCATTTGGTCCCCATGACATTGGATTTACTAGGACAGACGGACGGTCACACACACACACACACACGGACACACACTCATCTTAACCTCTGTGTAACCCCTCACCCAGGTCCTACTCACCCTGCTCTGTGTGGGCCTCGAACCCGGGTCTCCGGCGTGAGATCAGTGTTTCCCAGGGTTTTGTATTTATATATTTTTGTATTATTTATTTGTTCACACATATTAATTATATGTGGTTTGCTTTTTTTGTAATCCTGTTACTAAAATGTGACATGTATTGTATTAGGTTTGTGATTTTATGGCAATATCAAATAGAAAAAAATCTGGTAAATTATTTTGATAGCAAAAGCAAATGTTTTCCATGATCAAATAGCTGTTTCACTCTGAAATCATAATACAGCAGTAAATAAAAAAGAGAATTCATTGAACAAATTTAAAAAATGAGCTAAAACTGAAAGAAAACCACCAGACAGTGTGTCAAATGTTGGCTTACACACGGTCCTATTTTAAGCAATTGTTCACTTGAAATCAAACTACAACCAAGAAATGTTTTTTGTACCTCAAAATGAATGATGGCGAGTTCATCCTTTAAAGTGGTTAAACTGACGGTGTTACAAGGTTCACTCTCTTCAGTTCCGCTGGAGGTGTAACAATAGGTTGTCATACCGTTTTCTCTGACAAACAGTTATTCCACGCCTGTAGTGGTTCATTAAGGTAAGAAAGACTTGTAATTATTTAGACATACTAATAAGCTTGGTCTTACCGGAATAAGATCCGTCCCACACAGATACAAAACCACTCTTTTAAATATACACTGAAACTGCACATGCATTAGTGAATCATCAAAGTTACATATGATATGACTCAGGCAACTGATATCAAGATGTGCTTTTATACACTTTATAATTCTGCTCCTTCATTGATGAATAACTACACAGGGACAAATGAGTAACACACTATTAACTTTCTAGTAACTATTAGCTACAAGAAACTCTGAATAATGAATTAATGAGTAATAGCGCTCAGTTGAATGTAATCAGTAACCACTATTTTTTTCATACCTCCCAGAAACTACTATTTGCAGTTCATAATTAACATGAATAATGCATAATTTATAATAAAAGGTAATGGTAACCCACTAGTAATGACTCAAGTGTTACTACATCTTTCTAAAGGAACTACTAATTATTTGGTTCAGTATTCTAAATTGAAAAACATAAGTACCTAATATTGACTGAAGTCATTGTAAGCTTTTGAGATTTTTGTAAGGTTCGTAGTAATTCCCTCCGATGGATTTAGTAACACTTTAGTCATTAGTGTGTTCCCATGATCTTCACTTGAGAATAATGATCCAAATAATTAGTAGTTTCTTTAGAAAGATGTAGTAACACCTCAAAATTGACAATGACTTCAGTCAATATTAGGTACTTACCATGTTTTTCCTCTTTAGAATAATGATCCAAATTATTAGTAGCTTCTTTAGAAGGATGTTGTTGTGATGTCTGTCTGTGTTCCCCCTGTCTTTGTGCACTTGGTTCAGTCCTGTTCCCTGTTTTCCCGCTCCCCGTTATCTCTATTAGTCTTCCCAGGTGTCCCTGATTAACCACGCCCCCTTGTCATCTTGTTTAGCTTGTTTGCCCTTGTATTTAAGCCCAGTGTTTCAGTCCAGTCCTTGTGAGTTCTTGTTGTTGCAAGCTTGATGTTGGTGGTTCTGTTCCTGAGTCTTGTGCCCTAGCCTGAATCTTTATGTAGTTTGAGTTTATTGAATAAAGTGTGCTGCAATTGGATCCTGCTTCCTCCTTGCTTCCACCTTGCTTCCACCTCATCATAACAGAAGAACTCACCGCAACATGAATCCAGCAGCCATGCCAACCCTGTGCCCAGATGTCCAGATCATGCGTCTTCGTCAGGAAGATCGATCCATTGAAGACTATGTCACAGATTTTATTGAGCTGGCTCATCTGTCTGCTATGGACGATCTGTGTTTAATGATCTTCTTCCGCGGAGGGTTATCTGAACCTCTCCGGTCATTAATGCCCGATCATGACCCTCTTGGGTCATTGGAACAGTATATTGACCAGGCCCTGTGGATGAGCGGATCATCGTTTACTGTGGGCGTGGAGAAGGAGCTCCGTGAGCCCGCAGTATTCCCTCAGCCTGTCCTTCTCGTTACGTCAGCCTTTAAGCTTGCCAACACGTCGGTCTATGGGCGTCCAGGACTGATGTCCACCATGGCACAGCCGCCGCTGAGGTCAGTGCTGAGGGCCAAGGAGACCGTCCAGCCAGAGACCGTCCAGCCAGAGACCGTCCAGCCAGAGACCGTCCAGCCAGAGACCGTCCAGCCAGAGACCGTCCAGCCAGAGACCGTCCAGCCAGAGACCGTCCAGCCAGAGACCGTCCAGCCAGAGACCGTCCAGCCAGAGCTTCACGTCAGCCACGTCCATCCAAGGCTTCACGTCAGCCACGTCCATCCAGAGCTTCACGTCAGCCACGTCCATCCAGAGCTTCACGTCAGCCACGTCCAGCCAGAGACCGTTCGGGTCACGTCTGCGCCGCCTGAGCCCTTAGTGACCGCAACACTGTGGTGTGTGTGGGCTACGCACACACTTGCGCCAGAGCCCGCTGATCCTGCGCCAGAGTCCGCTGGTCCTGCCCAGCCTAAATCCCTCTTCACCGCTGGTCCTGCCCAGCCTAAAGCCCTCTTCACCGCTGGTTCTGCCTTTTCCTCTTGAGCCGGGGTTCGATCCTGAGCCAGTGCCTTCTCCAGGCTACGACCCCGTAGCTACCCCCAAGAATTTTTTTGGGGGGGCAGTAGGCCACCGCCGTGGCCACCCGAAGGGTCTTCTCCGCCATGGCCACCCGAAGGGTCTTCTCCGCCATGGCCACCCGAAGGGTCCTCACCGCCATGGCCGCCATGGCCGCCCGAAGGGTCCTCTCCGCCATGGCCGCCCGAAGGGTCCTCTCCGCCATGGCCGCCCGAAGGGTCCTCTCCGCCATGGCCGCCCGAGGGGTCTTCACCGCCGTGGTCGCCCGAGGGGTCTTCACCGCCATGGCCGCCCGAAGGGTCCTCTCCGGCATGGCCGCCCGAAGGGTCCTCTCCGCCGTGAATGCCCGAGGGTCCACAGCCTGCCCCGCCCATGTTCCATGGCCCAGGTCCGCCCACGTTCCATGGCCCAGGCCCGCCATCGCAAGAGCCCGGTCCCGTTCCCTGCACGGACCTGGCCCTCCATCCCTCCCCCAGGACCGCCTCCGCTCCACCACCCTCCCGAACTATGTTTCTAGTTTTGATGGGCGTCGGGAGCCACCCATAGAGGGGGGGCTATGTTGTGATGTCTGTCTGTGTTCCCCCTGTCTTTGTGCACTTGGTTCAGTCCTGTTCCCTGTTTTCCCGCTCCCCGTTATCTCTATTAGTCTTCCCAGGTGTCCCTGATTAACCACGCCCCCTTGTCATCTTGTTTAGCTTGTTTGCCCTTGTATTTAAGCCCTGTGTTTCAGTCCAGTCCTTGTGAGTTCTTGTTGTTGCAACTTTGATGTTGGTGGTTCTGTTCCTGAGTCTTGTGCCCTAGCCTGAATCTTTATGTAGTTTGAGTTTATTGAATAAAGTGTGCTGCAAATGGATCCTGCTTCCTCCTTGCTTCCACCTCATCATAACAGATGTAGTAACACTTGAATTATTACTAATGGGTTACCATTACATTATAATATACACTATGCATTATTAATATTAATTATGAACCTGTATAGTAGTTCTTAGTGAGATACTGTATGAAAAATAGTAGTTTCTGATTAGCTAACAGTGAACTACCACATTCGACTGAGCGCTTTTACTTACTAATTTGTTAATCAGAGTTTCTTGTTAGCTTATAGTAGTTAGACTGTTAATAGTGCGTTACTCATTTGTTCCTGTGAAGTAATTCATCAATGAAGGAACAGTATTCTAACGCGTTACCGCTTTTCCTTTTCTGTTGCTCTTGCTCAATCTTTTCCTACAATTCCATTGTAGTCTTTCTTTCCACACCGGTTCATTTAGCATTTTCCTCAAGAGTTCTCCCAGATTTACGTCAGTATTCAGTTCATGCTCAGAGTCACGGAGGGCTGAAAAGGTCACAACCTCCTTGCGTTTGCTAGTCGTGACATCACTGTGATGAGCTGCATGCCAATGAGGCTAATTGCTGTGTGTGTGTTTGTGTGTGTGTGTGTGTGTGTGTGTGTGTGTGTGTGTGTCCTCTTATTAGCATACTTGACGACAGCAACAAAGAGAGGCGAGATGTCTGCTGTGCCCTTATTTACATAGCATATGTTAACAGAACATTAACTTTGAACAGCTTTGAACAGAACGTTTCCAAACAGAAGAACACATAACTTTGGTGTCGTAGCCTACATTTATTATGGGAATGTAGAGAATCGTAGCACTTAATAGCTTTCCAAAGATAGTGCCTTAATGGCATTTGCAGAGACGCCTGGAGTTTGGAGGAAGATGAACATGTACAAACCCAGGGCTGCCAACTCTCACGCATTCAGCGTGAGACTCACGCAATTGAGCCAATTCTCACGCTCTCACGCCACACCCCCGATTTCTCACGCTGAAGTGTCAACCCGGTCGGTCAAATGCTTGAAAGATAAGTTTATCTATAGATCTACCAGTTGAGCCATTCGTGATCGACTAGTTTTACCGCAAATTAGTTAAAATATCCTGCAATCTAGAGCGAGCGTGCATGCGAGACAGATGTGTTGAGCTCCTAACGGCGCGGCCCTAACCGCGCACGCGCACGAAGGCAGAGAGGTAAGCGAGCGAAAGAGCTTGCGTGTCTTTCGCAACCAGATGTTCTCTGAACATTCAAAAATTTCTTGGTTCCACGAACGTTAAAAAAACATGAACATTCCATTTTGTCCTTCTTCAAACACTATGGGAATGTTTTGAATGTTCTAACAACATTTGAAACAAGTAGTAGCATTTTAAACATGTTAGACAAACATTTTATTTTTCTGCCTGTTTTATTTCTGTTTCTAATGTTTTGAAATAAAGAGTTTTTTTTTCTTCTTCTGGCAAATATACTGTACTTTACTTTGACCAAGAACTGCCAACACAGCAAGTGATTGTCTGTAAATATCCAACTACTGTGCCACGTCCACCGCAGGAACTTTCCCCAGGAACTATAGGAACTTTGTGTTGGTACTCAGGAATCAGGGTCTAAATGAAGTTTCGGCTAAATATTATCCCCTCAAAAAGTCCCTGCTAGCGAGGTAGTACTTTTTCAAAGTTCAGGAACTTTCGGGGGTGGGTTTCGTTGTGCCCTATTTTGATTGGTTGACTCCAAGCAGCATTTTATTTGAACCACCATTTCTTTAATCTGTTGCGGTGCGTGCAGTAACAGTTGTTTGCTATTCGAATCAAGAATGGAGTTTAAAAAATATGACAGATGGACCAACGACGAGGTTCAGGCTTCGGAGGATTCTGAAGGATGAAATCGTCAAATTCAGAGGATGAAATCCAGCGGGAACTACACACACACACACACTCTCTCTCTCTCTCTCTCTCTCTCTCTCTCTCTCTATATATATATATATATATATATATATATATATATATATATATATATATATCTTACACAAGCAAAGAGTGTGTCTTTAGTAGCTCGCAGTCCTACGTCTCCTGACTAAATTGCCTAATCTTCACGTTACTTTACGGTCTGGGGGGAAAAAAGTTCCTGGTACAAATTGTTCCAGGTAATTTCTGTTATAAATCTGTATCTTCCTCTTTCTCTTTCTCCCTCTTCTGGCCACACTCTCTCACACACACACGCACACACACACTCCTTTACACACACACACACACACACACACACACACACACACACACACACACACACACACACATAACCACACGCACCTTCACTCACTTCAGCTGTTCCTTGTTTCTAACAGCATTCGCGCTAATTCTCCCACACCTGTTCTCCCTTCCCTTCTGATTGTGTTTGCTACTTCTAGCTTTCTCTTTTCCTGCTTCTTTGTGATATTATTATATGAATCAATGCAAGGAGTTCTGTTTCTGTACCCATCGTGTTCCTGTCTTGTGTGAATCTTGTCGGGATCTGGTCTTTATACCGGTAATATTCTGTGTATGCTGAATTATTCGCTCCATATTCTGCCCAGTTTACCTGCTGTAGAAGGCCGGCCAGCGCCTGAACCCAGCCCGCTGCCCACCGCTCTGAGAGACCTGAGGCTTGACGCCGCCAGACCCTGGTTTATCTGCTGTTCTCTGCTCTGTGTATCACCC
This sequence comes from Tiaroga cobitis, assembly GCA_030578255.1. Taxonomy (NCBI): domain Eukaryota; kingdom Metazoa; phylum Chordata; class Actinopteri; order Cypriniformes; family Leuciscidae; genus Tiaroga; species Tiaroga cobitis. Next base: position 3,982,886 of record CM060598.1, on the reverse strand, counting down.
AAGAGGATTTCTGTTATTTGCCTTTACGCTCAGTTTGCCGGCTCTTTCTGTTCATCATCTTTATGAGAAGAGGATTTCTGTTTATACCCTTATCTGGAGACATTTCCCCTGTTTCATTAAAGACATTGTTATTTGCATTTTCACATTTGGGTCCTCTCTTACCTTTCATAACAATTTCAGTGGAAAATTATGGTTCTTTTTATACAGTTTAAAGTTGCAGTGTGTGATTTTTAGCGGCATCTAGTGGTTCGGTTGCGAGTTGCACTGATGGCTCAGCCCACTGCTCACCCCTCCCTTTCGAAGAAGCTACGGTGGCTAAAACGGGACAAGCATATCGTCGTCTGAGACAGCAGAGAATAGCCAGAGTAAGCCAAGAGTGTGTAACATTGTCACTGTTTCTGTACCACAGTCCATTATAAACCACATCATGGATAAAGTTTACAAAGCCATAGTCAGGTGAGGATCAAGGGTCTTAATATATAATATAATAATTGTAATCAGCTGATTGTCTCAAAAACATAACCAGCACATTTCTCCCCACATAGCAAACCCATAATACAGCGAGGGAGAAGAACCACATGAAACTATGCAACTATATATGTTTTCTAGCAGGGTAGTAAAAGTTTAGCTGGCTAATATGAGCTGTTACTGTGGCTGAGCTGGTTAAAGCGTAAAGCCTTGTTTAAACTCGACGTGTCCGCATGAGCCCAAAGGTGCGCGCGGCAGAAATGACATGATTATAACAGCGCGCGCGCCTCCGCATCCCCTAGACACCATTTACTACACACAATAGGCTTTTTTTCTCTGATTTTGAAAACTCTTTGCGATCGACTTACAATGCTTCCAAGATCGACTTGTCGACCGCGATCGACGGGTTGGTGACTCCTGTAACTTTACTGTTTTACAGTCAATGACAAGAGTACTAATCAGCTGTCTCACGAACGTAACCAGCACATTTATCCCCACATAGCAAAGCCATAACACAGCGAGGGAGAAGAACTAAGACATGAAACAATCCAACTACATATTTTACACCACTGACCAGGCAAAAGTCACTATACTCATGGTGTCTGTGTCTACAGAAGAAACATGACGTCACAATATGTCGACCTTCATAGAAGGGGGTGTCCGCGGTTATGTAGATATAAATGTCTCATTCTAAGGTAATAAAAACATTACGGTTTATTAAGTAAGTTCTTTATACACCACTGAAAACATAGTTATGGATGTTATATTGCATTTCTGTTAATAGATACTCCAAATTTTTACACATTGCATCTTTAAGGAAGATATGAAATTGATGTTACCACAATAATAAAGTACCAAAATAATGGTGTGTGGAAGAAAGTATGTATGACATTTTTTTCTGTCCAAAACTAACATTCACAGCCTTTTACCTTGTAAACGCATGATACTAAACCCCTGCACATTGACTGTAGGAAATTAAACAGTTAAACCGCTACCCAGTCAATCTGATTGGAACTCTTGATTTTCACATGTTTGTTTGTAAAATACATCAGACAGTTTGTGAATGGACTGTAAGCGGCCGTAGGTGATCCTGACTGGTTTACCATTAATCTTTAGGTTCAACACTTCATTTTTTGATAAATATTATGTATACTTACCGGCCACTTTATTAGGGACACCTTTCTAGCCCCGCATCACATAATAAGCGTGATGTCACTTTTTTTCACAAATTCACGTTTTTGTTGTTTACACAGAGATGATAATGGTGTCGGTTTTAAAATCTTGCACTTTGAACCCGTTTTCCAAAGTTTGTTTTCAGGCCACCAAACGTCTCGGTTACTATTGTAACCCTCGTTCCCTGAAGGAGGGAATGGGAGACGTAACGTCGTCGTGACGACGTAATTGGGATCACTTCAGGGAGCCCTATCAACTTCGAGTATCTACAGAACGAGCCAATGAACGTTGGTGTGCGTGAAACGCGTCATGCGCCACGCCCCGCCCCACAGCGCAGGTATAAACTGGAAGTGGGCGCACGCACACATTGTTTTTCGCTGAGGAGCCGAGATTGAGACGGCCGTGCAGCGATGGTCAGCAACCGTTGGGACAGGACGTTACGTCTCCCGTTCCCTCCTTCAGGGAACGAGGGTTACAATAGTAATCGAGATGTTCCCTTTCAGTCGCTCACGTTCGACGTAACGTAGACGTGACGACGTAATTGCTGTCCCATGGAAAACGCCACGGTTGCTGCCACATCCAGTGCCCTACGCAGGACTCTCAGACCCCCAACTGGCTGGGGCGGAAGGCCTGCGGTGAGGGAGTTCGGACTGCTGTTCCGTTATAACCCACACAATGGAACTCTTCGATAACACTGGGAAATTGTGCCTTTCCAGGGGAAAGGGACGCTGCGGAAGCCACATCCTGCCCGAAGGGAGGTACCATGTGGAGAATACACATATGGACTGGCCGGAAGGGGCAGTGCAACATATGGAATGTCACTGGGGTGGCTCCAGCCTGAGAAGGGGGAGGCTACACCGGACAGTGACGGCAGAGCGGACTCTGCCAAGGGAAAGACATGGGCTCACCGCAGGGAGCTGGTCGTGGAAGAATAAGCATATGGGATCGCCGCAGGGATCACCACATATGGAACCCAGCCTAGCACAAGTTACACAAGCATACGAGAACTAGGCCTGGTGTCAGACGCTCCGCAGCGTCTGACTGCCGAAGGGGTGTGGAGGAACCTAAGTGGGGAACTCGACTGGAGCAGAAAGCGCACCTATCCGCTCCATGTGGAGGGAAGTGGAGCAGCAAAAGTCGGCACTAGAGCGGGAACTTCGGTGTTACCGGCTAGTTGAAGCGAGCACACAGGAAGAAACCGGCTCAACACGTAGGCTATAAAACCTAGCCAACGTGTTAGGTGTCGCCAAGCCCGCAGCTCAACAGATGTCTGTCAGCGAGGCGTCGTGTGCCAGCGCCCAAGAAGAAGAGACACCCCTAGTGGAGTGGCCTCTCAACCCGGGTGGGTAAGGCACGCCTTGGGCTTCGTAAGCCCTATCCAGTGGGCCATCCTCTGCTGGGAGACAGCCTTTCCCTTCTGCTGGCCTCCGTAACAGACGAAGAGCTGATCTGAGGTCCCGAGTATTTGAGAGAAAGGACCACAGGTGCTTAGGAGGCTATAGTTCTCGCCCTGGAGTGTCGGTCAGAACGCAGGACAGGAGGCAGGAATCAGAACGTTTTACTCAACTTTCTTCAGCAGCACAGACATACATTAGACAGCAATTACAGGTGCAGATTTGAATGTAGTAGTTGCCTCTCAGCTTATATTGATGGAAATGGTCGGTTAACATTTTGTACTTGAGTGTATGCGTGTAGCTGAAAATAAACAAAACAGTAATAAAGGTTACATATACTGTATAAACTAGCATTATTGATGAAGTCTATCAGCTTAACATTATATCTAGCACAATACACCAGCTCAACCAGGAGACTAATAACTTGTGAGTCACCATTCCTTAACGTAATCTGTACAGAACAAATAATGTAAATGTAATGATATAGCCTGAATAATACAAGCATAACACTTAACTCAGTTACTAACAACATGCATAAGCATACTACAATGACGTTCATTCTTTGCCAACTGCACGGGATGACTCGTCATTTCTCTCGAGTGGATTTATGACCCAAATACTCGAGTATTTCTAGATATTCACATATATAATCGATCCTAAACAAGTAAAGGATAAATAAAACTCACTTTTCTCATAAGGACGTACACAGTTATTAATGTTCAACACAAACACTGCACCGTGACTTCTTCAACAGTCTTGCTGTGGAGAATGCAGCTGTTTGTATCACGCGCATTTCTCGTGCGCAATCACTTCCAGCCCATCCGCTAATAGCCACTAGATGGCGCCTTTGCGCTACCTTTATAACACCGAGGCTTTGTGTTCTGTCCACGTACAGGCACAGAGCGCGGACGGGACAGAGAAAAGCCAGGGCTGGGTCTGCCTCCTCCGAAGGCAGCGCTTGCAGGTTCACCACCTGGTCCGGGAAGGGAGTGGTAGGAACCTTGGGCACGTATCCAGGCCGGGGTCTCAAAATCATGTGAGAGTTTCGACGATTCGTCGACCAAAAATGAATGCAGGTCCCCTACCCTCTTGATGGAGGCCAATGCAACCAGGAGAACTGTTTTACCAGACAGAATTTTTAACTCAGCTGATTGCAAAGGCTCGAATGGTGGTCTCTGGAGAGCCGAAAGGACCAGAGACAAATCCCAAGAGGGTATAGAGGGTGGGCGAGGAGGATTTAGTCTCCTCGCCCGCCTCAGGAATCTGACGATCAGGTTGTGCTTTCCCAACGACTTACCTTCAACTGCATTGTGATGTGCGGTGATAGCAGCGAACATACACTTTAAGGGTGGAGGGGGACAGCCTTTGCTCCAACCCATCTTGCAGGAAGGAAAGCACGCCTCTGATCAAGCAAGTTCGGGGGTTCTCCTCGTGAGAAGAACACCAGTCAACGAATAGGTTCCACTTCAACGCATAGAGGCGCCTCGGTGAGGCGTCGCGCTGTCATGTTGATCGAGTCCAGCTCCATACTGAGAAAAGTGATCCTGTGCCCGGTGGTGAGTTTACTCATTTCCCAGTTGACCCGAAGCCCTAGGTGGCTGAGGTGACTGAGCACCATGTCCCTGTGTTTGCACAACTGCTCTCTCGCCTGGGCGAGAATAAGCCAGTCGTCAAGGTAGTTGAGAATGAAAACACCACGCTCGTGAAGACAGGGGGTGACAGGGCCAGCCCGAAGGGTAAGACTTTGTACTGATATGCCCGTCCCTTGAACTCAAAGCGAAGAAACGGTCTGTGTCGAGGGACAATCGAGACATGAAAGTACACGTCCTTCAGGCCGATTGCTGCAAACCAATCTTGGGGACAGATGCACTTGAAAATGCACTTAAGCAGAATCTTGAATGGCAGCCTGTGAAGGGACCGGTTCAGGACACGCAGGTCCAAGATTGGTCGTAACCCACCGCCTTTCTTGGGTAAAATGAAGTACGGGCTGTAGAAGCCGGTCTTCATATCAGCTGGAGGGACCGGCTCGATCGGGTCCTTCGCCAGTAGGACAGCGATCTCCGCCCTGAGCACAAGGGCACTGTCCGCCAGAACACGGGTGGAGCTCTGGGTCAGAACCACCCTCGTTCATGTCCATGAGCGCCTGGGCCTGATGGATATGGCATGGAGGGCGGAAGCAGGCCTTATAAGCCTTCGCCGAGAGACCGGACAAAAACTTAAAGTCCTTGGACGGGAGGCGTGGATTACCCCGCCAAGAGGAAACGGACGCTGGACACAGCTGCATCGCAACAACACTCCACTGGCTGGATATCCACATACCCCTTAGCTGCCCCGCCGTCGAGGGTGGTGAGGAGCCACTAGGACGGCTTCTGGCACTATACGGTGCCGTCCACGTCCTAGTGATGAAAAGCCCACTTCCGGAAAGAATGGTACCGGGGAGGCGCGCTGAGAACCAGCACGGCCCGTCCCGAGAAACCAATCGTCCAACCGGGAAGGTTCGGGACGTAGTGGAGGGTTCCACGCAAACCCGACTTTCTCGGCGGCCCGGGAAAGCATAGCCGCCCATTCTGGATCGGACTCGGGCAAGGCTACACTCCCCGAAGGGGGCAACGCAGCTGAATCGTCATCTCCAGAGGACTGAAGCTCACCCTCCGATGCTGCAATTGACATCTGGTGGTCAGTTAGAGAGAAGGGCCAGTGCGTTCCTTTGAAGGCTCCAACGGCGGCAGTGCTTGTGAGGCGTGAGGGACGCACGGACATTGCCTCGGCGAGGAAGCCCTCACGGTAATCCTCAGATCACCCTGATCATGCATTGAAATAGGTCTATTCTATGGTTCAGAATAGATGCTAGATCGGAGCAAAGGCGAGGGGACTGCACCTCCCTTGAGGTAAGTGAGTCTTGATCTCAGCGCTGTCATAGTCATATCCCCGCAATGGGAACATGAGCTATTCACAAAGGCTGCCTCAGCGTGCTGAATGCCCAAACACGAGAGGCAACTATTGTGGCCGTCTGCTGGCGCCAGGGAACAACCGCATCCAGAAACGCACAAGCGGAATGACATCCTGAAAAGGACGCAGGGTCCTTGTGTTGCTCTTTTAATGAAAACAAAAAACAGAAAATAAAAAACTCTTCAGTGCTGAAGCACCCATGGATAGCCGCGATGTAATCGGGGTACACACTCGCCCACCGAGATCAACACACACACACACACACACAAGTAATGCTGTGAAAACAGCAGTTGTGAGCTGTAAATGGTTGCGGCCACCGCTGACCGCGCCGTCACACCAGCACTGGAACAAAGTTCTTCTTCCTGTCTTCAACACAGTCTTCAATATAGCAGCAGTCTGTAGAAACTCAGAGTCAAAATGAAAGCTCGGCTTCGAAGCGCAAGACAATGTGTGCGTGCGCCCGCTTCCTGTTTATAACCGCGCTGTGGGGTGCTGCGCGTGAGGCGTTTCACGCACGCCACTGTTCATTGGCTCGTTCTGTAGATACTCTAAGTTGATAGGGCTCCCTGAAGTGATCCCAAATAGGCAAGGCAAGGCAAGGCAAGGCAAGTTTATTTATATAGCACATTTCATACACAATGGTAATTCAAAGTGCTTTATATAGAAGAAATAAAAATAAAAAATAAAAATAAAAAATAAAAAGAAATAACCATAATTAAAACAGTTTAGAATAAAGAAATTAAAATAATCAAAACAAATAAGAATAATTAACACAGTTTAGATTAAAAAACAAAATAAAGTACAGTAAAAACAGTCGGACGAACAGTTCTTTTTTTTTGTATGAAATACGTCGTCATGTCGACGTTACGTTGAACGTGAGCGACTGAAAGGGAAACACTGTTGTCGTACGAGTGGCCAAAACACTTTTTTTTTTCATTTTTAGTTGGAAATACTGTTGTGTCAGGATTCCCACACATCACGCACCTGCAATGCTTCTGTGAACCGAGAAAAACAGAAATAAAGCAGTAAAATGAATTTATTATAAATTAAATATAACTAAATTAAATATATCTCACTTAAATAATTAACAGATTAACAAAAAAACTATATAGAAGTTGGCTATAGGCTGCTTCGCTCGTTTTTGTGACACTCTTAACTCATTGTAGTTTTCTTTGTATCTTTATTAAATCCAATTGATCGTGCCGGTGCCTCATGCGCACACACATATATACTACTGTTTCAGTGAAACTGTACTCTATCCAATATAGATATCGATCCAATCCATACAAAATGTATTCCTGTTTTCTGCTTCTGCATATTATAGAGCCAAGTGTATAAATTATTCAGCTATAATTGTGTGGGTGTGTTGATATGAATGTCAGAGTATTGTTTGTATGTGTGTAATAAAAAAAATGTGTGTGCGTGTGTTTGCTTGTAATATTTGAGAGAGAAAAACTCAACTCACAAACCCAACCACTGTGTGTACCAGTGGAGCTTTGCTGGCATCTGATGGGGAAAATGTGGTACTGCCCCCAAACAACATCTTACTGAAAACCTTTTTTTTATATATAGATGTCAACCTCAAATTTGGAGCAACTTATTAAGATTTCTGGCTTTGATTTTCTAGCAGTTTCATATTTTATATAAAATAATGTTCATAAACCATTTCATAAACTTAAACCTCTATAACATTTTTTTGTTTTACTTCTAAAACTTTTTCACTCCAACAATTATCTGCCAAGTTTCTTCTTAAAAGGAGACCAAATTTATATGACAGTTTTTAGACGTGAACATTGTTTTACTCTATGGACCCATGTGTAACTTTTTAAAAAATTATCTGTATGTTTTATCAGCAGTATTTAGGATCGTGTGTTATGGTTTAAAGGATAAACAGACTAAATTAATTCCAGGAGTGCGTTTCCCGAAAGCATCGTTATCCAACTATGATCGCAATTTCCATTGAACTCTATTGGTAACGACGAAACTTGCGACCATAGTTGGCTTTGGGAAACGCACCCCAGGTTAGGTTAATCATTGAAATTAACGAGCTTAATGAATTCCTCACGACAATTAAGCATTTAAATATCGCTGCAATCAGTGCAGAAGATTGACAGAAGCTGTTGGGTAGTAAACAGCGCTAGATCTCAACAGAAGTTCTGTGGGGTTTCTGAAAGAGACGCTTAGTTTCACGTTTAGTGTTGGATGATCGCTCTTCATGGCTGTGAGGGAGATTTGTGTTTGGAAATGGCTCATTTTAGCCCTTTTCCTCTTTGCTGTGGAGGGACAGAGATCAGGACCGTAAGTAAATGTGCTTTGAAGTGAATGAGAGTGTCCTATCTGTTTTAACCTGATTCATCAAAGTTAATGCATTTCGAACCCTCACGTTAATTCGTACCAATTCATACGACCCCACTCAAACGAATTTGTATGATTTTTTTGGTAATTCGTACATATTTTACGAGGTGCCAAATTTGTATTCATTCGTGGGAATTACCAACCCCTGAACCCGCCCCTAAACCTACCCATCACCGTTTGGAACCAAACAGTTGTGGGGCACCATTGACATCCATAGTATTTTTTTTTTCTACTATGGAAGTCAATGGTGCCAAAGAACTGTTTGGTTCCAATCGTTCTTTAAAATATCTTCATTTGTGTTCAGCAGAAGAAACTCATACAGGTTTGCAACAACATGAGGGTGAGTAAGTGATGGCAGAATTTTCATTTTTGGGTGGAGTCTCCCTTTAATCACTTGTATGAATTGGTCGTGAGATGGCATTGGCATTTCTCAGCATAATGACTGTTGTGCTTGTAGTCTCTAGTACAACATTGTGGCAACTACTTCTGTGATTTATACACTTGCATGATTACATGTTCAGATCTGAGTTCCTACACTAAGCGTCTTACTGATGTTTCCACAGAGCCTTCTTGGTGACGTTCCCTGCTGTGATTGAGTTTGGTTCTGATGCCAAACTGTGTGCGAGTCTGTTAAAACCCAATGAGAGTCTCAAGATGACTGTTTCTCTGTTGGATGCTACAAATAGGACAACTCAACTTGTGCAGCAGAGTTCTGTGACAGAGTTTCACCGTTGCTTTAGTTTCAAGGTCAGTCATTGTGCAGTATTTTTGTCTTTTTTTTTTTTTTATTTCTTTTTTTTTTTAACAACATTTCTCTATAGGCTCCTCTAGGAGATAGAGAATCTGTGCAGATGCTTAAGGTGGAAGTTCAAGGGAGGGTCTTCAAAATGACAGAAGAGAGGAAAGTCATGTTCAGATCTTCCTTACCTTTGACCTTCATCCAAACAGACAAACCCATCTACAATCCAGGACAAACGGGTGAGCTGTGAATGACCCTTAGTTTAATATTCGAAGTTATCAGAACTTGTAGTGTAATAGACTTTCTTCATGTTCAAGTGCATCATGTAATGGATGTAAGTTCTTATCGGTTTTCCCTTTTGCAGTGAATTTCAGAGTTGTGACCATGAATGCCAAATTTGTGCCCCTTGATCAAATGGTATGTCTGTATCTGTCATAGCCATTGGTTTTAATGGCATACAAGTTAAATGCAGGTTGTTAAAATCAGCATTTATGTAACTTTAAATGTCTTATATTTGTGTCTTTACAGTACAGTCTTGTGGTGGTGGAGGTGAGTGTTTGCTCTGGTGTTAGTCTTTTGTCTGACAACCTAAAGACATGCAGAAATACAGCAGTTTCTTTTTCTGAGAATTTTTTTTTTCAATAGGATAATCAAAATAACCGGATTGGTCAGTGGACAAACGTTTCCTCAACGGGCTGGATATTGCAGCTTTCTCACGAGTTAAACCCAGAGGCTCAGATAGGCATGTACACACTAAAGGCTTATATTGGTGACAGAATAATCTCCCAGAATATTGAGGTGGAAAAATACGGTAAGTCAATGTTTGAGTGCAAAAGTACAACAGCAGCGCTTGAGGTCCTCATTAAGCAGTTTGTTTCTGGTTTAGTTTTACCCAAGTTTGACGTGGCTGTAAAAACACCACAGACGTACAGCGTTGGAGTTGTGGGACTGAAAGTTGAGGCTTGTGCCAAGTGAGTGATTCTTCTATTCCTGTATTGTGGGTGGATGGGTCTTGATCTCATTCCTTGTAACATATTTTCCCCAGATATACATATGGGCAACCTGTACCTGGTCAAGCGTTGGTGGAAGTATGCCGTGAGCCATATCGATTCTCTGAGGTTCCTGGCCTGACTCGTCTGTGCCTGAATAAAACGGTTAAGGTGTGACTCCTGCCATACAGAGATAGGATTTTCTTCTGCTTGTGCTTGACTTTTTACTGACTATCTTTGTTCTAAAACCAGATGAATGCCACAGGCTGTGCCTCCCTTACCTTCAGTACATCTATGTTTTTCAACACCAAATTTGAGAGAAACTTGGAAGATTTGTTTTTTGTTAACTTGAATATCACTGAGGAGGGAACAGGTGAGTTATTGGCTGATTTAAACCAGTGACTCATGTCTACATGTTTATTTGGTGTATTCTTGTTTGTGCTTTTTCTTCCCAGACGTAGTTGTATCAAAATCCACAACTGTGTCCATTACTTTTGAAGTTGGGAATATCAAATTTGTGGAGCTCCCAGAGTCTTTTAGATCTGGATCAATGATTGCTGGAAAGGCAAGTAAAAGTTCATGACGTTACAGAAGCCTTCACATTGGCTCCCTTTCCTAACCTTGTCTTTTTCAACAGGTCTTGGTGTCTTTTTTCAATGGGACTCCAATTGCAAACAAAGCAGTGTATCTCCTGAATGGTAACAGTTGGCCTGATGAGCTGCTGCTGAATCTAACCACAAACCAGAACGGACTGGCCACATTCTCCCTCAACACTGCTAAACTTCCCAAGGCCGATCTAAATCTGGTGGTACGATTTTTCTCCTTTCTCTTATTATAAATGACGACTTCTCTCGCAAGACTACAATTGCATTTGTTGTTCTTTAGGCAAGCGCAACTCCAGCAAGTTATGATGGTTATAAATCCCCATACTTCAGCACAGATAGGAGGGTTGTTCAGCTTCTCCAACCTTCTGCTCCTGACAGCCAAAAATTCAGTGAACTGACTATAGTGAAGCTTGAGCAGCCGCTCAAATGTGGTGCTGTGTTTCCAGTGACCATCAAGTATTCTTTCGTTGGAGAAACTGGCAACTACAACACTGACATCATCTATATGGTGACTAAAAATATTTGTTCTGTTTTGATTGCACTGATCTGTTTGTCTGGCACATTTTATGCACTGGTCTATCTTTTGTCAGGTCTTGTCCAGAGGAGTGATCGTCCTCCATGGACTTCAGACGGTCACAGCGAGGGCTTCTAATACCGTCACAACTGGCTCCATGTCGTTCCAACTGTCTGTTGGTGTTGATATGGCTCCAGTAGTGCAGATTCTGGTCTACTGTGTTCTGCCCAGTGAGAGTGTAGTTGTTGGTACAGCGTTGTTTGAAACTGAAATGTGTTTTCAAAACAAGGTATGATGTGCTCTAGCATCTTTTGACTTTAAGTGGGGAACGATGACATGTATTCCAGTGTGTTGGTCCTTGTTCCAGGTGTCTCTACAGTTCTCTCCTACTAAGGCGGTTCCTGGTGAGGAAAGCGTTCTGACCGTCTCTGCTCAAGCGGCATCCCTGTGTGGCCTCAGCGCTGTAGATCAGAGCGTCCAGATCTTGAAGCCAGGGACTCAACGCCTGAGTCCTGAAATGGTACCCATGTGCAGTTCAGTTTTCCTGTTGGACTTTATTTGACATCCAGGTTCAACTTTAGGATTTGAGTGTCCTTCTGGATGAATTGGACAAATCCATACTATTATGACGTGGCTGTTATATTTAAAGCATAACTTTTAAAACTTAAAAACCAACAGACTAGGGGTGTAACAATATATCGCAATACGTATGTCTTTGGTCCCCCCCCCTCCAAAAAAAAATGACTGTGCGACTTCAAGTTTTAGTGTCCGTACTACATTAAACTACTATATATAATGCAATGGGGGAATATTTGTGTGTCCTGATAATACCAAATGTTTTGTTACCTGACCAGTAAAGTGTCCAACATTATTTTAAATGTATCTAGTCAGTGAAAAAGGGCAAGAATATTCGTCTAAAATAATTCTGTATTTTCAGCTTCAGAATCATGAATCATTCTGGTGTCACCATTGTCCTTGGGTTAAAAGCACAGAGGCCAAGGCTATTCATTTAAACCCACAATGTAATATCAAATTTAGCATTTTAATCAACAGAACCTTTTTTTTTGTTAACCTTTTATCATGTCTTCGAGCATCGCAATAATATCGTATCGTGACATGAGGGTATTGTTGAGCCCCTTCAACAGACCAAATGGTTGTGCTTTTTTTAGTTCAATTTTCTAGAAGTGGGTGACATGCCAACACCTGTACTGTATCACTCAATCAACTATCTGCTTGCATTGACACATTATATGAGAACTGAACTGGAAAAGATCACTGTGCGGCTATATATAATTTAACTAAATTACTTTTTTTAACAAGAAATGAACCATCACTGAACTTAAGCTGGACTCTGACACTATTCTCTTTTAGAAACCAACTTTGTTGCATTTTCATGTTATCACTGTAAAGCTGCTTTTGAAACAATCTGTATTGTAAAAGCGCTATATAAAGTTGACTTGTTTCATGAACCCAGGTGTTTAACCTACTCCCGGTGCGGTCGCAATCCGGTTATCCATATGAAGTTGAGGATGAACAGGAGTGTCTTACACTTCGACCCCGTCGAGCTGTTCCTACAGATCATGCCTATACAAGTTTCCAGGTAGAAAATCCTTCATGACCATGTAGTCACTGAATACTACAGGGCCCATGATTTCAGTTTTGTCTTGTTTCTCTGGCAGAGTGTGGGGTTGAAGCTCGCAACAAATCTGAATGTACGAGAACCTGATTGCCTGAAGTACAAAGACCTGGTTTATTATCGTAATCGCCCTGGACGTAGGTCTATGCAGTTATACAGTTCTTAACATGAAAACCCTTTCTGTGTGACTTGGTGAACCTAAGGTTATTCCATTTGATCTCAAACTTGATTTTTGGTTTTTAGGTGCATTGTGTAATTTAGGAGGATCTGTTGACAAAGGCAATATCATATACATAACGGTACATTATGTAAGGTCTTTATACACCACTGAAAATGGTTATTTTTATTACCTAAGAATGAGCCATTTCATCTACATAACCCGCTGGTCCCCTTACATTAAAATATGGGGCGGCAGTGGTTCATTTAGGTTGTCTACAAACCGGAAGGTTGGTGGTTCAGTCCTCGGTTCCACCTGACTAAGTGTCGGTGCCCATGGATGGCGCCTTGCATGGGTGAACTTGAGGCAATATGTAAAACGCTTTGTGGCCATTGGGTCTGTGAAAGTGCTATATAAATGCAGTCCATTTACCAAATAGCCATTTTGCACTCACATGTTTCTACAGTGGCCCTAGCCTAAAACATGCGTTTTGTCGCTGTCAGTGCTTTTTAACCTGCTGCTTTGCACGAAGAACAAGTAACAATAACATATAATTTTACTGAATAAGTAATCCACAAACCTCATTTCTTAATCTTTAAATAAACCATTGCTTAACTGGCTACTCTCTGCTGTCTCAGACGATGACATCATCTCCTGTTGGCCACCGTAACTTCTGTTGGGTGCAATTCATAACCTCACCACTAGATGCCACTAAATCACACACTGCACCTTTAAATGCAATAAGAGGGGCTGTGATCTTTTGTACCTTCAGAACTTGAATGCATTCAAAAAGCAGTCTTAATGTTGTCTTATTTCAGCATTCTTTGAAATGCGGGCCTTTGCTTCATCTGCAATGGCATCCTCTGCTGTATCAGCACCAGCTGGAAGTGGGAGCAGCTCCACTAATGATGTGACCGTCAGGGTTTACTTTCCAGAAACCTGGATCTGGCAGCTTGCTCAAGTGGGGTTAGTAAAAGCTCTTTTGTTGCTAAAGCTACTTGCCCAGTTTTTACTGCTGTCCCCCTTGCTTCCATTTTCTGCTATCCCTTCAGAGACACTGGATCCACACAAGTTCCCCTCAAGGTTCCTGACACAATCACCACATGGGAGACGGAGGCGTTCTGCCTGTCTTCCAAAGGTTTCGGTGTTGCTGCTCCTGCTCTGCTGACGGTCTTCCAGCCCTTCTTCCTGGAGCTCTCGCTGCCGTACTCCATCGTCCGGGGCGAGTCTTTTGAGCTCAAGGCCACGGTCTTCAGCTATCTGTCCGAGTGCATCATGGTCTGTCATGGTTTCTTTATATAATGGATCTGTATAGAGAAGCTGCTGTCTTTGCTCCATGTGTTCTGTTTCATTGGCAGGTTCGAATAACTCCAGCTCAATCCTCGGCCTTCACTCTGAAACCATTGAATGATCTGTATTCATCCTGTCTTTGTGCCAAAGGGAGAAAAACCTTTAAATGGGGTTTCACCGCTTCTCTCCTTGGTCAGTTTTGGACTCTCGCTCTCGAGGTGTTAATCACCGTTGGGATGCACAATAGTTAAAGTGCTATAATTCAGATAAAAAAAAAGTTTAAGCACAAATCAAGAGAACAATTCATAAACATGGTTTATTTAATCTAGTTTCCTAGTTTATATTTAGTTATAAATTAACTCCACATTATGAAATCAAATATGACTGTTTAATACGTAGCTATGCTAAAATGGTGGATTTGCTAATATGAACTAACAACCTGGAATTGTTTAATGGTTTTTCTATGAACTTAAAAGGCTGACAGAGGTTGCCTCTATAATCAAACCTTCTCAGCAATAAACTTTACTATCGTTTGCAATTATTCAATAGTCAAAGCAAACGGCGCAAGTGGCCACGTGAAAACGCATGCTGTCTTTCATTAGAGCAGAATTTCACCATGGAAATCGCTTAATGCCACATGCCTATTTGCCAGGTTTTCAGATCCTCAGCATTTTCTCAATGCAGATTGGGAAGCTAAACGCTGTGCAGAAAATGTATCCATTTAAGTGAAAAGCTCAGGTGGGGCTTTTTAAACTTGACGCCTGGTGACCAATCGTGGAGGCTTATCAATTCAAGAAACTGCAAATGTCAAATCGAGAATTGCGAATAGCTAGTGGGTTTATGCATAATAGAGAAATGGTGATGAATCGTTTTTTTTAATTGCAATCGTGATTGTCGCTTCTGTCACTGCAGGAGCTGTTAATGTGACTGTCAATGCTTCAGCTGAACCATCCCAGAATCGATGTGGCACTGAGGTCGTGACTGTGCCAACGAGAGGACGCATTGACGTAGTCACTCGAAGTCTACTTGTCCTGGTAAGTTTTAACCAGCCTTCTGGAGTTTGATCATGGAGCTCATGCTGCTTTACTGATGTGGTGTTTTACTCCTTTTATAGCCTGAAGGAGTTGAAAGGACAAACACCCAGAGTTGGTTACTGTGTCCAAAGGGTTTGTTTGCACTCAATGATTCTCAAACATATCCCCCCCCCCCCCCCCCCCCCATAGCCTACAGCAATCATTAGCCTAGTGCTCTGTGCTGACCTGTTCTGTTTGGACTGCAGGAAATCTCCTTTCTGAAGATGTGACTCTGACGTTTCCTACAAATGTGATCCAGGGATCAGCCAAATGCTCAGTTTCAGTCCTAGGTAAAGCAGTTCAATTTTGGAGAAACCAGCAGTGACATTCAGCAGAATCACATATGGCTTGACCCCTTGTTCCTATTCCTCTCATAGGAGACGTAATGGGTCGTTCACTGAATAATCTAGATGGGTTATTAAGGATGCCATATGGCTGTGGAGAACAGAATATGGGTGTTCTTGCTCCAAATATTTACATACTGCAGTACCTGGAAGGCACGAGTCAACTCACCGCATCCATCCGAGAGACTGCCACTGGCTACATTCAAAGAGGTTTGGATGACAATCTTCTGTTTTACTTGTTAGACTAGTTCCAAAGGACGTTCAGTTCTTTTCTCATTGGATGGTGTCAGACTGTCTAATTTCTTGTGGATTTTGACCTGAACAGGATACCAAGGACAACTAAACTACAGGCACAGTGATGGATCATACAGCACATTTGGTTATGATGAATCGAATACATGGTGAGTTTCATGCTGGTTCTAGACTCGTTAGCTGTTCGTATTTTTAGCTTGTCATGAAACTTCCTCCATGGCCAGGTTGACTGCCTTTGTCATGAGATCTTTTGGCCTAGCGAGGGGCTTCGTCTTCATAGATCCGAATGTCCTTCAGAGTGCAAAGGATTGGTTGATCAGCCAGCAGGTTTCGGACGGCTGTTTCATGCAGCAGGGAACGCTGTACCACTATGAACTGAAGGTGGTCACATGTTTCTTCAAATGCTCCATAATATGTATTCAAGGGATGAGACTATTCTTAATCCATATACTGGTGTTTTAGGGTGGAGTTGATGATAACATTACCATGACTGCCTACATCACTGCATCACTGCTTGAGATGGCCGTCCCCTCCACGGTAAACTTCAGTAGTTGTATGAGCTCCTTACAGATGACCTTCCCGTTCTGGCTTTAGTCTGACACTTGCTTTGATTTTCAGGATCCCGTCATTACCAAGGCTCTGTCTTGCTTGAGGCCTGTTGTTGGGAACGTGGGAAACACTTACACCACGGCTCTTCTGGCCTACACCTTCAGTCTGGCTAAAGAGACCACCACTCGATCACAGCTTCTAACCACCTTGAACAATCTTGCTATTTCTGAAGGTGAAATTTGCCAGCCTCTTGTTTGAGATTTTTCATCAGGTTCTTTGGCATCAACTTTATCCCCTCCATCTCATCCTAAGGCATTAAACTCCATTGGTCTCAGACTACATCTGGTGATACTGTGGCGGTGGAGATCACCTCTTACGTGCTGCTAGCGGTTCTCACAGTTAAGCCCCTCACAACGGCTTCTCTGAGCTATGCTAACCGCATTGTCAACTGGCTGGTGACCCAGCAGAATCCCTATGGAGGCTTTTCCTCCACCCAGGTGCCTCTGACTACCAAACATGAGCACAATCAACCATATATGAGTGGAGTTTTTAATAATTTGCTTGTTTTAGGACACTGTGGTGGCTCTTCATGCCCTGTCTGTGTACGCTGCTCGAGTGTTCAGTTTGGCTGGGTCCAGCACCGTTACCGTACAGTCCTCAGTGGTAGGAGGAGACTCTTATAGCTTCAGTGTGGATCGGGACAACAGGCTGCTGTATCAGGAGAAGCCGCTGAAGAATGTTCCAGGCAAATATAGTATTAAAGCATCAGGATCCGCTTGTGTGTCTGTGCAGGTCTGTATCTTCATCCTCTCCATTTCTGTTTCTTTTGTGCACATACTAATTGTTTTACTTATCATAGATTGCGTGTTTCTACAACATCCCGACACCTATTAAAGTCTCCAGAACGCTGAGTGTCGAAGCAAAGGTGACTGGAGACTGCAGACCGCTTGGGGCTAATCTTATGTTGAACTTCACAGTGAAGTAAGAACATATTTGACTTTCTTAAATCAGCTCATGTTTATAGCTTTAATTCCATTAAAGCTGCTTGTTCCCGTTGTCTAAACCGCTTCATTCCCCTTCATTCAGATACAATGGTGCACAAGCAAGTACTAACATGGTTATCGTGGACATAAAGCTCCTGTCGGGCTTCACGGCAGATACGTCACCGGTTTGTATGGATTTAAGATGACTTGTAAGATGCTTGAAGCTCCTTCAGATGTAATTAACTGTAAATGATGGTCTTTTATTCTCAGCTTGGTTCTCCACCCAAATCGTTTGCTCCGCTAGTGGAGCGGGTTGATGCTGAAGATGATCATGTCCTAGTGTATCTGAAAGAGGTGAGGCTACACTGGTACATTACTAGGTGCCACCTTTGTATCTGTGCTGTTCATCTCTTTTGTTTTGCAGGTTCTCAAAAGCTTCCCCATAACTTACACACTGCGGCTAAAACGGGTTCTTGCAGTTTCAAATCTCAAGCCAGCAGTCATCAATGTTTATGACTACTATCAGACAAGTAGGCTTTCATCGACTCATGAGTTTGGCTGAATTGCCTGTATCCTCAGGCTAATTTCTTGTCCTTTTTTCAGGTGATCAGTTTGAGACCACATACACATCCCCCTGTCCATGATTGTGCAGTAGTACTGGCTACAAAACATGAATCAAATAAAACTTTTTATACAATCAGTGATGTGTTGCATGTTTCTGTGGATTAAGCTTGTTTGACGCTGGAAGTCTGGAAGCAGCTTTACTGTGATGACAAATAATGCAACAAATAGCCTCAGTCCAGCTTAAATTCAGTTATGGCTTTTTTTGTTGTTCTCAAATAATGGTGTCAATGCAGGCAGATGATAATGTAGAATATTACATTTCTGCAACTAAGCAAACCAAAGGTGACAGTGGTAATTCAGGAACCAGAACTCCATCAGGAGACAGAATGGAGAACAGTGGGAGAACCCAGGCTCAGTTGAGGACGATTTCTCTACTGTCCAGTGAACAGTGTATGATCATGATTCAGGCAGCATTACAGGTGAGGTTGGAACATTTTGCACAGTTTTTATTTGTCCTGTGTGACTTCTAGTAATCTGCATTGAGGTAAGGAACGGTTTATTGGCGGTTCTAAACTGGGACTTTTCAATCACTTTTGGATTATTTAAAAGCAGGACTCTAAATGCTCCTGTATTACTACTTTCATTAATACATTTTCACTAATAGCATTTTTGGAAGTTCTCTTTGTATTCTCTACAAAAAAGGAAGGTATACTGTTATTTAAGTGGGGTACATTTAAATTAATAAAACGCGTCCCTAACCTTGTCTGTTTCTGTTCTTCTATAGGTTTTACATTCATTAAGCATTTAAAATGCGACCAATACCTGAAATCTCTTCCTCAATGTTATATTTAACTTCTCAGTGATTAAAGGGTTAGTTCACCCAAAAATGAAAATTTAAGTCATTCACTCACCCCCATGCTGTACCAACCCCGTAAGGCCTTCGTTCGTCTTCGGAACACAAATGAAGATATTTATGATTAAATGTGACAGCTGGATCACTCCTCCATAGGCTCCCTAAGGGAATGAATCCTGACGGCCCAGAGAGTCATTAAAGGAAATGTTTAAATATTCCATGTCACAACAGTGGCTCAACTATAAGTTTATCAAGCGACGAGAATACTTTTTGTGCGAAAAAACAAACAAAAATAACGACTTTATTCGACTATTCCTTTTCTTCCTTGTAGGCCTGAAACGAGACTTCAAGAGATTTCCACGACGCGCACGCGCGAGAACTGAACTGAAGTAGTTGAAGGAGATCGCAATTCTCGCGCATGCGTCGTGGAAATCTCTTGAAGTCTCGTTTCAGGCCTACAAGGAAGAAAAGGAATAGTCGAATAAAGTCGTTATTTTTGTTTGTTTTTTCGCACAAAAAGTATTCTCGTCGCTTGATGAACTTAGTTGAGCCACTGTTGTG
Organism: Tiaroga cobitis; assembly: GCA_030578255.1. Classification (NCBI taxonomy): domain Eukaryota; kingdom Metazoa; phylum Chordata; class Actinopteri; order Cypriniformes; family Leuciscidae; genus Tiaroga; species Tiaroga cobitis. The sequence continues at coordinate 3,963,438 of CM060598.1, read as the reverse complement.
ACATGGAATATTTAAACATTTCCTTTAATGACTCTCTGGGCCGTCAGGATTCATTCCCTTAGGGAGCCTATGGAGGAGTGACCCAGCTGTCACATTTAATCATAAATATCTTCATTTGTGTTCCGAAGACGAACGAAGGCCTTACGGGGTTGGTACAGCATGGGGGTGAGTAATTAATGACTTAATTTTCATTTTTGGGTGAACTAACCCTTTAATGCTAAAGTTCTGGCATGAAACTATTCTAGATGGCGAAGTCTAATAGGTCTTAAACTCACCTGTTCATAATCAGTTATCAATAGGGTGTAGCTGATTGGTTCTTGCATATTTAGTAGCCAATGAGCTCGCTTTTTAACCTTCAAATACTTGGTCAGCATTTGCCTTAGCATTGCAGCACGCTTTTAGAAATCCAACATCCAAGATAAGTGTAATATGTGGGATTCACTCTCAAATTGTGTTGACATAACCATTGCATGAGACAGATATGAAATGCCAAGTAATCACGCTTTAGCAATGTAACTCAGACAATAGATATAATAAAATATCAGCTCAAATATTCAAGTTCTTTTTTAAATATTGTAAAATGACTCGTAAATTGAAATGTTTGCGGTACATTTTAATTATCTTCGTGGAGACACTGCTATACAGCATCTTCATTAAGCACCATCACTAAATTCAGTGAACTTTTGTGACCCATAGTCACAGGGCAATAGTTAAGCCATTCGGCATGGTAGCCCAGGTGCCAATAGAGTTAAGCCATTCGCTATGGTAGCCCAGGCGCCCATAGACACAGGCCAATAGAGTTAAGCCATTCCGCATGGTAGCCCAGGCGCCCATAGTCACAGGCCAATAGAGTTAAGCCATTCCGCATGGTAGCCCAGGCGCCCATAGTCTCAGGCCAATAGAGTTAAGCCATTCGCCATGGTAGTCCAAGCGCCCATAGTCACAGGCCAATAGAGTTAAGCCATTCGCCATGGTAGCCCAGGTGCCAATAGAGTTAAGCCATTCGCTATGGTAGCCCAGGCGCCCATGGACACAGGCCAATAGAGTTAAGCCATTCCGCATGGTAGCCCAGGCGCCCATAGTCACAGGCCAATAGAGTTAAGCCATTCCGCATGGTAGCCCAGGCGCCCATAGTCTCAGGCCAATAGAGTTAAGCCATTCGCCATGGTAGTCCAAGCGCCCATAGTCACAGGCCAATAGAGTTAAGCCATTCGCCATGGTAGTCCAGGCGCCCATAGTCACAGGCCAATAGAGTTAAGCCATTCGGCATGGTAGCCCAGGCGCCCATAGACACAGGCCAATAGAGTTAAGCCATTCGGCATGGTAGCCCAGGCACCCATAGTCACAGGGCAATAGAGTTAAGCCATTCCGCATGGTAGCCCAGGCACCCATAGTCACAGGGCAATAGAGTTAAGCCATTCCGCATGGTAGCCCAGGCGCCCATAGTCTGGTCAGACTAAAAGGCTTCAGTCATTGGGGAAAACGGCATCGCGTCTCAGACTGAAAAGCTTCAGGTCTCAGGAAAAACAATGTCAGGTGTCAGGTCTCGTACAATTAGGCATCAGACGAAACAGCCTCAGACAAAAAGGCATCAGACCTAGAGGCATCGCACGAAACGGCATCGGACAAAACAGCCTCAGACAAAAAGGCATCAGACTAAAAGGCATCAGCCTGAAGGCATCGGGGGAAACGGACTCAAGTGGAGTTTAGAGCTTCGCATTGCCCCGCCCCATGTGACGTCACGTATACGCGGTTCAGATCAGATACAACAATCCAAGTGACCACGCCGGCGCCTCCATGTAATGATTATGTTGTCTGCTATATTTGCTTCTAATTTATTAAATCCAGGCAATTGGTTGATGAAAAATTGATTAAAATTAAGATACAATTTATACAAAACAAAATTCACTTTAAAGAAAGGCTTTCTACAAAACAAAACTTAATGAAGTGGTCAAAATCATGTCTGACCCATATGTTGCGCATCCTATCTTACTCATGCTGTTCACTTTTCATAATGAACATGGAAAAAAAATAACATTATAATATTTTAACAAATATATAAAACTAAATGCGCTTATTTAATGGATATAGTAGACCTACAGACTCTCTATTGCTGCACATTAATTTAATTCTGAATTTTGCACACATAAGGCATTTGTTTGTGCATAGCAAAACATATCTGCAACATTTTTCAAGTTCACGGATAATTGTGCGTGCATGTATTAATCATTATGATACTAAAATCATAATAAAGTAGACTATACTACAAAAAATCAGATGAGCCCAGAATATGAACGCAACGTGTTTAATGAAACGTTTAGCATTTTCCTCTCATAGAAAACCATTATAAAACGCATAATGTGGCTTAATGCAGATTAGAATGTCCCCATGTCGAAACAGCAAGTTAAGTATGTCTAAATAACGAGATATTATGTCGAAATAACAGATATTATGTCGAAATAACGACTTATAATGTTGAAATAACGACTTAATATCTGGAAAAAACAAGAAAAGTTTTCTTTTTGTTTCTTCACAGCCTGAAGATAATTGCTGGCAGAATTTTTTTGGGGGGTGCTATCGGGGTGTGTAGAAAATCCTGCTGAGATCTGATTGGCTGATTGAGTCCTGATAAGATCACCTGTTGCCACTAACATCATGGTTCAGTCTCAGTTTGCTTGTATATAAGAAGCCGTCTCCCCCATTCATACATGGTCTGTGTGGAATTGTTGCGTTGTTGACAATGTAAGTTTCTTTCTGATTGTTTGTTTACATGCTTGTGTTTGATATGATATATTGAATTCTAGTTATGTATAGTTTCTCTTTGGTGTTATATTCATTTGAATTGTTAAAGTTGATATCAGATGTATGGTTGAAGAGCTGCAGATGTGTTTGTAATCTATTAATTGTTTCTATGTTTATGTTTAGAAACCAACAATTACCATCTAAGAAATGTCTACTCCTACATGTTGAGTACAATAAACTGAGAGCAATAACTGATGACTGAATGAGTTTTAATGGACCCACCGTTCCAGTAGCAACAGCTGAATCAGCCTAAATGTCCAATAGTTTTTTACATGGTCCTTCGAGCCGGAGAGGCTGCTGGAATGGAGACTGAGGACGACTGTGTGAGACCTAAACGTTCATCTAGGATCGTAAAACCTCCAAGATGGCACCAAGATTATATGATGGCTCAGTCAAATCCATCAATTCAGCCAATTGGACAATTGTCAAATCAGCCAGAGGATTTGAGCCATTTCGTTGCCTTCATTACATTACCGCAACTCAAAATGAAGTGAAGTCTTTATCTGAGGAGATTAAACAAATGAAAGGAATGTTGTTGGATGTGGGACAAATGATGAAAGATCTGCAAAGGAAAAGACATTCTTCATTTTCTACTAGCTCTGAATGCAGTTCTATTTCAGCATCCCCAGTTCATATCCCAATGCAAGCAAAGCAGCAAGAAGAGATGAATGCTAGAGATTCTATTGTGGATGAGTTGAGTGAATGTATGCGACAACATCAAACTAGGCCGGACAATGTGCTTTCTACACCACCAAAGATTCAGGGACAAAATACTTCTGCAGCAGAGAGTTTAGGTCTTCATGGGGCGGCAGAATCATTGGTTCTTCGAACCATTCGGCAAGACACAGAGAAAATTGAAGGTGCAACAGTTTCCTTTTCCATATCTCCAGCTTCTCATAAGCAAAGTAAATACCAGATACAAGGTGCCTTTACTGCTCAAATGATTGATTTACCCGAACAGACTTATCCTGTGCAAATCTTACAGCGACGCTACCAACATCTAAGAGGCCTCCCTCTGGAGGAGTTTCAGAAAGTTAAACCTTTGCTACTAGTGGGAGCTGATCATCCTCACCTTCTTAGCCCCAAAGAGCGAGTACGTTTTGGACCACCTGGAAGTCCAGCAGCTTTGCATACTCGACTGGGGTGGGCATTACAAGGACCTACTTCTTTGGGTGAAAAGACAAATCCCCCGACTCAGTGTTTCTTCCAAGCTTCTCGCTCAATGGACCAATTGCATAACGATGTGGAGAAGTTATGGCAAGTTGACGTACTTCCTTTTTCTCAGAATCCTAAGCATGCTCTGCGTTCTAAGCAAGATAAGGATGCTATCGAGTGTCTAGACCAGAAAACAAAGCGTGAAGAAATCAATGGTATCAAAAGATATGCGACTCCTTTACTTCGTGTCAAGAATGCACCTCTCCTTAAAGCATATCCGGAGGCAGTGATGCCAGCTTTGCGTAGAATGGAGAGACAACTAGCCAAGAATCCTGATCATGCAGCTATCTATGAGCATGAGATTCAGAAACTCATTGAAGCTGGATGTGTTAAGAAACTGAAACCAAATGAGATTGACCTCAGAGATGAATCTTGGTACATTCCTCACCATCTTGTGGAACATAATGGCAAACATCGTGTGGTATTTAATTGTTCCCATCAGTATAGAGGTGAGAGTTTGAATGCCTATTTGTTACCTGGACCGGTACTGGGCCCTTCCTTGATTGGAGTTTTACTTCGGTTTAGAGAACATCAAGTTGCTATAAGTGGAGACATCAAATTCATGTTTCATCAAGTCCGCCTCTTGTCTTCTGATTCTCCTTTGCTACGCTTCTTGTGGCGAAATATGAGAAGAAATGATTCAGCCGATGTCTACGAGTGGCAGGTTTTGCCTTTTGGTGCTACATGTAGTCCGTGTTGTGCGACCTATGTGCTCCAGAAATGTGTTCAGAGCCTTCCTGTTGAGTTTCAAGATGTGCAATCTTCTGTCATGCATTCCTTTTATGTGGATAATTGCCTACAAAGTTTTCCAACTACTAAAGAGGCTAAGGAGATGCTGATGAACTTACGTTCTTCCTTGGCTAAAGGCGGTTTTGAGATTCGGCAGTGGGCCAGTAACCATATTTCTGTGATTGACCACTTACCAACAGAAGCTCGATCAGTAAGCACTGACTTGTGGTTGAGTCATAATTGCACCGATCCGTGCGAGGGTACTCTTGGGCTCAGTTGGCATAGCTTGCAGGATACTTTGAGCTACAAGCACCGTCTAGTGGAGTATCCTGTCCTAACATTGCGGGTTGTATATCGGGTACTTGCTCGTCAGTACGACCCTCTGGGTTTCATTATTCCATTTACGACACGTGCTAAAGTTCTTCTGCAACAATTGTGGATGAAACCTAATAGAGGATGGGATAATCCAGATATCCCAGAGGGGATTAAAACCGCCTGGATGGCATGGGAAGGAGAGTTGCCAGATTTGGTCAAGATCCAAGTACCTCGATGGTATGGTCAAAAAACCCACAGGGAAGATCCAGTCATCCGAGAGCTTCACATATTCTGCGACGCATCCGAAAAGGCATATGGTTCAGTTACCTACTTGCATATGAGAAATGGAATTGGTGAGATTTCTATATCTCTGGTCATGGCTCGTTCAAGGGTAGCACCGAAGAAGACCATTTCTATTCCTCGTTTGGAACTGTGTGCTGCTCTGACTGGGGCACAGCTAGCTAACCTGTTGCAAAAGGAACTTACCTTGGCTGTTCAAAAAGTGACACTTTGGTCTGATTCTACAACTGTGTTGACCTGGATCCAGTCCGAATCCTGTCGGTACAAGATCTTCGTGGCAAACCGCATTACGGAGATTCTTGATTATACTAGACCGGATCAGTGGAGATATGTTGACACTGCCAGTAATCCAGCAGATGACATCACTCGAGGCAAGAGACTTGCTGAATTGTCTGCAAATAGTTCTTGGTTTCAAGGACCTACCTTTCTCTATTTGCCCCATCAGCAATGGCCAAAATCCCCAGCCTTAATGACAGAGGAGGTTGGGACAGAGCTGAGAAAACCTTTGTTTTGTGGGCTTAATCAAGCACCAGTTAACTCTCCAAAGTCTAGTGAGTCTCAGTTTAATACCTGGTCAGAGCTGATTGCAGCAACTGTTGAAAACCTCTCGTTGGACTTGGGAGCTGAGATCAAACCTTCTCAAACTGAAGCAGAAGTATATATCCTGCGTCAAGCCCAGATGGAAGATTTCCCTGAGGAATATAAGCTGCTTAAAGATGGTCATGGAGTTCCTTCGCACAGCCGTTTAGTTGGTCTGGCACCAGAGTATGATCCCGTTACAGAGCTAATAAGAGTGGGTGGACGTCTTCGTCAAAGCGAGGATTTGGATTTTGAAGCTATTTACCCCATTGTCTTAGATCCCAAGAATCATGTAACCAAACTTTTGGTTGCTAACTATGATACAACTCTGTATCATCCCGGACCACAAAGAGTATTCGCCCAGCTTCGCCGGAAATACTGGGTTCTGAGAGGGCGACAGTTAATCAAGAAAATCCAGAGATCATGCTTTGAGTGTAGGAAGTGGAAAGGTGTGCCTTCAGTTCCCAGAATGGCTGATTTACCCGTTTCCAGACTTCGCTTGTATAAGCCTCCATTTTGGTCGACGGGTATGGATTGTTTCGGGCCTTTAACCATCAAAGTAGCTCGCCGACATGAGAAGAGGTGGGGCATTATATTTAAATGCCAGACGACCCGATGTCTTCATTTAGAACTACTTTCTAGTATGGATACTGACAGTTTCCTTATGGCCCTTCGAAGATTTGTAGCCCGTAGAGGTAGGCCCCATGAAATATTATCTGATCAAGGGACTAATTTCAAGGGAGGAGAAAGAGAACTCCGGGAGGCATTTTCGCAGCTTAGTCCCTCCTTTCAGGAGATACTTGCCCAACAGCAAATTAAATTCTCATTTAATCCGCCATATTCCCCCCATTTTGGAGGTACTTGGGAGAGAGAGGTACGGTCTGTTAAGACGGCATTACGAGCAGTCTTGGGAATACAAGTAGTTTCAGAGGAAGTTCTGTATACAGTGCTCGTTGAGATTGAGGAGTTGCTAAACTCAAAACCTCTTGGCTATGTGTCTTCAAATCTTTCAGACCCTGATCCAATCACCCCAAATATCCTACTGATGGGGCGGCGAGATGCCTCTCTTCCACAAGTGATGTATGCAGATTCAGAACTACTTACTCGTAGAAAGTGGAGACACAGTCAAGTTCTTGCGGATCGATTCTGGGTCAGTTTTGTCCGAGATTATCTTCCAAGTCTTCAGACTCGTCAAAAGTGGGAACGTGATGGTAATCCTATTGCTCCTTCTGCCATTGTTATGATTGTGGACCCTCAGCTTCCGCGTGGACACTGGCCTATCGGGACTGTTAGTAAGATTTTGCCAAGTCCTTATGGAAGAGTGAGAGTTGCTGAGATCTTCAGCAAAGGGAAATCTTTAATTCGTCCTGTCAGCCGTCTAATTGTTTTTTCTGAATTGACTGATACGGATCATCCAATTGTATGAATTTCCTGTAGATACAAATATGTTAACATATTTGGGGGCGGCTGTAGAAAATCCTGCTGAGATCTGATTGGCTGATTGAGTCCTGATAAGATCACCTGTTGCCACTAACTAATCATGGTTCAGTCTCAGTTTGCTTGTATATAAGAAGCCGTCTCCCCCATTCATACATGGTCTGTGTGGAATTGTTGCGTTGTTGACAATGTAAGTTTCTTTCTGATTGTTTGTTTACATGCTTGTGTTTGATATGATATATTGAATTCTAGTTATGTATAGTTTCTCTTTGGTGTTATATTCATTTGAATTGTTAAAGTTGATATCAGATGTATGGTTGAAGAGCTGCAGATGTGTTTGTAATCTATTAATTGTTTCTATGTTTATGTTTAGAAACCAACAATTACCATCTAAGAAATGTCTACTCCTACATGTTGAGTACAATAAACTGAGAGCAATAACTGATGACTGAATGAGTTTTAATGGACCCACCGTTCCAGTAGCAACAGCTGAATCAGCCTAAATGTCCAATAGTTTTTTACAGGGTGCTTTGGTCTTTCTTGGGGGTGCCGAAGCACCTGCTATAGCCCCTCCCCAGCGCCGCCCATGAATATATCCCAATACAAATGAAAAATGTTTACAGCAATGTTAAATCAAGCAGTCTAATAGCTCGAAAGAACGCTTTAACTTCACGATCGTGAAAACTATTGATAGTTTGTCAACATATAGCTACAGCTAGTTGAAATAGGCCTGTCATCTCACTTTTTAAACGTGCAAATAAAACTCGCGAAATGCATGTTCTCAACTGTATACAACGTAATTAGTGTAACATTTGATATACAAATGTATAAAATATATACAAATGTATAAAATGTATACAAATATATACTTAAAAAAAATTATATATATATATATATATATATACAAATAGGCCTATATCATATCGTGACGTCACATGGGGCGGGGTAATGCGAATGATAAACTCCAGACGAAACTGAGGCTGTTTCGTGTGATGCCGTTTCGTGCGATGCCTCTATGTCTGATGCCTTTTTGTCTGAGGCTGTTTCGTCTGATGCCTAATTGTACGAGACCTGACACCTGACATTGTTTTTCCTGAGACCTGAAGCTTTTCAGTCTGAGACGCGATGCCGTTTTCCCCAATGATTGAAGCCTTTTAGTCTGAGGCATGATGCCTAGTCTTCATATGTCTGAGGTCTGAGGATGTCCTAAAATGTACACCGTACTGATGGTTGTTCTCTCCATACTCAACAACGACGGAATCCAACGGCGTGGGCGAAGGTATAATGCGTGTATTAAATTGTATGAAATAATCTCGAAAAAAGCACAAAAACGGCAGACATGGCAAGTACAGCAGCTGCTGGAATTAACTGAGAGTGACGCTAACAGACAGCCGACAAACGGCCGCAATCCACCTGTCACTCAAGTGGCCACACCCTTATTTATGCAGAACTGTAAGGCTTAAGATAATTTAAACAGAGTTGTAAAAAAAATCAACCCCCTCACAGTCGTCATGAAGGGCAAAATTAGCTATGAAGACCAAAACCACGTTTTGCTCCAGACTGTAAACATGTTTTTTTCTGCTGTAAAGTTGGGCACATTAACATGGGGGAGATACAGATTTGACTCACTTTTGCTGCCAGCCTCAAGTGGTCAGTAGATGAATTGCAGTTTAATTCACTTCCGTGTTGGTTTCAAGAGAGAGACGGGGAGGTTGCCGCTTGATGGAAACCGAAACCCAGACAGCAACAGGTCTGGGGGGGAAAAAGTTCCTGGGAAAAAAATTTCTGGGACAAATTGTTCCGGGTAATTTCAGTGGTTTATGGTTTATGGTTCTTTTCATACAGTTTAAGGAAGATATGAAATTGATGATACCACAATAATAAACTGGTGTGTGGAAGAAAATATGACTTTTTTTTTCTTTCCATAACTAACATTAACAGCCTTTTACCTTGTAAACACATGGTACTAAACGGCAGCACATTGTCTGTAGGAAATTAAACAGAAACATGTGAAAATCAAGAGTTCCAATCAGATTGACTATCATCTATCTATCCAAAATATAGCTTACAAACAAAATGTATTCCTGTTTTCTGCATATTATAGAGCCAATTGGATAAATTATTCCGCTATAATTGTGTGGGTGTGTTCGTATGAATGTCAGAGTGTGGTTTGTATGTGTGTAAAAAAAAAAACTGCAAATCACAAATCCAACCACTGTGTGTCCAGAGGAGCTTTGCTGGCATCTGATGGGGGAAATGTGGTACTGCGCCCAAACAACATCTTACTGAAAGCAAATATTTTTTAGATGTCAATCTAAAATTTTGAACACAACTTATTAAGATTTATGGATTTGATGTTTTAGCAGTTTCATATTTATATAAAATAATGTTAATAAACCATTTAATAAACTTAAACCTCTATAACTTTTTTTGTTTTGCTTCACTTCTATGTTTCTTCTTTAAAAGGAGACCAACCTTAAGTGTGTGCTCCCAAGCTTCAAATGTGTGAAAGTTTTTGGACGTGAACATTGTTCTTCACTGGACCCACGTGTAACTTTTTTTTAAATTATCGGTAAGTTTTATCAGCAGTATTTAAGATGAATGTGTTTTAAAGGTTGGAGTAATAAACAGACACAATGAATTCCAGGTTAGGTTAATCATTGAAATTAACGAGCTTAATGAATTCCTCACGACAATTAAGCATTTAAATATCGCTGCAATCAGTGCAGAAGATTGACAGAAGCTGTTGGGTAGTAAACAGCGCTAGATCTCAACAGAAGTTCTGTGGGGTTTCTGAAAGAGACGCTTAGTTTCACGTTTAGTGTTGGATGATCGCTCTTCATGGCTGTGAGGGAGATTTGTGTTTGGAAATGGCTCATTTTAGCCCTTTTCCTCTTTGCTGTGGAGGGACAGAGATCAGGACCGTAAGTAAATGTGCTTTGAAGTGAATGAAAGTGTCCTTCTATCTGTTTTAACCTGATTCCTCAGTGTATGCATTTCCAATCCGATCTCACGGGAATTCGTACCAATTCGAGTTGCAATTTGTATGAATCCGTATAGCATTACCTACCCCTGAACCAGCCCCTAAACTACCCATCACGTGGGTTTAGACGAATACAGCCACTTAATCACTTGAATGAATTGGTCGTGAGATAGCGGTGGCATTTCTCAGCAAAATGACTGTTTGTAGTCTCTAGTACAACATTATTATGGCAACTACTTCTGTGATTTTTCTACACTTGCATGATTATATGTTCAGATCTGAGTTCCTACACTCAATGTCTTACTGATGTTTCCACAGAGCCTTCTTGGTGACGTTCCCTGCTGTGATTGAGTTCGGTTCTGATGCCAAACTGTGTGCGAGTCTGTTAAAACCCAATGAGAGTCTCAAGATGACTGTTTCTCTGTTGGATGCTACAAATAGGACAACTCAACTTGTGCAGCAGAGTTCTGTGACAGAGTTTCACCGTTGCTTTAGTTTCAAGGTCAGTCATTGTGCAGTCTTTTTTATTTTTTTATTTTTTATTTTTTAACAACATTTCTCTATAGGCTCCTCTAGGAGATAGAGAATCTGTGCAGACGCTTAAGGTGGAAGTTCAAGGGAGGGTCTTCAAAATGACAGAAGAGAGGAAAGTCATGTTCAGATCTTCCTTACCTTTGACGTTCATCCAAACAGACAAACCCATCTACAATCCAGGACAAACGGGTGAGCTGTGAATGACCCTTGTTTGAATCTTAGTAGTTATCAGAACTTGTAGTATAATGGACTTTCTTCATGGTCAAGTGCATCATCTAATGGATTTCAGTTCTTATCCGTTTTCCCTTTTGCAGTGAATTTCAGAGTTGTGACCATGAATGCCAAATTTGTGCCCCTTGATCAAATGGTATGTCTGTATCTGTCATATCCATTGTGTTTAATGGTATACAAGTTAAAATCTGCATTTATGTAACTTAAATGTTTTTTTTTATGTGTTTTACAGTATAGTCTTGTGGTGGTGGAGGTGAGTATTTGATCTGGTGCTAGTCTTTTTAGGCCTGAACCTAAAGGCATGCGGTTTCTTTTTACGAGTTTTTTTTTTTCCAATAGGATAATCAAAATAACCGGATTGGTCAGTGGACAAACGTTTCCTCAACGGGCTGGATATTGCAGCTTTCTCACGAGTTAAACCCAGAGGCTCAGATAGGCATGTACACACTAAAGGCTTATATTGGTGACAGAATAATCTCCCAGAATATTGAGGTGGAAAAATACGGTAAGTCAATGTTTGAGTGCAAAAGTACAACAGCAGAGCTTGAGGTCCTCATTAAGCAGTTTGTTTCTGGTTTAGTTTTACCCAAGTTTGACGTGGCTGTAAAAACACCACAGACGTACAGCGTTGGAGTTGTGGGACTGAAAGTTGAGGCTTGTGCCAAGTGAGTGATTCTTCTATTCCTGTATTGTGGGTGGATGGGTCTTGATCTCATTCCTTGTAACATATTTTCCCCAGATATACATATGGGCAACCTGTACCTGGTCAAGCGTTGGTGGAAGTATGCCGTGAGCCATATCGATTCTCTGAGGTTCCTGGCCTGACTCGTCTGTGCCTGAATAAAACGGTTAAGGTGTGACTCCTGCCATACAGAGATAGGATTTTCTTCTGCTTGTGCTTGACTTTTTACTGACTATCTTTGTTTTGAAACCAGATGAATGCCACAGGCTGTGCCTCCCTTACCTTCAGTACATCTGTGTTTTTCAACACCAAATTTGAGAGAAACTTGGAAGATGTGTTTCTTGTTAACTTGAATATCACTGAGGAGGGAACAGGTGAGTTATTGGCTGATTTAAACCAGTGACTCATGTCTACGTGTTTATTTGGTGTATTCTTGTTTGTGCTTTTTCTTCCCAGATGTAGTTGTATCAAAATCCACAACTGTGTCCATTACTTTTGAAGTTGGGAATATCAAATTTGTGGAGCTCCCAGAGTCTTTTAGATCTGGATCAATGATTGCTGGAAAGGCAAGTAAAAGTTCATGACGTTACAGAAGCCTTCACATTGGCTCCCTTTCCTAACCTTGTCTTTTTCAACAGGTCTTGGTGTCTTTTTTCAATGGGACTCCAATTGCAAACAAAGCAGTGTATCTCCTGAATGGTAACAGTTGGCCTGATGAGCTGCTGCTGAATCTAACCACAAACCAGAACGGACTGGCCACATTCTCCCTCAACACTGCTAAACTTCCCAAGGCCGATCTAAATCTGGTGGTACGATTTTTCTCCTTTCTCTTATTATAAATGACAACTTCTCTCGCAAGACTACAATTGCATTTGTTGTTCTTTAGGCAAGCGCAACTCCAGCAAGTTATGATGGTTATAAATCCCCATACTTCAGCACAGATAGGAGGGTTGTTCAGCTTCTCCAACCTTCTGCTCCTGACAGCCAAAAATTCAGTGAACTGACTATAGTGAAGCTTGAGCAGCCGCTCAAATGTGGTGCTGTGTTTCCAGTGACCATCAAGTATTCTTTCGTTGGAGAAACTGGCAACTACAACACTGACATCATCTATATGGTGACTAAAAATATTTGTTCTGTTTTGATTGCACTGATCTGTTTGTCTGGCACATTTTATGCACTGGTCTATCTTTTGTCAGGTCTTGTCCAGAGGAGTGATCGTCCTCCATGGACTTCAGACGGTCACAGCGAGGGCTTCTAATACCGTCACAACTGGCTCCATGTCGTTCCAACTGTCTGTTGGTGTTGATATGGCTCCAGTAGTGCAGATTCTGGTCTACTGTGTTCTGCCCAGTGAGAGTGTAGTTGTTGGTACAGCGTTGTTTGAAACTGAAATGTGTTTTCAAAACAAGGTATGATGTGCTCTAGCATCTTTTGACTTTAAGTGGGGAACGATGACATGTATTCCAGTGTGTTGGTCCTTGTTCCAGGTGTCTCTACAGTTCTCTCCTACTAAGGCGGTTCCTGGTGAGGAAAGCGTTCTGACCGTCTCTGCTCAAGCGGGATCCCTGTGTGGCCTCAGCGCTGTAGATCAGAGCGTCCAGATCTTGAAGCCAGGGACTCAACGCCTGAGTCCTGAAATGGTACCCATGTGCAGTTCAGTTTTCCTGTTGGACTTTATTTGACATCCAGGTTCAACTTTAGGATTTGAGTGTCCTTGTGGATCAATTGGACAAATCCATGCTATTACGACATGGCTGTTATATTTAAAGCCATAATTTTTTTTTTTTTATAAAGCTTGTTACCAACAGACCAAATGGTAATGCATTTAGTTCAATTTTCTAGGAGTGTGTGACATGCCAACACCTGTATTGTATCACTCAATATTCAACTGTCTGCTTGCATTGACACCATTATATGAGAATGGAACTGGACGATAAGTTATATATATATATATATTTTTTTTTTACTAGAAATGAATCATCATTGAACTTAAGCAGGACTCAGACACTATTCTCTTCTAGAAACAAACTTTGTTGCATTTATCACTGTAAAACTGCTTTTGAAACAATCTGTATTGTAAAAGCGCTATATAAAGTTGACTTGTTTCATGAACCCAGGTGTTTAACCTACTCCCGGTGCGGTCGCAATACGGTTATCCATATGAAGTTGAGGATGAACAGGAGTGTCTTACACTTCGACCCCGTCGAGCTGTTCCTACAGATCATGCCTATACAGGTTTCCAGGTAGAAAATCCTTCATGACCATAGTCACTTAATACAGGGTCCTTGATTATCAGTTTTATCTTTGTTTTGTCTTGTTTCTCTGGCAGAGTGTGGGGTTGAAGCTCGCAACAAATCTGGATGTACGAGAACCTGATTGTCTGAAGTACAAAGACCTGGTTTATTATCGTAATTACCCCAGAAGTAGGTCTATACAGTTCTTTTCATGAAAACATGACTTGGTGAACCTAAGGTGGTTCCATTTGATATCAAACTTTTATTTTTTTTTAAAGGTGCATTGTGTAATATTTGGGCGGATCTGTTGACCGATGCAATATCATATACGTAACTGTTCAGTTGTGTATAAAGACCTTACATGAGCCATTATGTTTTTATTACCTTTAGAATGAGCCATTTCATCTACATGCACAACGGGTCCCCTTACATTGAAATGGCCATTTTGCGCCGACATGTTTCTACAGTGGCCCTAAACGGACAAATACGTTGTCACTATGTTCTTTGTGCAAAGCAAGCTAAAAAAGTGAATAAAACCGATACCATGATGAAGCAGTAACAATATTATTTGCAATGACAGTTTTACTGAATGATTAAACCCAGAGCAGTTGAAAAACAGTTGCGACACTCCCATAGACCGCCATAGGAACTTTGTAATGCGGAAGTAACGCGTGACGTGGAGCAGCCAATAGTTCCAAACACTGATAGTTCCAGCATTGAACCCCATTCATTTTCAGTGTTTCCGAAGTACGCTCGCTGGTAAATTAATGAAATTACTGTATTTTTTTTAACTTTTACACGCATTAGCCGACCTCTCGTGAATCTAGTCAGTAGTTATATTTTATGTAGCCAGTTTTAGTTAATATTTATTGGAAGATAATAGGTTAATTGCAGCTATAGCTTACGTGACCAACACTTCACTAACCCCTTCCCTCCAAAATTCAAAACACAACAAAATGTATTCAATTCAAAGGGCTTTATTGACAAGTTAAATAAATCAATACTTTTATTCATCAAGGATTAATTAAATTGATCAAAAGTGACAGAAAAGGCATTTATAATGTTACAAAAGATCCTATTTCAAATAAACTGTTCTTTTGAACTTTCTATTTATCAAAAAATCCTGAAATAATTGAACATTGTTTTCAACATTGATCGTAATGAATTTGAGCATCAAATCCACATATTAGAATGATTTGTGAAGGATCATGTGACACTAGAAAATAGTTATTTTTAATTGTCATATTTAAAAAATATATATTTTTTTAATCAAATAAATTGCAATTTGCCGCCTTGGTGAGCAGAAGAGATGACTTATTTTAAAAACATTAAAAATCTTAGCCTACTGATCAAACTTTTGGCTGGTAGAGTATGCATATGTGTGTAACTGGAGAGATGGTTACTGAGTGAAATAACTATAAATACGATCTAACATTAACGTTATAGGATTCATTTTAGTATGGCTAATGTACCCCTACATCCTTTCAAACCATTCATCAGAACGCACAAATACATGCATACGATGTTCTGTGTAGCTACAGTATGTAAATGTATAGCCTACTGAAGTTAATCCCGTTAACAGTCACGTTAAAGTTATGAATCATTCCACTCAGTAACCATAACTCCAGTTTAATTTCAAACTGACCACCATCATATTTACAGAACCACGAAGTTACATGAAGCTACAGTTACCTCAGAGCTACATGAACCACGTGGCAGCGAGATCAAAGTGTGTCGCAACTCATATTTAACGGCTCTGATTAAACCTAATTTATCTTTGTAAAGAAACCTCATTGCTTAACTGGCTACTCTCTGCTGTCTCAGACGATGACATCTCCTGTTGGCCACCGTAACTTCTGTGATTGCAATTTCACAACCTCCCAACTAGATCCCACTAAAAATCACACACTTCACCTTTAAATGCAATAAGAGGGACTGTGATCTTTTGTACATTCAAAAAGCAGGCACGTCTAGTCTTAATCTTGTCTTTAAGCATTCTTTGAATCGCGGCCCTTTGCGGCATCTGCAATGGAATCCCTTGCTGTATCAGCACCAGCTGGAAGTGGGAGCAGCTCCACCAATGATGTGACCATCAGGGTTTACTTTCCAGAAACCTGGATCTGGCAGCTTGCTCAAGTGGGGTTAGTAAAAGCTCTTTTGTTGCTAAAGCTACTTGCCCAGTTTTTACTGCTGTCCCCCTTGCTTCCATTTTCTGCTATCCCTTCAGAGACACTGGATCCACACAAGTTCCCCTCAAGGTTCCTGACACAATCACCACATGGGAGACGGAGGCGTTCTGCCTGTCTTCCAAAGGTTTCGGTGTTGCTGCTCCTGCTCTGCTGACGGTCTTCCAGCCCTTCTTCCTGGAGCTCTCGCTGCCGTACTCCATCGTCCGGGGCGAGTCTTTTGAGCTCAAGGCCACGGTCTTCAGCTATCTGTCCGAGTGCATCATGGTCTGTCATGGTTTCTTTATATAATGGATCTGTATAGAGAAGCTGCTGTGTCTTTGCTCCATGTGTTCTGTTTCATTGGCAGGTTCGAGTAACTCCAGCTCAATCCTCGGCCTTCACTCTGAAACCATTGAATGATCTGTATTCATCCTGTCTTTGTGCCAAAGGGAGAAAAACCTTTAAATGGGGTTTCACCGCTTCTCTCCTTGGTCAGTTTTGGAGTTTCTCTCTCAATTGAAGTTTGTGGTGTTACTCACCATAGGGATGCACAATAGTTAAATGTATTTAAAAAAAGTTTCATCTGAATTATAGCACTTTTAATTTAAAGCCAAATCAAGAGAACATCCATTCATAAACATGGTTTATTTCATCTAGTTTCCTGCTTTATATTTAGTCATTAAATTAAGGGTCATAAACTGCACATTATGAAAATCAAACAAGCAGCAACTTTCAAAAAGCTAAAATGGTTGATTTGCTAACTCACAATCTGGAATTGTTGAAATGGTTTCTCTATTAACTAAAAAGATTGACAGAGGTTGCATCTATTCAACAATTGCAAACGATAGTCAAGTATATTGCTGAGAAGGTTTGATGCAGATTTAGTCACCGCAAACGGCACAAGTTGCCACATTAATGAAATACAGCATGTTTGTTTTTTTTAGTCTAAATGGATATCGCTGAATACCAACATGCATATTTACCTGGATTTTCAAATCCGCGTTTTCTCAATTCAGATTGGGAAGATAAAAAAACTGGGCAGAATAGTATCTATTTAAGTGAAAAGCTCAGATGGGGCATTTTAAACTATTGACGCCTGGTAACCGCAACCATGAAAGCTTGTGGAGGCTTATCAATTCAAGAAACTGCAAATGTCAAATAGAGAATTGCTATTAGGATGAGTAATTAGTGGGTTTATGCATAATAGAGAAATGACTATCACGATTGCAATTAAAAAAACGATTCATCACCACTTGTCTGTCACTGCAGGAGCTGTTAATGTGACTGTCAATGCTTCAGCTGAACCATCCCAGAATCGATGTGGCACTGAGGTCGTGACTGTGCCAACGAGAGGACGCATTGACGTAGTCACTCGAAGTCTACTTGTCCTGGTAAGTTTTAACCAGCCTTCTGGAGTTTGATCATGGAGCTCATGCTGCTTTACTGATGTGGTGTTTTACTCCTTTTATAGCCTGAAGGAGTTGAAAGGACAAACACCCAGAGTTGGTTACTGTGTCCAAAGGGTTTGTTTGCACTCAATGATTCTCAAACATATCCCCCTGTAGCCTACAGCAAACATTAGCCTAGTGCTCTGTGCTGACCTGTTCTGTTTGGACTGCAGGAAATCTCCTTTCTGAAGATGTGACTCTGACGTTTCCTACAAATGTGATCCAGGGATCAGCCAAATGCTCAGTTTCAGTCCTAGGTAAAGCAGTTCAATTTTGGAGAAACCAGCAGTGACATTCAGCAGAATCACATATGGCTTGACCCCTTGTTCCTATTCCTCTCATAGGAGACGTAATGGGTCGTTCACTGAATAATCTAGATGGGTTATTAAGGATGCCATATGGCTGTGGAGAACAGAATATGGGTGTTCTTGCTCCAAATATTTACATACTGCAGTACCTGGAAGGCACGAGTCAACTCACCGCATCCATCCGAGAGACTGCCACTGGCTACATTCAAAGAGGTTTGGATGACAATCTTCTGTTTTACTTGTTAGACTAGTTCCAAAGGACGTTCAGTTCTTTTCTCATTGGATGGTGTCAGACTGTCTAATTTCTTGTGGATTTTGACCTGAACAGGATACCAAGGACAACTAAACTACAGGCACAGTGATGGATCATACAGCACATTTGGTTATGATGAATCGAATACATGGTGAGTTTCATGCTGGTTCTAGACTCTAGTTAGCTGTTCGTATTTTTAGCTTGTCATGAAACTTCCTCCATGGCCAGGTTGACTGCCTTTGTCATGAGATCTTTTGGCCTAGCGAGGGGCTTCGTCTTCATAGATCCGAATGTCCTTCAGAGTGCAAAGGATTGGTTGATCAGCCAGCAGGTTTCGGACGGCTGTTTCATGCAGCAGGGAACGCTGTACCACTATGAACTGAAGGTGGTCACATGTTTCTTCAAATGCTCCATAATATGTATTCAAGGGATGAGACTATTCTTAATCCATATACTGGTGTTTTAGGGTGGAGTTGATGATAACATTACCATGACTGCCTACATCACTGCATCACTGCTTGAGATGGGCGTCCCCTCCACGGTAAACTTCAGTAGTTGTATGAGCTCCTTACAGATGACCTTCCCGTTCTGGCTTTAGTCTGACACTTGCTTTGACTTTCAGGATCCCGTCATTACCAAGGCTCTGTCTTGCTTGAGGCCTGTTGTTGGGAACGTGGGAAACACTTACACCACGGCTCTTCTGGCCTACACCTTCAGTCTGGCTAAAGAGACCACCACTCGATCACAGCTTCTAACCACCTTGAACAATCTTGCTATTTCTGAAGGTGAAATTTGCCAGCCTCTTGTTTGAGATTTTTCATCAGGTTCTTTGGCATCAACTTTATCCCCTCCATCTCATCCTAAGGCATTAAACTCCATTGGTCTCAGACTACATCTGGTGATACTGTGGCGGTGGAGATCACCTCTTACGTGCTGCTAGCGGTTCTCACAGTTAAGCCCCTCACAAAGGCTTCTCTGAGCTATGCTAACCGCATTGTCAACTGGCTGGTGACCCAGCAGAATCCCTATGGAGGCTTTTCCTCCACCCAGGTGCCTCTGACTACCAAACATGAGCACAATCAACCATATATGAGTGGAGTTTTTAATAATTTGCTTGTTTTAGGACACTGTGGTGGCTCTTCATGCCCTGTCTGTGTACGCTGCTCGAGTGTTCAGTTTGGCTGGGTCCAGCACCGTTACCGTACAGTCCTCAGTGGTAGGAGGAGACTCTTATAGCTTCAGTGTGGATCGGGACAACAGGCTGCGGTATCAGGAGAAGCCGCTGAAGAATGTTCCAGGCAAATATAGTATTAAAGCATCAGGATCCGCTTGTGTGTCTGTGCAGGTCTGTATCTTCATCCTCTCCATTTCTGTTTCTTTTGTGCACATACTAATTGTTTTACTTATCATAGATTGCGTGTTTCTACAACATCCCGACACCTATTAAAGTCTCCAGAACGCTGAGTGTCGAAGCAAAGGTGCCTGGAGAATGCAGACCGGTTGGGGCTAATCTTATGTTGAACTTCACAGTGAAGTAAGAACATATTTGACTTTCTTAAAATCAGCTCATGTTTATAGCTTTAATTCCATTAAAGCTGCTTGTTCCCGTTGTCTAAACCGCTTCATTCCCCTTCATTCAGATACAATGGTGCACAAGCAAGTACTAACATGGTTATCGTGGACATAAAGCTCCTGTCGGGCTTCACGGCAGATACGTCACCGGTTTGTATGGATTTAAGATGACTTGTAAGATGCTTGAAGCTCCTTCAGATGTAATTAACTGTAAATGATGGTCTTTTATTCTCAGCTTGGTTCTCCACCCAAATCGTTTGCTCCGCTAGTGGAGCGGGTTGATGCTGAAGATGATCATGTCCTAGTGTATCTGAAAGAGGTGAGGCTACACTGGGTACATTACTAGCTGCCACCTTCGTGTCTGTATCGGTAGTCTTCATCTCTTCTGTATTGCAGGTTCTCAAAAGCTTCCCCATAACTTACACACTATGGCTAAAACGGGTTCTTGCAGTTTCAAATCTCAAGCCAGCAGTCATCAATGTTTATGACTACTATCAGACAAGTAAGCTTTCATTGACTCATGTGTTTGGCTGAATTGCCTGTATGTGCAGTTTAATTTCTTTTTTTTTTTTTCAGGTGATCAGTTTGAGACCACATACACATCCCCCGTCGATGATTGTGCAGCAGGTCACAACTGGCTACAAACATGAATCAAATAAAACCTTTTTTGCAATCAGTGATGTGTTTGTTTCTGTGGATCAAAGTTTGTTTGAAGCTGGAAGTCTGGAAGCAGCTCTACAGTGATAACACAAATAATGCTACAAATGGTTTCTAGAAAAAGGGCATCATAGTCCAGCTTAAGTTCAGTTATGGTTCCTTTTTTGTTAGTTATTGATTTTAATTTATATAATAGCTGCTCTGGAGGAAACTGGCATTGTTCAGTTCTCATATAATGGTGTCAATGCAGGCAGTTCATGTTGAATATTAAATGGCCAAAACTAAGTGAACCAAAGGTGACTGGTAATTTGGGAACCAAAACTCCATCAGGAGACAGAATGGAGAGTATTTGGGAGAAACCAGGCTCCGTTGAGGGCCAGTTATCCACTGTCCAGCAAACAGTGTATCATGTCTCAGGCAGAATTACAGGTCAGATTGGAACAATTTGCACTGAGTTTTTTGTCCTGTGTGACTTCTAGTAATCTGCAGTTCAGCTGTGTGGTAAGGAACTGTTTAATGGTTTTAAACTTGGACGTTTCAATCACTTTTGGATTATTTAAAAGGGAGTCTAAATGCTCCTGTATTGTTACTACTTCGTAATTCGCCAATTACAAGCCTTTTAGGAAGTTACTTTTAGTACTCAAAGTACTCCATTTAAATACCAGTATACCTTCCTTTATTTAAAGTCAAAACATGTCCCTAACCTTGTCTGTTTCTTTAGGTTTAACATTCATTAAGCATTAATGTGACTTGAACAATACCTGAAATCTCTTCCTCAATCTAGTTCAATGTTATACTAAACTTCTCAGTGATTAATGCTATATCCAAAGTTCTGGCATGAAACTAGTTTAGATGGTGCAGGCTATAAATATAGTTAATACATTGAGTTGAAATTCGATGTGTTTGTCGTGCCGGGCAGGGGACAACACTAGCAAACACACTTGCACTTTTCTTCTGAAAATGAGAAAAGTTCTCGGATCTCAAATCTCACATTCATAATCAATTTCAAAGGCAGACAACAAAGTACGATCTGCCTGGAGTGACAGCGTCGTTTGGCATCTCATAGTGCCTGATCTAATTAGGACAAAACTGAGCTCATATGACAGTCGTTTGTCATATTAATCTTTGAAATGTAACAGGTTTGTTGAACAGTTTTTAACTTCCTACATAGTGTATATTGAAAGGCGTAACTGACGTTGTCTCCATTTCTGTCACTAAAGTTGCTGGTCTCTAAAAGATTGTCCTAAATAAACTATTCCTCAAGGAGGTTTATACTGTCAGTGACACTAAAATGACACTTGAATGGTTTAAACTCTTCTTAGCTATGGTCTGCTAATCTCACACAAGCTAATTAACTGCATTTTCTTCTATGCACAATATTTGTCAAGCAACTCTATCACAACTACCTTTGTTTCATTGATACATAGGCTACTCATCACAGAGGAGTTCCTCTACTGAGTTGTTTGAGCACAAATCCTATTTAACCCTTGTGCGAGCTTATGGACATTTTTGTCTTTTCAGTTTATTTTTATTTTTATTATTTTGCCTGTGTTAATGCCAAGTGCATACATTTTGGCACAGGTGTGTATTTTTATTGAAATTTTAATATTTAACCCCCATTTCCTGTAAAAAAAAAATCTGTTTTTCACTAGGTACACAAAATAGTTCCTCTCGGGACCTTTTGAACAAAAATGTCCCCATTAAAATTGCAAGTTTTAATCCTAGGGCCGTTTAACTATAAAATATGCAATCTTTGTTAATAGGCTTTCAAAATTAAAAAAATTTACGTTTTTTTTACCAGATGGAGCCGTTTTCTAAGGTTTGGCCTATAAAGCAAATAACACACTTTATTCGTGTTTTCTGCTTTGCATATTATAGAGCCGATTGGATAAATTATTCAGCTATAATTGTGTGGCTGTGTTGGTATGGATGTCTGAGTGTGGTTTGTATGTGTGTAATTTAAAAAATGTGTGTGTGTCTGAGTGTGTTTGCTTGTAATATTTGAGAGAGAAAAACTGTACTGTAAATCATAAACCCAACCACTGTGTACCAGTGGAGCTTTACTGCATCTAATGGGGAAAATGTGGTTCTGTGCCCAAACGAAATCTTACTGAAAGCTAGATTTTTACTTAATTTTAACTTTTTACTTCAAAACTAATCTGCCAAGGGTCTTCTTTAAAGTGAGACCAAACTTAAGTCTGTGCTTTCCAAGCTTCAGATTTTTATGACAGACATTTTTGTCCACTAAGGGCCGTGTAACTTTTTTTAAATTGACGCAGAAGGGTTAAACATCCATCATCTCTTGTAACATTTTTCTCAAAAGAAAAATGCTGGAATGTCACTAATGAATTGCCCTATTGAGACTAAAATGGCTGTATGATGGCTTTGTTCGCTGTGGTACAGTTTTAATGAAATATGTTCCCCAGGCTGAAGGGACTGCAGTAGTAAGGTAATTGACTGTTTTGTTGTAATCAACGGGGAGGCGTGAGATGCACTAATAGGGAGAATGAAAGAAGCTGACCTTCAACACTGCAACATTTGCTGAATCCCCAGTCTAATTCCAATCATCTCTCAGTCATTTAGGCAAGTCCTCAATCAGTCTCAGCCAATTAAAACACTCTTCATCTTGAGTTGCACTTACCAACACTAATCTATAAACACAGCGAGCCGTGGGCCCGATCTATAGTTCTGTCGACGAATTAAATGATGAATGGATTACCTGTCTCCACACAAAAAGATTCCTGAATTAATTAGTGGATTATACTATTGTAGTAAGACATCAAAGACAAACTGCATTAAATAAATAAAATAGAAAGCTTTTATATTGCACTTTAAATGTTTTTACTTTTGGCTATATGAATGCATACAGTTTACAGAGCTGCCAACTCTAACGCATTGGCCGTGAGACACACGCATTTGATTGCTTTCACACGCTCTCACGCCACATCCCCGATTTCTCACGCATGAAGTGTCAACCTGGGGTGCGTTTCCCGAAAGCATCGTTAGCCAACTATGGTCGCAAGTTGGTCGCAATTTCCATTGAACTCTATTGGTAACGACGGAACTTGCGACCATAGTTGGCTAAAGATGCTTTCGGGAAACACACCCCTGGTCGGTCAAATGGCTGGAAGATGAGTTTATCTATATATCTACCTGTTGAGCCACTCGTGATCGACTAGTCGACTAGTTATGCATCGTAAATTTCGTTCGATTCCTCACAGAAAGTAGTTCCAAGGCTTCGGAAAGACAGTTTTATTGTCGCTTGGTGATTTTCCGTCTTTTTTGAAGCTCAGTGCTCCATTAGCCTACTATTGCTCGATTTCATGGAAAAACATACTTGGAAATATTGCTAAACTTCCAGTGGATAAATATCAGGGTGAATAATTGATAGAATTTCTATTTATTTGATACTTAAAACAGCTTAATGCGGGCTAACTTCAGAACCATAGCACAAAACTGGGAACATAAATCACCTTTTTAAATTTTTTTTAATTAAAAACTGGGTTATAGCTGTCTTCCCAGTCTTGCTCTCTCCTCTTTTGCGTGCTTTTCTTTCCTCTTTTGGTATCCTGGTTATTCCTTCATCTACAGTCAGAACTGTGAATTGCACTGCCGCGTTTCTGAACAACCCACAAACGTTTTAAAGGGTTAGTTCACCCAAAAAATGAAAACTCTGTCAGTAATGACTCACCCTCATGTCGTTCCAAACCCGTAAGACCTTCGTTCATCTTCAGAACACAAATTAAGATATTTTTGATGAAATCCAATGGCTCAGGGGGTCCTCCATTGACAACTATTTAATTTACACTTTGAAGGCCCAGAAAGGTAGTAAAGACATCGTTAAAATAGTCCATGTGACTACAGTGATTCAACCTTAATTTTATGAAGCAACGAGAATACTTTTTTGTGCGCCAAAACCCCCCCCGAAATAATGACTTTATTCAACAATTTCTTCTCGCTATGATCTCTTCTGAAACTTTAGAGGAGACAAATGTGAGCGACCCATTGCCTCTCTCTAGGTAAGGAGAAAACTCTGAGCATAGTGTGTGATGATGATGAGATCTCTTCTAAAACTTTAAAGGAGACAATTTGGAGGGAGTTCGAATGTTTTGTCTCAGAAGAAAAGAAGCGATTCAAGCTAATTCTCCATTTGATGTTAATGCATCCTCATTTGTGTCTAGCAGAAACATTCGAGATGTGAGAGAAGTCACTCTTTCTTCACTCTGGGTATCAATCTCATTTATCCACACCATTTAAATCAAACACAATACATGCATTGTCATATTTGAAGTCGTTTAGTGTAGGCAGTGTTTTGTTGCACAATGATTTAATAGAGAAAATCATGACCTATATTGCACATGACATGCATGCAAAATGGTTTGTACAAGACAAAATTTCCCATGCGAATTGATAAAATTAACAACAATGAAGTACTGGTACACTACTGTTACTTTTGATAAAAAGAAAGTATTTATCTCTTATAGTAAACATCTTACATTTATTTCATATTTTTTAGTGTGTTTGGATTTGGAAATGTGCTTTGAAGACACATTTAAACTAGTAACCCTTAATATCCTGAAATGTATGGTATTTAAATGATAGTTTCAGTATTTACAATATTAAGAATATAATCTTTTTTAAATATAAAATAAAATTGAAGACATCTGAAGACAAAGCTCAGCTGATACCCGAATGAGACGTGTAAGAGAATCACCGTATCCTGAGTTTAAAGAAACCTCTGTCAGATTCAAAGCCTCGTGAGCCGCACTTCGACATCGAGACACAACTGCACCAGACAGCATGAGTTCCAGGCCCAGTTAAGTCTACTTTTATTTCGCCTAAGAAATTTTAGAAGAAAGAAGACACAACTGAAATGCTATTGATACAACAATGAGAGATCACATCTAAGTTTCCTGAGCTGAGGAAAAGCATCCACATTTTTCCTCTGAGTTGTGGCCACGTGCTTGCCTTTCACTATTATTAATGTTTCGCACTGAACAATGTTCAAAGTAAATAAAGTGTGATATGAAAGTGTAATGCTGATGCCAGTGTATAGCTTTTTTATGTTTAACGCAGTCATGAATACCACTGAATATGTCCACAAGGACCCTAAATTTGGTTTCGCATTGGTTGACCCTTGTGTTTGGAACTGATCAGCCAATATTCAGAGAAACAGCACAGATGGCACTGTATACATGAGGGTCCCTTTGGTTCAGAACGGTTCATAGATTGCCTTGTGTTTCACTTACCCTCAGGGATATTAAAGCCACAGAGTGTGTTCTCCAGAGAGCAGACTCCCGAGTCAGTGGGTAAGGGTATATGGGATCAATACTGTAATGGTTAAACCCGCAGATCTGATCTGAGAGTCAAGCCTTCTTATTCCTCTTCAGTGTGCAAGTGTGTGAACCAACAGACATTCACTCTGATGGCAAAGCGTTCAATACTTACCTGTGGTCAAATGTGACTTTTTATTTGTCAATGGTTACAGTGAAGTTCATTTTTGTTCTTCGCTTGGGGGTAAAAAAGTTTGAAGTACCTGCACTCCAAAAAATGCTGGGTTGTTTTAACCCAAATTTGGGTCAAACATGGATAAACCTAGCCTGACTTTGTCATACTCATATTCTAGTCAGATTGTTCTGCTCCATAGGGCTTTGATTATGAGGCGTGTCTTAACCGAACCAGGAAAAAAAAACCTCTGCACTCAATTGGATAGACCTACAACCAATCAGAGCAGCGCAGTAAGTGCCGTATGTTGAGCTGCGCATGTCAACAGAACTCAACTACTCGCACGCTGGAAGAAGTAGTAAAATAATGAGTGTTGCTTCTTTTACTTGGTCCTCCATGAGTGCGACCAAAGGAGAAACCACAACGACCACAGGGCTTTCATTGCGTCACATCTTCTTAGGGACCATCGGAGCCAGCTGATAAATTAAACTTTTGCCGAATCCCGTAGGAAGGACGGCGAACACATCTTTCCGATCGACAAATGCCTTGAATGGAGTTCTCTGTTCGTCTTTTAAAATGATAACAGACGCGATAGCTGAATCTATACATCTCAGTTCTCCAGCGGCGGCCATCTCTGAGGGAGACCAGTTCAACCCAAGCGCTCTTTGATAACGTGATGATTGCGTAACTGCAGATCATCTGTCCATCATCGTATAAAGCCCGCCCTGGCAATTTGATTGGCCCGACGATTTCTGAACTGATCATAATTACTCCTCAATGGATCGAGTCCAGACCGAACTTCCCGACCAAAAAATGTTGTGGGCGGGGTTCGGGCTGGCATCCAGGCTAGGACAAACCCAGTCATTGGGTTATTTTTTTTTTAATTACATTTTTAACCCAATGTTTGAGTTTGTCCATATTTGACCCAAAATTGGGTTATAACAACCCAGCATTTTTTCGAGTGTGTGCAGTGATACTGTTAGTGAACATCTGACGCAGTCCACGCTGATGAGAGCGACGTTTGGATGAATATGAATAATAATCAACCATGAAGATCATAAGACATGCAGTCCTAAAGGTATAGGTCACCCAAAACTCATTTACTGGCTCATGTCGTTCCTAACCCATAGAGTTTGGTTAATCTTAAAAACACAAATGATAAAAAAACATATTTGCAAGTTTGTGTGAAAACATCATCATGAAATCACGGCGACTTCATTCACTCTTTTAAACTTTTAATTAAGAAAAAAATATCCCTTTATCCAAAAGTGAACACAAATCCAAAGCTGTTTTAGATGTTTCCGATCAGATTAAATCTCATCTGAATGACGGGTTGAAGGATGTCAGAGACACAGAAATAACGTTAGAAGCCTCTAACCTTTAACTATATCAGCATGCCTCCACTTCACATCTCTCACTGAAACCTCATTCATGCGGGATCGAGTCTTCTGTCTGATAAATCAATCGCACCTGATTGAATCATCGTGATTCCACATATATTTCACCCATTTAAACTTGAACTCAGACTTTTCAAACTGATTGGTTTTAAGTATGATTCATATCTGACTCTGAAATGTCAGGCTTACCCTCTCACTTAAACCGAATTTGACAAAAAACATGGATAATAAAAGATGATAAAAAAAATGACGTTCTTCCAGTAACGTTAATAAAATGTTTCTTTAAACGTATCTGGTTTTTGATAATGTCTCAAAAACATTATTTATACATCATTCATGGATAGGATTGGGAATCGAAAATCAATTCCAATTCTGGAATCGGATCCATACGGTCAGGAATTGGATACTTGTGATAACATTTTAATTTAAATTCCTATTATCATTTGCATTTTCTTGACTGAATAACTTTTTTATTTGTAATGTATATTTTATTTATAAGGTGCATTTGACCTGAATACCTGAAAATCTCAAAACTCTTGTATCTTTTTGTTGTATTTATTTATGTCTTATTGAGTGTTTACTTGAAAGCGTTCTTTAGCCTGTAGATTTTTGTTCATGGTATTCAGCTGCGATGAAATGCCTTGCAAAAAGAATTTGAATAAATGTGAATAATATCTAACTTTTTTTAACTTATTGGAATCAATACATAAGAATTGGAATCTCTGATTCAAACGATTCCCAACTCTATTCATGGAGCGTTTTATTTTATGAAATGTTTTAGTTGGACATTCACCCAACATTTTTAAATGTTACATTGTTTCAAGTAACATTCCGTAATGTTTGAAGAACGATACAATGTAATTTTCCCTCAACATTCACATAACCAGCATTGAGTTTTTAACATGCAGAGAATATTCAAGCAAATCTAATTGGTTCTCTCGTTTGACGAGCACATAAACGAAGTGTGTAAGTGTGTTTGTTTGACTTTCTTTCTTGGAGTCTGTGGGCGGGGGAATGCTCAACAAAAGCTTTCCGTTCTCTCAGATTCCTCTCATCCTGCCATTAAAGCTTCTGTGCTTGAGCAGTTACAGTTAAATCAGCTTACCTTCAGTAAAGCTCAATACAGTGACAAAACCCTTGAGCTCTAAT